>OX639995.1:79661453-80140147 GCA_951828415.1 Anomoia purmunda | reverse complement strand
GTTTACGTCGAGAATTGCCAAATGGCCGCCCGTGCTGCACGTAATCGATAGGTGTGAGGAGTGCATCAAAGATAACAGATATAATGTGTCAGACATTGCCGGAATGATGATGTGCACATTAACGACGGCGCACAGCTGTTGATTGGCGATGACAACTGCAAAGAAAAAAGGAAATAGGCATAAAAATCAAGTTGATTAACCACAGTCAAGAAATATGGTAGAATAAAAAATTGCCTTTTCCTCACGCAATGTGCAGAAACCTAACAACGAATGATGAGAATAAAAGGTAGGCGAGAGTTGGCATTTTCCAAGTTTAAGACACGGCGTCACTTAAATTTCTGTACATCGTGGTAACTCTTAGGATTCTTTTATGTCATTTAATTTATAGAGCATGCAAAGTTTACGTTACTTTAACCAATAACATTAAAAAAATCGTACCTAAGTATTTATTTACATTCGTTTAAACACATTTTTTATTTGATGAGTCTGAATTTCGAGCTTTGCGGTCGGTTTGTTTAAAATAAAAACGAAATTTTTTTCATATCCTGTGCATTATTAGTAACAAACAAATGACAATATGAACAAAAAAAACGTATGTGGGCCTAAACATATTGCGCTTATGTGCATTAACTTAAAAATAGTATAACTACCCGCATTTTAGTAAAAAATTATAAAAATACCTCTTTCGGACACTACATTTAACAAAAGTTTCTTTATTGTCCAATAGCTTAAACATGAGAACACCAAGAAAATTAAAAATATATTGTACAAAAATGGATACCCTAATGCAGCAATAGAGAGTCTGTTAGCAACTGCAAACAACAAAAGGGCATTGGCGCACACAAATATTGTAACCACAAACAAAAACGAAAACAAAAAATTCACAGGTATCACATACATACCAGGACTAACGGACAAAAAAACAATAAGCAGAAGTATACAGACAGACAAAATATGCTTTGCACATAAAACCCATCGCACGCTAAACTCGGTGTTTACCAAAACAAAAGACAGAATTAACAAGGAACAACAACACAACGTAGTATATGAAATCAAGTGCAATGGTAAATTGGGTGAAAATTGTGATAAAGTATACATAGTAGGCACTACAAAGCGATTACTCGGAATTCGAATTAGCGAACATAAAACGGACGCGAAGAACAAAAAGACAACAACAGCATTGGCACAACATTTAACGAATAGCGGACACTCAACCGATTTCGAAAATACAAAAATATTAGACGTGGAGAAAAAAGAGAGGACAAGATTAACATTAGAAAGGCTGAGAATACAACAACAAATACGACACACTATGAATTTTAAGGAGGACGTAGACAATATAAACTGCGCATACAGAACAGCAATAACGAGTGATGGATAAACAGAGAGACAAAAACGTAGTGTACAATTCAATATGTGGAGTTTTATTTTTATTTTCGTTTTTATATTTTTATTTGTTTTGATGTTGTTAATGTTTTCAATGTAATTAAAAATGTAAGTGCAATTATTTTTGTAAGCAAAAGTATTGTTATTTTGTTAACACTTGTTTTTATGTTTTATGTACAATAAAATGCAGACTCCCTGATGAAGGCGCGGAAGACGCCGAAACGCGTAGGAGAAAAAAATAAACTTTTTGTTTGCTTTTAATATATTACCGACCGAAAAGCTCCTAAAGCATCCCAATTGGAAATTGAACTTTGGTCCCAAGAAAAATGCATTGTGAGTTATTGTTGTAGCATATTAGCAGTGTATATTATGCCCATTTTATTGTAACCGACTTGCAGAAGAACGCTTCAGCTCGGATACGTAGTGATCTTTTGCCACTCGGTTACAAAGAAACGGGCCTATTCTCGCGTTATCGAAATCTGTTGTGTGGTTGTTCGAAGTCAAGTGTTGGGCTAGCGCTGTTATGTTTTTCTTGTTTTTGGCGTCAAGTTTGTGTTTGTTTATTCTGGTACCTAATGCACCTTTTGTAGTTCCAATGTATACTTTGTTACAGACTTCGCCTTAAATCCTTTTGCACGATATTTTGTAGACTACATTGTGTAATTGCTCCTTTTCTATTTTGCCCTTTGTTTTTGCATAAATATTTCTGATCGTGTTATGTGGGTTTATGTGCATAGTTATTATTATTGTTTTTAATAATTTTGTCGAATGCTTTATTGTCCGTTAATTTAGGGATATGTATATGCAAGGTCTGTGTATATTTGCTGGTTGTTTTTACTTGATCTCATACTGTTTTTGCACTTGATTTTATTTGCCGCTGTTGCTAGTAATGTTTTTATAGCTCCGTTAGGATATCTACCTTTGAATAGAATGTTTTTTTTTTATTTTGAACTCGTGATCACTCAAGTGTGTTTCTTTTGGGTCCTTGTGTGATTTGGGCTTTTTTGTACCAATTAGTTTACTCTCATTTTTATGGGCCTCAATATCTAGAAAGGCTATTTTATTATATTTTCCTTTTTCCAAAGTAAATTGTATTTTTGTGTGCTGTTCACTAAACAATTTTAGTATGTCTTCCTCGTCCTTAATTTTAACTATAGCGAATACATCATCTACATATTTCCTAATGTATTTGATAATATGTCGTAGCTCGACAATGCTGCCATATACTTTAAATCATATACGAAATGGCTATTTTTCCGCAGACAATGTTAAGAAATATTTCTTGGTAATTTTTGTGTGATTTTCTAGACTTGACCTCTGTTTCATTGCTCTGTTAATTGCCAAATGGATAGGCACGCTCATGAATAGGGATACAACGTCTAGGGATATAAGTATTTCACCATCATCAATAGTTAGGTTTTTAATATTTTCCTTTAGTTGAAGTGAATTTTTTCGTTATAATTTTCAGAAACTATATTTTTGAGTATTTGTCCTAACAATTTTGATAGTTTGGAGATTGAAATTGGTCGAAGTGGTGTGTTGTCATTGTGGATTTTGGGCAGGCCATAGAGTCGTGGTGCTATTGCTGCCGGAAATGTCAGATCCTGTTTCAGTTTAAAATCAATGTTTTTGTTTTTTTACAATATTGTTGTTTTTCCTTAGTAGCTGTTGCGTTGTGTTAGTTCTAATAGTCTTATATGTAGGTTTATCATTCAAGAGATCTTTAATTTTTTGTTTGTAGAAATTATACTGACTTTAGCTTACGACATGCCCATTATTAATGGGAAAAGAAAATAGATTTAAAAAACGTATAGTGCGAAAAAATAAAGAGGTTTTAGTTTTAAGATCAATTGTTACAAACTTCAATTCTGTTCTCTCCACATATGCTTGGTGAGTTGATCATTCAGCGCGCTTTTAAGAAACTAGTTTTTCTATTTTGAAATTATAAAAGCACCCCTCCAATGGTATTTTCATTATAAAGTTTATATAAACCTTTTTCGTTTGAGCCTGTTTATTAATATCTGATTTCACTTAAATTTTTAATTAATTTTTTAAACCCCCTCCAAAAATATTTTTGAAGTAAAATTTTTTTAAAACTTCAAGTTTGCACTACTGGTGTAAAATCTCACTTATTTTTTTTTATTTAACTTAATTTGCCTTAAAATACGTGAAAACCTCCATTCAAAATATCTTGGAAATGAGTTTGGTAGCCTTATTGCAATATTTGATTTCATTCATAGTTTTAATTGAATTTTACTTCTTAAAAAGGCGCTAACTCCCTTAAAAAATGCGACCTTTGCAACGGTCTATGTACATAAGTATATTTGCCAAATCTTATCCAGATCTGTCCAGTCGACTTATAGTAATATGTGATTGAACTTATATCTTTGATTGACTATACTTTTTTGTAACAGGTAGCAACTCTCTTTCAAATACAGCCTATACGTTAATGCAGGGTATTGAAAAGGGTATAACATACTCACATTCACTCTTATTGCGAATATGAACTGGCAGTAAAATAGCCCCACTCGATTAAGGCTCGCTTGCAGAAAATCAGATTAAATTAAATTTATAAATAAAGAGATAAGTAACTCAGAGTTACATTTTTAACTTCATAATCAAGGCAATGTTTTGCTGCAAATAAAATTCAGCAACCCAGACTAAATATTTGGTATGATTTTTCAATAATATCATGGAAATTCGTTTTGCGAAAGCTCTGTTTATCAATTTATCAGTTTAAGCAATTAAAACCAACGTATTTAATGAATTCGTCATCATTGATGGGAAAATATGAATCCTTTTAAATCCCAAAAAAATCTGTTGAAAAAATAAAATTTTCCTTTATTTATGGCTAGGTTAAATATCTATTTTTTTTAATACTCAGATAGGAGAAAGATTCTGTACAAGCAATTTGTCAATTTAACCGATAAACTCTAAGTTAAATATCCGAATTTCTTAAGAGAGGCTGAAACAATTTTGCTAA
The DNA here is from genome assembly GCA_951828415.1 of Anomoia purmunda. Classification (NCBI taxonomy): domain Eukaryota; kingdom Metazoa; phylum Arthropoda; class Insecta; order Diptera; family Tephritidae; genus Anomoia; species Anomoia purmunda. The sequence goes on along the minus strand of OX639995.1, from coordinate 80,135,778 downwards.
CTCAGATGAGGAAGCAGATTGCTGAGGTACAGACGATGTATGTATGTACACACATATGTGCTGCTGTACTCTAACACCTATTTATTTATTATCTTCAAACTCACATTTCACTAGGAAATTAGATAAATCTGAAATTAGGAAGAATTTGTCCCATATTGATTTTTATGTTTTTTGTTTGAGAAGAGTTTAAAATGTTTTTTATCTGTCACCGCTAGTTAACTGAAATCGCATTTAATTTAAATTCGAACATTTTATGTATTTGAAGTAAAACATGGCAAATGATTTATACTATTTCGCTAGGTTACTATGTAACTTTCTTTTAAATTAGTACAATAGTTTTTTTTTTATTTTAAGCAATTTCCTGCTTAGTAAGTTTTTGTTGGCTGACCATGCTAAATTTTTTCTCGGTTAAGCTCTTGAAATAGATTTATCTGTACGCAACAATAAAAGTAAAGCAAATGTTATTGGTCTTAAAACAACTTTACCCTATATAGCAAAAGTACTTAAGATAGCTGAAAATTCAGCTGAAGTCCATAAATAAAATGGTCCTTAATATTTTGAATTAAGTAAAAATTATGTTGTCTGATGAGTATTATTTTAGTTGCTGACACATAAATATTTGAACATCTCTAAAAAAATGACTTTGTCAGTGTTAACAATTTAATGTAAAACAAATATGCTGCTAACTTTATTTTTCACATATGTAAGTTGTGCCTTGTTCTATTTTGTTGTTTGGTTGTTATTTGTAAACGTAGTATGAAATTGGAAAACTCCATATGCTGCAATCTCTAAATAACTTTTCTCTAACAACTATAGCATACAAGTAAAACCATCGAAATGCAGAACTTTAGTAATATATTTTGTTCACTAATTACTTTGCTGCTATTGGCCACGAAATCAAACAACCTGCGTAGATGTTAAGAATCCTTACAGATATACAATACGTACATAGAATACATATAGTGTAAAGTATAAGGACCGCAATTTGGTTCCACTTTGTATAATATAAGCATTTAGATGATTATGAAAATATTGACTATTATAAAAAGCTAGACACTGATTCTGTAAAACATGAAACCTGGGATATTGAGCAAAAAATTAGTTTTAAATTAATTAAGTACAGAATAAACAAATATCGAAATAGAGTTATCACGTTTATAACTGATACCAGGAAACGATAATAGGAAAGTATATAATGAGTGTACGAATGCAAATATTAGCTGAAAATTTTGATCCAACGATTTCAGGATATTTTTAATATAGTCCTGGAATTCACCATGGGATATAACTTAATTAATATCAATTAAAATTCAATACTGTTATAAGATTCTTGGTATATTAAAGAATTGAAAAAAAATGAAGAATTAAATAAACAAATTTTATTAAAGATTTAAGTTATCAAATTACTCTATACATACTTAGATATAAATTTTTACAATACTCTACGGAGTACAAATTTCTAATTAAGTTTTTGAAGCCGCAAGTCTGTTTTCAGATTTCCTTAACTTTAATTTTGATTCTGATTCGGATTTAATTGGTAATAATCTCCCAAAAAATTATTTTACAGTTAATTTTGGAACTCTTTTTTTAACCATAGAAGTTGTTGATGATGTCACCAACAATCAAATCGTCAACCAAAACGGATGAGGACAGCTTATCCTCATATCCTTTTAAGAGCTGCTACGCTAATCTCCAGAAGCTGAAGTGTTTATTGCCGCCTGGAAGAACACTTTTATTAAACCTTTATTTAAGAAAAATATAGCTAACTACATACTAACTATGGCGGCCGCCGAAGCCGAAGGTGTAGCTTGCGCGAGCCTTATACGGTGGGTCCCGGGATCAAATCCTGGCCGGAGCAACTAACATCCAAAATTTTATAACAGGGTTTTTTAATAGCGGTTGCGCCTCGGCAGGTACTGGCAAATTGTGTAATTCTGCCATGAAAAAACTTATCACCGAAATCATTTACCATTCGGAGTCGGCGTAAAACTGTAGGCCCCTCAATTTGTTTTACAACAGTAAGATTCATACCGCACATGCTGTTAATGCCAAATTATTATTGTTATTATAGCTAAATTACAGACCTCTTAGCAAATTATACGGTCTCAAAACATTTCGAGTACATAGTTTAATTCACTTTTAAAATTAAGACTTAGTTTAGGATTCGATTGGATATTTTTGAAATGGACGAAATCGTGTTGTTGTATTTCACGGTGTATACTCCAAACCCTTTATATGCTCCTCCTTTTGTAATCTTCATAAATGACATATTCAGTTGTTTTAATTTCAATTTCTTTTGTAGACTGATGATTCGCAAATTTACTCTACAGCATCTGGTCTTTCAGACCCTCTCAAACTTTAAAGGGGTGTTGATAATGTTGTCGCTTGGTGTAGCAAGAATTAAGTAAAATTAATCATCAAAAAGAGCCGTCAAGTTAGTTTTTCAAAACCATACTCTCATGTCCTAAATTTCTACCATATTGCTGATTCTTAGTTGGGTAAAACTACCGAAGTACGGACTTGGGCGTGACTTTAGGTTTTCATTTCCAAGCCTCATAAACTGCAGGAGTTATAATAATAATAATAATAATTTGGCGTTTACACTATAGCTTGATGCTTGGCCAAATTTCTCCTACAAATTGTGGTGTGCGTCTTGATGTTGTAACACAAATTGAGGGACCTGCAATTTTACGCCGACTCCGAACGGAAAATGATTCTTTGTGAGAAGTTCGTTTTTCATGGCAGAAATACATTAGGTGGTTTGTCATAGCCTGCCGGCTACTGCACGAGTTGAGCGAATAATAAAAATTGTTTGTTATGCTCTTCATTCGCTGCATTTTGTTCACCCTATTCGCTTCTGTCGAAGTAGATGTCTAGTTATTAACCTAATGTTACTATATTGTAGATGAACTTTTTTCTTTAACTACCCGTAATTGTTTGGGCAGATCGAGTAAGCGGTGAAATAAAGATGCTTAAGAAATCATGCCCGTTTCTCTTGGTATACAGGGTTCTAAAAGAGTTCAACTTGTTCTAAAATTTTTCTGTTCTTGGCTTCTCATATTCAAATCACTTTCAATTCTTTAGTCAGTGAGTAAATTTCTTAGCTTCTATATATAATTCTTTATAATCTGTATGAAATTTAATACTCTCTGGATTACTAATGCTTTAAATAAATAAATAAACCTTTAAGAAAAAATGTAAAGAAAACTTAATTAAAAGGCACTCGTTTTTTAATATTGATAAGGTTAAAAATGATACTTTTTTTAAATATATAAAAATAAATATATAATAAGCATGTGATTCAACATTCGAACATTACAACTAAGAATGAAAATTCCGCGAAGATTTGTAAGGGATAATTGATAATTCTGTGGTTGGTTCCAATAAGAAACAATCCTTGAAGGGTACTACTAAAGCCTGATTGCATATTCAACACATTAATATAAAAAAGTGGTTTACATTTGAAGAATTATTTAAACGAAATTAATTTAAATGATTTTACCATTTTTTTCCAGATTATAACTAAAAAGTAATGCTATCCTATTAAATATTTTGGACAAATAAATTAATAGTTTCGATGACTATAAAAATCTTCGAAACGAAATACATAAATCCATTTTAAAATATATTAATTATTATTTCTTATCAATTATGTCGACAATGAAAAGTGCACAGTTTTTAATATTATACTATATTTTTCAACTTTTTTAAACAAAAATCTTAAAAAATTAAAAATAAAAAAAAATTAAAAACAAATCTTGGACTATGTCTATGGAATCATTCTGATTAATATTAAAAAAAAATATTTAAAAATTTACAAAAAATAACAAAATCGATACCTATAAACAAACTTAAATAGTTGTCTATAAGTTAAGTCAAACCTAAGGCAACAATATTATTTATTAATGCATTTGAAATATTACAGCACAAGCGGAATTATTAATATATTCATACATATATTAGCAATCTCTTGTTAATGCTAGGTATCTCATTCTTAATAGAAAAAAATTGCTTTTATCGCATTCTTTTCATACTTTTCATGATAACAGATTTTAAACTAACTTATAAATAATCTTAAATGACGAAATGTAGCAGTGCACAATTCTCGCTGACAGTTCAGTTAAATATTCATATATATGTTTAATTGTTCGTATGAAAAAGTTCATTTATGTTTGTTAAAAATTGGATAGCAGTTTACACAACCTTAAATAACTTAAGAGATTATATTAAAATAAAGGCAGTGAATTTGCATGTGTTATTTTGCTTTATTTCAATATATGTATATTGCCTTTAAATGTGGACATATCGAAAGCTATTATCACTTTAAGATATTTAACTAGCTTGTGATTATAAGGATACGATTGTTTCATATGTGTTCCGGAGCAAACGTAATCTCTGTATAATATCCGAAGCGCAGGCAAAGAACTTACAACAATGAGAAGGTGCAAACGACTCAGGTTTGATGTTTGATGTTTGATGTTCTCTGATTGTATCTCCACGTACAATATTACGGTCGTCTGAAAATGCGAGAAAACTCAACAGAATAAAAAATAAAAGTTAAATTAAATCAAATTGCAATAAAAATATGTATGTATATATATATATATAATCAATGTAATACAGTTCGTCACTTATGTCTACTAATTTATTTGTATAGTTCCTTATATGAGTATAAATGTTTATGCTGTGCATAACGTTGAAAGAAAAATAACTTATTTCATATATGTATATATATAAGTATATATAACGAGTTTTTCAATAGGGACGCTACAAAAGTAGACCGATAGTGACAGAAAACGACGCCATATTTTTCCCCCCTCCTTTGACATTTCTCTTCAGTAAGGTTTGCCATTGCATCGTGGAAAGATATACGATTATTAAAATTGACTACCGAAATTCGGAGTCAATGGTCGTCGTCATTTCTGGCTGAATGGCTTCGCCAATAAGCAAAATATGCGTTATTGGATAGGTAGCCATCCACGCGTACTCCATGAGTCAACATTGCATCCCGAAAAAATTACGGTTTGGTGCGGTTTGTGGGCCGGCGGCGTCATTGGGCCGTACTTCTTCCGTGATGATCAAGACCGGCACGTTACTGTGAATGAGAATCGCTACCGCTCAATAATAACCGAATATTTTTTTCCCGAATTTGATGATATGGACTTAGACAATATGTGGTTCCAACAGGACGGCGCGAGTTCCATACATAATGGCATCGAATGTACTTTCATATACCAAACCGTTTTTGTTTTATTTAAAAAAAAACTTTTGTAGCGTTCCTATTAAAAAGCCCTGTATATCAATGTTATTTACCTAAAGAGCCATAATGTCTAAGAGTTATCTGCTAACTGGCTAAAGTAACAGAAAGTGAAACGGTTGCGGAAAAGTTGTCACATGTTACAATTCGCCCAGAGTTTGCATAATATGAAGGTCAGACTGTCACTACTTTCTCTCCTTAATTTTTTCTGTTACATTGTTTGCTTTGCTTGTTTGTATTTGAGCTGTGAAGTATCCAACATTTAATCATCACTTAAATTTATAACGAGTTTTGATAGTTTTGACGTTAGATATATACTACATGAACTAAGTTCGATCATTAAAAAAAGCTGCTGCTCCTAAATTGTGCTACTTTCATGTTTGTTCTCAAATTGGCGTTTAGCATGGTAAAAGTCTAAGCAATTGGTGCTGCTTTATATTATGCCTTGCTAATTTCCTTGATCAAAAATAAGCAAAACGAATAAAGGGTTATTCTTTGTTGCCAGGGCAATTTGAAGCTTTCGAAATTTGAGTGATGGCTTCCTTGGGTAAGCCAACAGCGTTCCAAAAAAAGCATAAAGTTCTTCTTCGTCTACATTGTTAGCATCTGCAAGCTTTGCAAAAATTCAAATTAATGTATGGTTCAACAAATTTTAAAACATGCAGTGACTCACAGTGAAAATGGACTAGCACCTCTTTCTGCAATAACACTATTAATAAAATATAGTTAAATATATTGTACCACCGTTACGCCGCAATGTGCTGAGTCGTGTATATAAAACACTCATACCGGCTCGTTGTACCCAACACATATGCGTCCCACCGAACTATGAACTGATTTGATGGAAAACTCATCGAAATCTCAATTTTTGGCAGCGCAAACTAATTTAATTTTGCACACTCCTTCACTTCATTTTGAGAACAAAACGACGATTGCATGCAATTATTCCAAATAAACACAATCCGAATTTACTGAAATTCAATTGTTTTATTCCTCTATATTTTCTTTTAATTAAATACTTTGCTGGCGCTTCATACCGTAAGCCGCGTCCCTCTGTATTTGTTGGTCCTTCAACCCTGAGAAACTAAACCACCACAATCATTATACAGCACATCATCAAAGCGCAACCACTACTTTGTATTAGCGTCAATAACCACACAACAAAATACAACAAGCAGTTTTGTACGCTTGCCATACAGCTAAGATAGAGAAACGCGCCGAACGTCATATGTAGTATGGCAGATTTGTAAGCAAAACCACGGCATAGGGTTCTGCATGGTCTACGGAGCTAATTCAGCGAAATGGCGGCTGAAAGTGGTTCTTATTCACCGCTATTTCACATATTGCAATGAAAATAATCGCACATCATTACATCTTGACAACGCTGGCGACCGTAAACGTCCAACCACCCCACGAGCACTTGGGGAAGATGATAGAGCTGTTCATTCATCTAATAGGCCAAACATGGGTACAACATGTGGAAGAAGAGGAGATAATAGAAAAAGCAGCTGTAAGCGAGGTAGTTCCCCTTTCATCGGGCAGGAAACACGTACTTGCTTTCCAAATGCTGCTACAGCATGCAAAGCGAAGGTTGGGTTCACAAACTAGTCGAATAAGCGCGGCTCTTAATTCAGATCGCCTGCACAGCTGAGAAACGTTCCATATACAAGTCAGCAGAGGAGTAAGAGAACGCTCCAAATAGTGAAACACGCCGAACCGGCCAACTAATCGACTACGCCACCGCCCCTTTTTAAGAACGTTGATGAGCCCCTTAGTCCTGAGACCAGGCACGGCGTCGCATGCGTCCGCGAATTAACTTCAACCAAAATAAATAAATAAAATAATCGTACCATCCTAATGTGTAGAGATGTGTGTATATGTAAAGCGCTCACACCGATTTTAGGAGAAACTCATCGAAAGTTCAGTGTTGTGCGGTTCAGTTTAATTCAAGTTTTACACGCTCCTGCGCTTCAATTTGAGAAAAAAAAGACGAACGAGAATTTTCCTGCTTCATCTGCCATGTCATATCGAATATCATACACACGTTCTTTACTCATCGTACATTTTATTGAATTATTCCGCGCTCCACTTCCTCGAACGCGCCCATCTGTATTTAGGCATAAACCATAAAAATTAAATTTTTTTGGTTCGGTTAAAAGTTTAAGAAAATTTATTAAAGTTGAAAGAAGCGACGTTAAACTTTTTAATTGTAGTACAATAAAATATAAGTTTCAAGTCCCTCAAAAATAACATTCAAAAACTCGAAACTTGCGCCCTCTGATATGCTAGAATTAAATGGACTATAAGTCAGCATCCTAAAAAAAGCCCGGAAAATTCTGAGAAAATAGTTTAAGTTCCTTAAATTTTTGTAAAGTATTTACAAAGTCTTAAATTGATTTTAATTTCTCTTGTGTGAGTGCACTAAACTAGTTGGTAGGATAATCCTCTAGTCTGAGTTTCGAAAATATTTTTATTTCATAAGTATGTAAATTATGCGTCAGCCTAAATATTTAGTTATATGGAAGAATCACAACATATAAACAGTCGCGAAAGAAGTAACTTAAGCTCTAAAACCCTTAGTTGTATGTATGTAGGTACATAAATATAAACACATACATACATACATATTTGTATGTATCAACGATAGCTGCTGTTTCAAATATTATACATACATATACATATGTAGTGCTGGATGTAGGGTAACGGATTGCGGACGAAGACAGAGTACTCACCTTAAACTTACCAAAGTAAACGAACCCGAACGATAGACGAGCAAAATTTGAAAGAAAATATCAGTAGAAGTACGAAGTTGAAGTACGACGGTCGCGAATAGAAAACGCCACTGCGCGTAATAAGTTCCTTTAGTTCATAATTTCATTTTAACTTTTATATTTCTGTAAACATATTAAACACGCGTTTTTGCAATAAAATGTAATTTTCGAATAACATACACGGAGCTAGATATATTCATTTATTGGGTGTGAGCCTTAAGAGAAGGCAGCGACCAACTAGAAGTCCTACATACTATATTGTATATATTTTTGGTAGCAAATCAAAGCGCCAGCATTCTTAGAATGGCCAATAAAATGCTAGCTACTGGACCAAAAAAATCAAATCGTAGATTTCAGGAAAAAATTTGAGTTTCTTATTTCTAGGAAAAATAATTTCATTCATCAGAAATTCAAAGCTTAAAGTAAATTTTAACCGCACTCAATATTGAACGTACATATATTTATAAGTTGCGAAAAATGCGTGTATTTACAGAGCATATACTATGTATATAAAAAGTGTTAGTATTTGCAGTTAAAAATTGATGCTAGGGAGAAGGCTAAGATCGAAGATGGGTGAAGTTCAGTTGAATGGACTAGCCACACTAACATTCATTGGGGATGTACATATGTATGTAGAACAATTGCATGGTTTCCAGTAAAATAGTCGCGCTAAGTCAGAGAAAAACATTTGAATACCTGAACCAAGTTATTCGATTTGATAATTTGATTAGCCGGCATCAGGAAAATTCTTAAAACAACCAATTTGATAAATATTTGATAAATGGACCCGACTTTCGGATAATTATTTCAATCGTTCTGATTGTATTACAATTTATTAGTAATTACTTGGTTTTCGGGCGAAGTTCCGCCAATACATGCGATTTAAAACTGAGAGATATGGTACAAAATGTTCCCTATTTGTTTGCTTTGAAATTTTGCATGTTTGAAAAATCCAACAGTGTTTAGGAAAACCAATTGGTGGTACAACAAAAAAATCCAGTTGAATAGTTTTTGATTTAGCTAGTGGGCTGCAGGGCCATAATATTACGATGGACAATTTTTTATCGTCTTACAAACAGGGTAAAATTAACTGTCAATGGCGAACACAATAAGAAAAGCAAAAGCTGAATTCCACTACAACTAGTGCAATATCTAAAAGTCCTGTTGTTGCAATCAACATTTGAATTCAGTGAAAGCACAACCCTTGTATGTTTCGTCGACAGGAGAGGCAAATGCATAGTGCTGCAAAGTACATGCAAACTTCGAATGCAGTTCAATCGGATGGAAAAAATTGGCAAAAACTTTAAATTACTTTATATATTATAGTGAAGGAAGAAATACACTATTACTTAAAATTCAGTGATAGGGGAAAAAATGCTTCTAACAAAAATAATGAAATTCATTGAAATTATCCCAAAAATCGCGGGATTACACAGTCTTAAGTCCTGGATTGATGATTATACTTTTATTACATCAGATAAAACTAGTTACCCCACTTTTGTTACTAAAGAAAATGTGAGCAAAAAAATTATGTCAGGCTTGGAGCATAACGTACTCAATGCTTTAATTTTTTTACGGACACACTTTAATCAATACAAATCAAGTAAACCAGTGACTCTCAAATGAATGTTCGTTGACCGAAGACAAGCGAAGTATTTGCAACTTACTTTTTGTTATTGTTTCTATTAATTAAAGTGTGACTTAAATTAAATAAGTTTTAATACATAATTGATTTATACTCTTCTAAATAATCATTTTATGAACCAGCATTGCATAACCTTCGGAATAAAAGTTATTTTTTATCAATCTTAAACAGTGATCTAAAATAATTATAAAAACAAACAGCAGCAACTAATTGTTGTCTTAACAAATATCTGAAGTACATGTTATATTTTTTGACAATCAATATTAATTTTGGTTTAGTCCCGGGACGTTTACAAACTAAAGTCCCGAAAATCACGGGATTTCCAAAATTGGCATCCCTAGGCATTTGTTTGTTTTATCTCACAAAAGTGGCGTGATGTGACCCAAAAGTGTGACGAGACCTTGAAAACGCACTCTAAAGGCACTAAAGATGTGTTACTTCAAAAATTTCTGTAATGCTAACGATATTGCACGTAAATTTGACATAGGATTTCGATTATTTTAACAATTGTCCAATAAAGGAAGGAAACATGACCAAATTCTAGGTTGTTGCTGTTAGAAATGTTGTTATTGTATCATGCAGCTAAATAAGTTTTATTTTAGTAACAGAAAAACTCTCTGATTAAACGACTTTCAAGGTTCATTTAAGCTCGTATTTAGTACCAAGTTTTATCAGTATATTTCCAATCGAAACAATCACACCAATTATTCCACAAAAAAAAATCGGAATAGTTTTAGGCACATCACTCTTCTAACTTTTGATTCTAATGGATCGAGCTCACGCTTCAAGTGATTGTCATGTAGCAGACTAAAATACTGTTAAGGTTCCGGTCCTCGTCTAAATATAAATATTTGGAAAAAAAATCAGAGCCATCTTTGGATATCTTTTAATTAGAAGAGCTTAGAGGATTTTTAAACCCGAACGCACTGGTATTCGAGGTATTATAACTTTATTTTATTTATTTTATTTTTATTTATTTTTATGCACTTAACGGCTTTTGGACCAACATAAAGCAATCCAGATAGATATAGACATAGCGATGATTTGCATTTCAGCTCAGTAAGAAACCTTTCGTAAATAATATAAGTCGGACAAAAGCTACGCCCACCTCTAATATAACGGTAAATTACCGAAACCAAAAAATCCCACATTTTATTAACTTGTTCACATTGTATATGCAACTTTTAGTTTGAGAATGAAATATATGGAATCAAAAATGTTGGGAATAGGCGTGGCATTGCTCAGCTTAGAGCAAATACCTAAGTATATCCCTGAAACGGTTTTTTCAAATTCAACCAACTTTCGTACAGACTTTCTATTTCTGATAAGAAAGCACAGTTGTGAAAATTATAGTAATCAGACTTAAACCACGCAAAATCTCATATAATAGTAATTTACAAAAGTTTTGAGAAAATGAAATTTAAGCATATAACGGTACGAAAGCATACCAATTTATTTTAGTTTTTATTTAAATAAAAGAAAAAGTCGTTTACTTTTTAAAACATTTACATTTACATTTACACTCACTGGTTTTATTGAATACAACAAGCAGGGTTTATTTCAAATAAAAATTTGTGCCGGGTATTTAAAGTTCGGTTGCACTTGAACTTAGACTCTTCCCTACTTGTTATGGAAAAATTTAAAAACATTTAGTACGTTTTTGTTTAATTTAGTAAATTTAGTACATTCCCTGAAATAAAGTAAAACACAAAGAACGAACTTCTAGAGAATAAGGAAACGTCGTGGTCATTTGAGTACGACGCGCGCTGTCACTAGTTGGAGTTAGAAACCACAACGCTTGGCAACTCAATTTAAGTATCACAGTGCGGAAACGGTGGCGATGTAGCCGAGTTTCTTTCGGTAAGCCCTGGGTTCGAATCCTGGCCGGGGCAACTAACATGAACAACTATAGAAATTGTTTTCCTATTAGCGGTCGCCATTCGGTAGACAATTGCGAACCTCCGAGAGAGTTTTTGCCATGAAAAACTTCTCGTAAAATGCATCCACTGTTCGGAGTCGGCGAAAAACTATAGATCCCTCAATTTGTGTGACAACATCAAGACACACACCACAAATTGTAGGAGAGGTTCGCATCAAGCTATGGTGTAAGAGCCTAATTATTATTGTTATTATTCATACGGGAGCGATGGGGTCCTGTGACTCTTTTGGTCAGTCATTTTGTTTAATATCTAAGTCAATCAAATCAAATTAACTATTTTGTTTAGTCTCTATTTTAGTCTATATTATAGGCTTTAATCGCGTACAATCGAGATCGAAAATAATGTCGTTTGATTATAGTTGTATCGAATTTTGGTACTAGATGAACAAATGTGTAGTTTTGATTTTTGGAGTCTCCATGCACATGCGTACATTTTAAGTCTAAGCATTCCCGATTGACGTATTACATTGATTATGACGATGTATATGCGGCCACCGTAGCCGAGTGTGTAGCGTTTGCGCGCTTCATTCGGTGGGTTCCTGGTTCAAATTCTGGCCGGGGCGAGTAACATCATAAATTATAGAAAAAGTTGTTTCTAACAACGGTCACTCCTCGGCAGGCAATGGCAAACTTTCGAGTGTACTTCTGCCATGAAAACACTTCTCACAAAAAACATTTCGCCGTTTGGAGTCGGCGTAAAACAGCAAGCCCCTCAATTTGTGCGTTACAACATCAAGACGTACACCACAAATTGTAGTTCGACCAAAATCGCTTAAGCGGTAATAGGGCCAATTAAATAAATAAAAAAAAATAGTGCGTACTGTATTTATAGGGCTTTTGATTACTCTAAAACATTTCTATTATCTTATGTACATCCTCCGCTCTAACGCTGCCCAAAGTCCTTAGATTAGAAAGAAGTTGCATGCTGTTTCGATTATTATGTAAAGAAATGTAATGCAACTTCTTTGTTTCCTCTGTTATTTGCATTGACTATGAAAAGATACGTTCCTTGCAATGCATTGCTCAGTATGCAAATATGAAAATAAGGTAAAGGGCAGTTGCTTATTACTTTATGTCAATCTTCCCCGCTGCCGAGCTGCCTATACGAGTGATCGAAGCTATGCTTTGCTCGCTGTACAAATTCATAAATGCAAATATCTCCTAATTGGTTGAAGGAATCTGAATGGTTTGTGCAAAACTTCTGAGCACGGACTTTAATATGATATGTCACTTGACTCTGTGCGGTAGATAGGAACTTCCAAAACTAGATTTGCATGTAGTCAAAAAGTTTACTCTATCTCTTTCTCTACGTAATATCTTTCGTCTCAACTATGTAATCAGCTTTAAAAATTTTACTTTCAATTTGCGATTCGTTCCTAAGAAGTTCGAAGACTTCGAAAAACTACATACGACAATTAGACGATAGCATTAATGACAATGCTTTTAGCCGACATTTTAAACAAATTAAACAAAATGACCTATGTCTCCAAACTATTATATTCCACATAAGCTACTTTTCCATATAAACTGTCATCTGCTTCCAAGGCATTTGACAAATAATTTCGGCGTCTGTTTGTTATAACGTAGGAAACGTATGAGCTGGCGACCAATATGGGGAATATAATAGACAAAATTGACAGGAGAGGAATAGTTCGCCAGTGTCTTTAGCTGCAATAGAGAATAATGCGGTAAATCTTTTAAATATACATGAACAAGGGCAGTGGACATGCTACATTTCCGTTTAGTATTTAACAAGCTTTAAGCTCTAGTCGCACGATACAGAAGGGAAGCGAATATACATACTTTAATACCGAAAATATTACAGAATATTTTATTAGCGTACTTTTGGCTTTGTCAAATTGATGACTTTGACTGCCGTAATGACAGCGAGGAAGTATGGCAGCATTTTTGATGGCGACGACGGCATATGTACATAAGAAGTACTTAATTGTTAGCGTCAGCAGGCCATCAAAATAATTCCAAACCGTTTACTTGCATTTTCTTTGTCATACTAACATACTCGTACATAATAGCAGTGCTTTCATTTGCTGCTCTGTGAATGATTAATAAAGTCGATTAACTTACTAACTGAGACTATTGGCCAGACCGAGATTTTTGGGATACCGGAAGCATACATTAGAGTCAGTCCTCATCGTTTTTTTTTTTTTGGCAATTTATCAATTTTACGGTATTCTGCTACAGTGGGTTACAGTTTCAATATTTTGGTCAAATACGCAATTAATTTACTGTGTTCACTGTTAAAAAAATAAAGATGAGGTGGAGCGAAATGGTCTGGATTATGGCTACCACGCGAGAATAGGTACTAACGTCTGAAGTTACTTAGTCTTAATTACTTGTTCCACTATTTAATCGAAAAACCATTTTTTCTTACGAAATCTTATGACAAAGGAGCAAAATGGATGTCAAAATAGTAAATTCGAAAAGTTTTAGTTGACGAAGGCAAACTAAACACTTTGTGTGGCAATATACAATAATTTTTATTTCCATTATTCGAATTTCTCCATAACTCTAACAAGAATTTTGGCAAATGCTTTTGTAAGTCAAATGTCATATAGGAAATTCCCGATATTGATTTTTGCTTTTCGGTTTTCCAGGGAAGCTCTTATTCGGGGAAGAATGTATTTCTAAAGCAAATTTGTTTTTTCTTTTTCCTTAGATAAATCTTTTTTATCCAGTTTGAATATCAGCTTCGTAGGGTTATTATTAATGAAGAAGAAATGAAGAAGCTGTTTGCCTGATCAAAGGAAATGAAAGTGAATAAAAGAATAAAGTAGCTGACAAAATTGACATTTCAACGAAACGAACGGTTTCCATAATTTCAAATCTGTTCGAATCTGGTGCTACTCCTGGCCACAACAAAAGGAGAAACCCCCAACGTTCTAAATCGTGGAAAAAGCTGTATCCGAATTGTTTACAGCAGCTAAGAATCCTAACAGTCCAATATTCGGGTCAATATTAAAAGGCTGTTTTGGATGGCACTCCTCCGCCAGTCCCATCCCATCATACAATCTGCAAAGAAAGAACAATAAACAAGAAAAAAATCCAAACTCTCATACCCGCAAAATAAACAACGCCTTTCTATTCTAGTTTCCCAAAACCAACTGGCCACTCCAAGGTTGCCAATATCATTTTATTTTCTTTTATTCATTTTATGCAACACGCATGTTGCCATCTGCGCAATACTAAACAGTCCCCCGGAAAACCTACGGTTTTCAAATGCATGCAAAGCTCAGTCCTCAATAGGTAAAATACAAATTTTCTGTACTGGTCTGCGAAGAACCCTTGTCGATGTCTGAATCGTCACTGATCGCACTAGCTTGTCTGCGCTTGGATGAAGTTCTATGACGCGCCCTAGAGCCCACTGTGCAGGAGGAAAAATTTCACTTTTTATAAGCACCAATTTCCGCTCTTGAAGTGATGTCAGATACTCATTATGCCACCTTTCCCAAAAGGTCTTCACCATACGTTGCCTTTCTTTCCATAGTGCAGTACCCTTACTTGCCGATGTCTGTGCTATGTCAAACGGCAATGGTAATACCAAAGGCTCTCCCGTTATAAAATGTCCAGGAGTTAGGGCTTTTTGATCTTCTGGATCGTCATTTAATGGGTGCAGCGGTCGAGAGTTGAGTATTGCTTCGATTTGTGACTGCTCGAAAGGTAGCACGCGCATGCCTATGACACAAATAAGATGATGATTCATCGACTTGACTGCAGCTTCGTATAAACCACCTTGGTGTGGAGCCGCCGGCGTCATAAATTTCCACTCAGTACCTTTTATTGACAAGTGCTGAAATATGTCATCCTCATACCAGCTCTCCAGAGCTCGTTGAATCTCTTTAGACGCTCCGACAAACGCTGTACCGTTATCGCTGTATATTCGTTTACATCGCCCTCGTCGTGCTATAAATCTTTCGTAGCAGGCAATAAACGATACGGTGGTAAGATCACTTACCACATCCAGATGGAAGGCTCTTGTTTTTAGACATACAAATACAGCTATCCATACCTTTTGACGAACAATTTGGTTATCTTCTCTGACAATCATTTTTATGTCCAAAGGTCCAGCATAATCCACGCCTACATGTAGGAATGGTTTCCCAGCTTGTATTCGATCAGCAGGTAGGTCTGCCATCAATTGTGACTCTATTCGTTGACTGCGTCTAGCACAAGTCAAACATTTGTGCAAATAACTAATTCATCGCCTTAGCTCTATGCTCGTTATTAAGTGCTGTATGAGTTATTTCACCTCTCTTCCTTCTCCTCCCTGCATGCCTGTGAGCGTTCGAAATAAATTGGTACAAATATCCAACCACATTGATCGCTCTGTCTAGCGTATCTATGTACATAATCAATTAAGGCCACCGTCTCTTTTGACGTATGTACGTCTTGAAATTTGCAAGGGCTCTTTGAGGTTCACCATCGCAAATGCTTTACATTCGTAATCAACCTCCCCCGCTGTGTTTGGCACAAACACACAATGTGGCCAGCATGCCGAGCCTTGCCGTAACCACGTCGGTCCATGCATCCATACATCGCTATGTATAATCTCCGCTGGTTTCATGCCGCGGCTTAACAGATCGGCTGGATTATCTTTTGTACTTACATATCTCCATCTCTTCACCTCTGTGTTTGTTTGTATCGACGACACGTGATTTGCTACAAAGGTTTTTAGATTTCGTGGTATTTTACTAACCCAATGTAACACCCCCTGCGAGTCTGTCCACAACGTATACTTAACATTGGAGAACTCCATTGCCTTTGTGACCTCGACCAATAAACGTGATAAAAGCTCAGCGGCCGCTAACTCTAAACGTGGCACCGAAATCGTTTTCATGGGAGCTACTCGTGATTTGGAAACAAGCAGTGTGGTGTTCGCGATTTCATCCTGTCTCCGACTCGTACATAAATAACAGCTCCATATGCCATCGTTGACGCATCAGAGAACCCATGCAGTTCGACGATTTGATCATCACCAGTTCCAATCCATCTGTCCAGGAAAAATTGCTCTAAATCTATCATACTTTCCCAATATTCTCTGAAGCGCTCGTCTATGTCCTTTCCTACAGGGGTATCCCATTCTAAACCAAGACGCCATAAATCTTGTATCAAAATCTTCCCCACTATCGTGATCGGAGAAATGTATCCGTTCGGGTCGTAAAGCTGCGCAACGCAACTCAAAATGTGTCTCTTTGTAATTACGCTTTCAACCTTTGGAGTTTTTACAACGAAAGAAAATTGATCTCGAGCAATATTCCATTTAAGCCCTAATACCTTAGCTCGTTCATCGGCTATCAACAAATTCACTTCCTCTTCTCCCGACAGCATTATTTCCATAAGCTTTTTGGAATTGGACTTCCATTTTCTCATTTCGAAACCTCCACCTAGTAGTATGTTATGCACCAGCTTGATCATATGTATCGCTTGTTCCTCGCTTTGCGCTCCAGTAATACAATCATCCATGTACAAGTCATTTTCAATTATCTTGGAGGCTTCCGGGTGTTCATTAGCTGCATCTCGCCCACACTGTATGACAGCACGAACAGCATTGAAGGCAGACGCTGTCATTCCGTAGGTGACTACTTTTAAACAATATTCTTTGAGGGGTTCACTACTACTCTCTCTCCATAATATACGTTGTATATTCCACTGCTCCTTGTTGACCCGTACCTGCCTGAACATCATTTGGATATCGCCCACTACGCCCACCTTATGCCTACGGAACCTCATAATGATTTCTGCTAAGTCCCGTTGTAACTTTTCACCCATCATCTGCACATCATTTAACGAAACCCCTTTATCTGTTCGGCAGCTGGCGTCGAAAACCACCCTAAATTTTTTGGTCACGCAATAATGAGGTATGTAGTATACCATCTCACCTGGCGCTGCTGGACTTAAAACCTGCTTCATGTGTCCTAACAGCTCATATTCCCTCATGAACTCGACATACTGTTGTTTGACTTCTGGATCTCGGTTCAGCTTTCTTTCCAGTGCCAAAAACCTCTGCAGAGCAATTCCCCTTGAACACCACATGTCCCTTGTGTCTTCTTTTATAGGAATAGATACCGTAAACCTCCCAGTACTGCCTCGTGAATATGTTTCTAAAAATAGTTTTTCGACTTTCTCCTCCTCTTCCGTGCGCTTTGAAAAGGTAGAAATCTCATCTAGTTGCCAAAACCGTTTGACCAAATCACCAAGCTCTTCAACACATGTGCAATTTATGTACGACGTCAGTTTTCCAGTGTCGTCGTCGATCGGGGGTTCTTGTGTGCCACATACTACAAGCCCTTAACGCGTTTCAATAAGTATCATTCCAGTTGACTCTGTATGGTGTACTGCCACCAAAACATTTGCAAATACTCTAACGTTAAGAATAGCCAATACTTTTGCTGGTTTCCAGTACGTCGGATCAGCTAACTGTATTGACAGTGAGGTATGAATAGTGCGCTCACTACTTAATACATTTGGTAGCGTGGGTTCCCACTTTCAAAAATACACGACGGCTTACACCAATAGACTTTCCCTCAATTCCAATCATCTTACGAGTCGCCGGCAAGGTAGAAAAACAATCCTGCAAGCTAGATGCGATCAGGTTCGGTTGCGCCCCATGGTCCAACAATGCTCGAACGGGACCAAAGCATTGACCTTCTGCCTCTAACTTAACCATCACTGTTGGCAAAAAAGCTGGCCTCAAATCTTCCTCAAAGTTAAAAGACATTCGGTACTTCTGATTTGCTTTTATTTCTCTTTCTATAGCATTACAATCTTTTTCTTGTTCCAATACTACTTTGCGTCTCTTTATCAATTGCTCCTGCTTCTGCATCAGATTCAATTGCATATCAACTCTCTTCATTTCATCATCGATTGCTTAAACATGATTTGGCTCTTTAAGCTGAACCGCTTGAACATGGTTGGGAACTAGGCTATGCTGTCGCTTAATAGCCTCTTTCTCCAATTCTCCTTTGGCCTCGCGCCCATGTAGGCCACCCACTTTGACTAACAAGGCTTGCTTTGTGACTTCCTTTGTAGGGCACAGTAAGCTATTGTGCTTAACCTGCCCTGCGCAACGTAGACATGGCCCTTGGAAACAACTATTAGCAATATGGCCACGCTTTAAACAGTTCCTACAAAGCTTACATTTGTTTACTAAGTCTTCGCGTGCACGTAAATTCAGCCCAATAAACTCCCCACATGTCCAAATTGTATGATCACGCCCACAGGCAGCACAGAGCATCATGTTACTCGTAGCTGCGCTTTTTGCCCCATCATTTTTGTTTGCTCGACTCCCATTTTGCCCTCGACTATTACCCACTGTTTCATGCGCTCCATATGGATATGCACTATGTAATTCAGCTACATTTGCCAGCGCCGATGCCTGGTGATCTAAAAATTCTAACATTTGCTTAATGGTTGGTGTCTCCGACACTCTTTGCAGTTCCCATTGTTTGCCAGTCTCAGGATCCAGCCGCTCATATAATATACATATGTACAATTATCATATCCCAGCCTTCTACTGGAATTCCCTGTGCACGAAGCTGCCGCAACACCTCGTGTGTAACATTCGACATTCGTTGCAGATCATTTGTCTTCGGTGGACCTTCAATGTTTGGTAGCCGCAGTAGTTGGCGCAAATGTTCGCGGCATATTGGGTATTTTTTATTATACAATTGTTTCAATCGCGCCCATGCTTCTACATAGTTTTCGTTTGTAAGTTGCCATTCCCCTAACGTTCGCGCTGCCTTCTCTATCAACGATTTTCTCAAATAGGAAAACTTAAATGCTGGCGAAACATTTTTGTTGTTCTGTATGGCCGCTATGAATCGGTCACGAAAACCAGGCCACTTCGTGATTGTGCCATCAAAATCCCCCCAAGTATTTCTCAAATCATGTTGCTGGTGTGGCCAATTAACTTGGACCGTCAACGGTTGCTGTGATAAAGCAGCAGAACTCTGAGTCGGTGTTAAACTATTTACTTTAGCTGCGAGTGCGGAATGTGCAGCGAAGTATTGCGTTTCAACATGTGCCGCCATCTCATCACACTTGCTTGCTTTTTTAGGTGTACGCTCCACCTGCTTTAGATGAGCTTGGATGAACCGCTCGTAGTAAACTTCTTATTTGTCTGAACGTATCTTCACCTCCTCAAGAGTAGCGCTTTCAAACTCCGGCTGCTGGGAGTACTGAAATATCCGTGAAATGGATTTTGCTACGCTTTCCATGATCTCTGCCATAATTACTAAAATAAACAATCGAATATACACATACATATATATATACGCTTTTACCTCATAATGTGCCTTACCATTCGAAATGTTTCAATTATTGCACGAAAAAATTGTGTGTTTCCTTTTCCTCCGAAGTTAATTGCGTATTAATAAAATTGTCCACTGCCTGACACAATGGCGACGTTTGCTGTCAACAGAACGACCAGTAATGAATTGTCAATTTCAATTGTGACAACTCACCACTCTATTTTCTCTCATAAATTTACTTTCGAAGTAACCGAACAGTATATATCGAAACTGAACTCTCTTATTCTAAAGAAAAACCAGAGAACGTATATTATAGAGAAGCCTCATCCCAGTCCATTCCGTGATTCGTTCCGCGCCAGGGGGGTCTGCTGTACACACCACACTCATTTTTTTTCACCGCTAATACACAGCAGACCCACTTAATTTAACAGTAGAGACCCATATTAACAGTGCTAGAGCGTGAATTTGTAGTTAGAGAGAAAAATAATGTAACTTATCACTGGTGTTGCAGGTGATTAATTTGGTTTAATAATATAAAAATTGTCTATTATCATGCAAATAAATAAATATTTTATTGAAATTTCCTTTTTATGTATAATGTAATATAAACGAATTTAATATAATGGATCTTTTTATTAAAATTTATGTCAAAATTTCCGTGTCTAGTAACTGATAATGTGAAAAAATTCAAACTTAATTTTAATTAAGATAATTTTTTTTAAACTTTTTTCTAATATTAAATAATAGCAAACATAATATTTAAAAAAAATAATTTAATGCAATTTCTTTATATTGCACATCCTAAATTACTTAAATATGTAAATGAAAACTTTTCAATATTTTTGTATGTATATTCATTCGTAACGAAATGATTTCCAAA
Organism: Anomoia purmunda; assembly: GCA_951828415.1. Classification (NCBI taxonomy): domain Eukaryota; kingdom Metazoa; phylum Arthropoda; class Insecta; order Diptera; family Tephritidae; genus Anomoia; species Anomoia purmunda. The sequence continues at coordinate 80,115,019 of OX639995.1, read as the reverse complement.
AATTTATGAAAGTTAATAAATGTATTGTATTTAATTTAAAAAAAAAATCCAGAAAAATTAGACATGGCACGAAAAAAAAGCTGAGATTCGAACTATGAGTCAAAAGCTAAAACATGCAATAGATAATGCAGCTGGCGACTAAACGCACTAAGCCACAGCAGACACTTGGTGGCGTTCGCTTATACGGCTATTTATGCAAATCATAGCAATGTGTACGCAAAGAAAAAGAAAAATTTACGAATCCAACTAAAAATGAAACAAAGAAGAAAAAGTAGTAACCCGAGAAAAAAACTGTTTCTTGCTTGCCAGCGGGGCAAGTTGAGACGGAAGAGGAGTTATGCAACAATTGTGGATAAGAGAAGGGTTGAAAGGGAAAGGGAACGGTAAGCAAAAGAATATTCTTTTCTGTTTTTCGGCAATTTTTGTGTCGATTCGCCAATTGCGAGTGCACGTGTACGCAAATGAATTGATGCGCATTTGGGCAGAAGTTCTAGAATGTTCTAGAACATTCTAGAATGCCAGCAATTTGTCAGAGTCCGTTGGCAAATTGCATTATTGTCTGATATTGCGGTGTTGAAATTTTCAATGACCGTCGATGGTTTGTAAAATTGAAGATTTTAGCATTTTTGTGTTCGTCGCGAAAAAGATCGTTGAGGGGAACATTTGCGTGCGCGGGGAGATGAAATGCTTGCGCTTATGAATGAACGACATTTGTTTGCACGAATACGTGCCTGCGTTTATGAATGAATTTTTTGTTGTTGTATGTAGTTTCAGATATTTTAGAATATTTGGCGCGGGCGCAGGCACAAGTGCAGCTGCGGTTGTGATTGCGCTGTGATTTGACTTTGATTTAGCGTAGGTCACGGTTGAATTTATGCACATGTACGCAAGTACATACATATGTGTGTATGTACATATGTATGTACATGGATGCATATGAATTTATGTATTTATATATGTATGTACATACATACATATGTATGTACATAGATATGCATACATATGGATGTGTGCATATACTACAAATGTATGATTGTATACTTGATGATATATTAGTTATTTATGAAAAATGTAGTATTGTCTGGAAGTTTACTTATTTATATCAACATACATACATATGAACATACATACATATGAACATACATACATACGTATGTATGTATGCATGCTAGTGCAAGAATTTGCAAAAAATAAAAATGTAAATAATTTTAAGTCAAAATCGCGTGGCCCGGTTCCGAACTCGCGCAAATCGAAAGCATAAAGAATATTGCGGCGCCTCTTGAAGCAACTGCACCACAGAATACAATTGGTTTGATTCAACTTAATCGCTACTTGATTCAGTTTCGCGTGAATATTTTTTGCCAAGACAAATTTTTGATGCAAATGAACAAATTTGTAATATATTATTTCGCATCTACAGAAAAAGGAAATCAACATAGGAAACCAAATGAAATATTAAATTGGAAGCAAACTCTTAGTAATATTTATTATATTATAAAAAATCATTTTAAAGAATGAATATGCTTAGATTTTTTTAATATTTCACTTTTTTCATTTTTTAATAAATTCGACATATAATTTTAGTTTAAGCCAAATTTTTTTCTTTTATTTTAAGTAATTTATTTTAAGAATTTCTTAAGCTTTTTCCTCTTATATTAAATTTTAGATATGTTTTCAAACAAGCCATAAAACTACACAACATGCAAATGTGAAATGCCGTCGGTAAAACAGCAAATGAGCCAAGTTGTTTTGGCATACATATGCGTGCTTGCATACAATCAAAATTGACTCAATGCTATCATTTACATATTTAAATAAACCAAATGTCTCGTTAAATATGAAAATATAACTATTTCAATTTTTCCTTTAATTCATTTATATCATTGCGAAATCTAAAATTAGAACAAGAACAATCAACTTTTATTTGAATTTATTCTCTGTTAAAAGAAATATTGTCTCTGCTCAGCTCTGTTAACTTGCCGCTCTCAACGTGGTGTATTTTCATGAGTGGGTCTATTGAAAATTTTTCGACTTTTGACAATTCACACTGAAATTCGGTCATGAAGCTTCTCATTTAATATACGTTCTCTGGTAAAAACAACATCATATTGTCGGTTTTTGCTGTCGCCAACCACTTTATCTTCTCTCTATATTATCTAACTCCAACAAGAAGTGCCAAATTGGCTAAGAACTTTCCAAAACTCATATTTCTAATGCTGATGACAACTTTTGCTTTATCTGGCATCTCCATCTGATACTTAGCTCAAGCTGGCATATTTGGTGCTACTGAAAAGCTTACATATTCCGAAACATTTCATTCTACATCAGCGATCGGCACATTTAGCATTTCCTATAGCAGGCTATAGGCGAGCAATTTTTCGCGTTTACTCTGTACACAACAACACAACACAACACAAGCATAGAGCAATAAAAGTATAGTTGTGTTAGCTTGCCGATCGCTGTTCTACATGCTATCGTAAGTTAGCATATAATCACCCATTAATCAACTGCATATCAGAATTTTGTGCTGACTGTCCAGCAACTTTCGTATCGAAGAGTTAAGAAGTTTTCTGATTTATAAGAAATGTTATTTTCTACAACCAAACCTATGTAGTTGATTCAAATGACGTACTGGAACAAATCGCGCACATAAATAATTGAATGAATTTCTGATTGGATTTGATAGATAATGGAAGCAAAGCGAATTGATATAATGTGGTGTTACTAAAACAGCTGATTTAATTCTGTTCTATTCGTCCCAGCCTATTAAATAACAAAATGAAATATTTTGTTAACATTCGGGGTTTGTTCATCGCCATGGGAACTAAATTTTAAATGATTGCTGAAAGAGGTAGTCAATAAAATAGAAAATACAAGAAAACTCCATCTTAGAAGGAATCATGACGAAGCGTCAAAAGAACGTAGATGTATAAGGTGGGACAATACGAAGAAATGTGGCGAGTCAGCGGTTCCATTTTACAAGCGAATGTACCACACTTCATTACATTTTCTTTTTTCAAAACTCGCCTAATCTGAAAGCGTTTATTTTTAATTCGATGCGTATTTTCTCTGAGCAAAGAATGTTTATTACAAAGAAGTTGCATGGCGTTTCCTTTTCTGTAGCAAGAATATTTGTCTAATTTCACTACACCAGAAATCAGTTGGATCTAATCAGATTCAAATGTCAATCGGAAAAAGGCAAATTATTTCCGGTATGGTGAAATTGGACAAAATTTTATGTTGAAAGAACGGTAGGATGGGATGCAACTTCTTTGTAATCGAAGTTCTTTGCTCTGCGACAGGGCAAAGAATGAAAGAAATCGTAACTGGGATGATAGAAATAGGAGAAATATGTTAATTAAATTATTGGTTGTTACAAATCAGGTACGTGTTATTTATTGAAGCGCATTATTTGAATAGGATAATCGGTTAATAGTGTACATATATGGTATCTATGTATGTGTGTTATGTCAAAGAATATAGATAGACAGTTGATTGAAATTTCATACTTTTTAATATACGAAAATAAATTAATGATAGTTAATAATATATTTTATGAGCTATTGAGTTAAAAAAAATCATAAAATTTATGGTATGACGAACATGATGGGAATCGAACTCTCGCAAAAGCTAATGCGTGCAACATATTGATGTGACCCGCGACTATACCCAAGCGACAGTAGACGTTCTGCGGTTGTCGCTTAAACGATTAGTAATGTAAAGCATGTTTATGTGTGGAAAGAGAAGAGCAATTAAAAAAAAAAAAACTAAACATGAAAGAAACAAAAAATTAAACCACCAAAAATCCTTTCCTTTGATTGGAAGCGGCAACTTAAGACAGCAGATGCATTATGCAACAAGTGTACCTACATAAAAGAAGGATGCAAAGGGAAAGAGGGTGGCAGACAAAAAAATATTAATTTATACATTTTCCTGAAATTCGGCAACAGGGCATATTTTCTAATTTTTTTTGAATGTTTATAAAATGTTTGAATTTTTGTTTGATTTTGGTTGTGAACTGAAGGGGCGCTTGCGACGACAAAATATATTTTTGGTGCCTTGCACGTGCTATATACATCTCCGGTCAACTAATTAACAAACAGCTCTCAATGCTATTAATTATTTCACGGTACATACTTCGCAGCGAAATGTTTCTGCGATACAACATGATTTTTAAAAATATTTAAAATATGTTGCGTTTGTTATAATAATTACATAAAGCAATTCCTATCTTCCTAACGCTTCGTTTTTTATTTAGAAAAATGTTTTTTATTAATTAATTAATATTTTGTTGACAACCCCTTATTTTGAACCACTGTTTCACAACTACAGGGCATCGACTCGATTAACTTCTCGCACACCAGAGTTTGGAATGGTTCGCACTCCATTTGGGCCTTTGCCACTAATTCGCGAAATTTTCTGTTTTTTTCTTTAAGTGCTGCCAGAGATTTACAATCGGGTTCAGATCAGGACTACATAAAGGCCAATCTAACAATTTTATCATATTTTGTACCATCCATTGTTTTGTTGGTCGTGCGGTATATTTCGGATCGTTGTCCTGTTGTAAGATCCATGTAACTGGCATGCCTTCCCCGCAAAAGGGAAATATTACATCACTCAATATTAAAATATATTGATCCAAATGGCCTCAATTTTTGTAATAAGCCCAATTCCTCGCCATGGCATAGCACCACAGGCCATAATGTTACCGCCTCCGTGCTTAAGCGTACGGCGGGTATATTTTGGGTCATACGCTTTCAATGGGGGACGCCGAACGTAAGATTTGCGATCGAGTGAAAGTCGATTTATTTTTGTTTCATCCGAGGAAAATACTATTTTCCATTCTTTAATATACCAATGGCGGTGTTTGATGCCGAACTCTAATCTCTCCTTGTGATTTCGTTCCGATAGCAAAGGTTTCTTCCGAGAAATCCTTCCAAATACATCTTTTTCACTCAAACGTCTCTTAACTGTTTCTACCGAAGGAGAAGCATTGTGTTCGCCAGAAACACAACACAAATTTCATTTGCGGTTTTTTATGGGTTTTATAGATCCATACACTATAAGTTCGTCTTCCCGAATCGACATTATTTGGGATCTTTGCTTTCGTGGAGCTTTTTTGAGGGTTCTTTTTCTCCTAAAATAGTGTACAACTTTGCAACCCATCCTTTTTGAAATTTTTAGAGTTTTCACGATTTCGCCATACAATTTTCCGTCGTATGGTATTTGACTATTACTACATTTTTAACCACTATGTTCAAAGTCTAAAAAACGTGGCCATGGCATTAAACAAAAATTGATTGAAATGCATATTTTTGAATATTTATACATTTATATCTTTTATTCATACATATATAAAAATACACATTTAAGTACATATCTATATATATATTGCAACTGGAGTTTTTTATTCAGTGCATACATAGATTATTAATTTTAATGGAAACTCTGAACAGAGATAAAAAAGAAGTATGAATTACTGCCAAAATATTTATATATATATATATATATATGTATATATTTATTTCGTTTCAGGTGAGCTGGACCGATCTGAAGTTATGTACACCTCTTTTTGGGGGTTTCTCTCTAGAATCACCTCACAACATACAACAGTCTGAAAGATGCAGAAATTTTGTATGCTGGTTTGGGAGATATCCACCCTTTTTTCTATTAAAGTAAACCCATTCCACTCTATCTAATGTAATTTTGTTTTAAAAATATTTTTTATATATTTATGTGAGCTGGGGTGTTTTTATTTGTAATTTTTCCAGTAATTTATGCTAATTTTATCTAAAAATTTAGAAAAAATCCCATATACATAAAATTTATATTTAACTTTTGATTCTTTATTTGGATTACTCAAAATTTTAAGCGAAAATATTCAAACGCAGCTATTCCCTTTTTATCCATAAGAACACAAAGCGTGTGGCGATATCCACGTACTAAACGGCAACAACATACGGTATTCAATTTCACATAAAAAATTTCAACCAAACGAGTTTTCTTTGGATAATGCTATGTTTACTATACTATCTGTGATGCGGAAATATTCTTGAACTCACAGTTTATATTCATATAGGGTTAAAAGACCCTTAATTCTCCATTTTGAAGTTAAAAATAAAGACATCGAACGCTTTATTTGGGGCATAAATTTCTGATCTTGTAAGCATATGTAAAAATATTTATGCAGAATGAAATGAAAACAGCTTTGAGATATAACCAGTTCCCGCGAAATTTTCACCATAGTGAATTTTCAAGCGTCTATCCATCTGTTTCTGAAAATCTTAGAGTTTACAAATGATATCATGTGTCAATTGCTCTACTCACAGCATAAAACTGGCGCAAAATTTACAATTAAGCCTCTTCTTGAGTGAGTGCTACCAAAAATACCTTGTTTCCGATAATACGTTCAAAACTTGCCAACAGGTGAAACTACTAAATAAATTGCATGGCACCTTTGTTTCATATTTCATATTTTTCACATGCATTTTTATTTAAAACCAATTGGAGCTCTGGATTCCGAAACACATAATCTAATAGAAAACTAAGCATTCGAAACCCATTTTAGCATAAAAAAGTCCAACACAAAACCACGATATGGGGTTGTAATCAGGTCGAAAATTCTGAACTCAAATCGATCATACTGCGATACACGGAAGTCATTCTTGCGCTATTAGGAAAAAACCTCTCTTAGGAAAAAACTTTACTATAATTTTTGATGTTACTTGCCCCGGCCAGGATTCGAACTCAGGACCCACCGAATGAAGCTCACAGACGCTACACACTCAGATACGGCGGCTTGGAATTATTATCTTGACCCTCTTACCTGCGCACAAAGAAACCCGGAATTTATGAGCATTGGGGACATTTTTCGGTATCTAAATATTACACCACTGCTGAAGGAGTCTTTGGTTTTTAGCACGAAAGAGCGACTTTCCACTTTCCTTAACCGTTTCGGTACGATGGGGATGTTTTTATCCCAGAAAATTTCAAAAAATCGTATCTTTGAAAATTCTCACACGATTTGGTTGAAATAGGTCCCAAATCATTAGTGATTTTCTTCTCTACAAAAAGAAAATTAAGCTGTCAATGTAAATTATCACGTTTATGTCAAAAGTGAAACATCAAATCGCGGCATTTGTGTTGATGATCACATATTTGACAAAAGCTCAAGAAACAAGTGGTTTAATTGTGAAGACAAGTGTAATTTAGTGAAATTTTATGAAAACAGTAGTAATCTTATAAAGAGGACAGTCTAGAACAGACAAAAACTTAATTTTTCTTTATTTCAGGCTAAGGTAAGTTCCGCGGTACAAAATCATCCCAAAACTGTTTATTTGTGGGACGTTATCATCCCAATCGTACTCATTTACATTATTTGTCTCAGGAAAAAATGGATAGAAAACGTAGACTGGCAGCTTCACAAATTGAGGATTTTTTACATAATTCAAGCGATGATGAAGATGATCCATTTGCTGATAGTGGTTCTCTTATAGTCCCAGTCAGGAAAGCAGTAGTGGTTCAGAAGAGGAAGAAGGCACGGATCGTACAGAAACTTTATGGGTGGCGTAGATTTGGCAGACAAAATGGATACCTTGTATGAACTTAACCGAAAATCAACTAAATGGTGGTAAAAAGTTTTTTTCCGGCTAATGATGGCATGCGCCGTCAATGCGTGGATAATCCATGTGGAAGCAAATCATCCACGGCAAAAAAAAAAGATCCGTTTTTGGGATTTTTAGTGGAGCTATCTGAATCTCTCATTACGAAGGAAGTACGCGTGCGAAAATCCGGCGCCAAAATGGAACAGGACCCCTCTCCGCAGTGAAAAAACAGATCAAACAAAATCTGGGGAATCATTTGCCAAAAAGAACTAACAAGCGGCAACGCTGCGTAAATTGTGCCAAAAAAGGCAAAGAAAGTCGAACAAATCAGCTTAGCATTGGCTGCAATTTGGCATTCTGTAAAAAATGTTTCACACCTTGCCATCAAATATAAACAACATTATTATAATGCTATAATGTATAAAATTAACTATAAAAATAAAGTGAAATGAAGTCAAAAAAACTCTGAAATTTTTATTCCAATTTTGCTATTCAGGTATGTTTGGGATGTTTTTGTCCCAGGACGATATCTCCTTTTCAGGACGTCCTAAAAATAAATTATGAAATTACTTTTTTTGAAATAGCTGTAAGAGACTAAATCAACACTCTTTTTCAAGATTGCTTGTCAAAAAAGTTCTCGTCCCGAAACGGTTAACTCACGCAGAAGACAAAAATTGTGAACCCACAAATTCAGATGACAGTATTGATATGCCGTAACCCAACGGCAACAAAGTTCGGCCGAATGCATGCCCGGCGATCAGTTGCCTTGACGAAGCATAGAAGGTTCTGTCGAGTGTACTTATTGTGTGAAAGATTGAAGTTTATCGTCAATTCGCTGACTGGACCTTGTGCGTGTGGCAGATGACCTCGAAACTCTAACATCCACCAAATATTCACGAAACGGCAATTCTTGGAAATTACCCAGGAGAAGAGAATCGATTTTAAGTCCGCTTTCAAAAAAAATTCTGCCTTAAGTTCTGTGTTTTCCAAACTATAAAAAGGAACGAAGGGGGTGGGCCAGGATGTGAACGTAAGCAAAACGAAGTACCTCCTGTCATCAAATAAAGTGTGCGCACTCGGGTCTTGACTTCCGCATGTTTGGTGGGGTGGAGGATTTTATCTTGAAACCAGGATCAACAACACTAATAATGCCAGCATTGGAATTTAGCCCTCTCTCAACGAACGACAACCATACTCTGTCTCTCCCATCAAGCCCGTGCTATTGTATGGCGTTGAAGCATGGGCGCTGTCAGCACCGAACGATATGGTCCTTTGAGAGAGAAAAATTCTTGATCTTAGCGCATACTGCTGACGACGGAACGATGAGACCTAATTCAGCAAATTTATGTTCAGACCAGGTGGAGAAAGGCAGAATTCACTTGGTGTATCTAGCTGACCCCGTTAGGAAGTCAATAGTTACAAATAATATAAAATATTCAAACCGTTTTGTTTTCTTAAAGGAATAATTTTAATAGCTAACCAATGAAACATTGATTATTTTTAAGATGTGCGTTTTACTTAATTTTCGATCCTTATTATCGTCCAAATTTCATTAGAAGTATATTTCTAAATAAGAACCGGTTTCAAAAATTGTATGATGAAATGAAAATTAAAATTACTACCAAATGCAAAAATATTTTATTACGCCACTTCATAAAAAGCGAATTAACTTCAATTTTTTAATTTTTTTTGGTTCAGGAACTGCAAATTGAAACTTCTTTGTTATCTACAATTTTTGTACTTGATTTCAATTTGCGAGAGTCAAAGGTTGTCATGGCCACGCAAAGCTAAAGTGCGCAGCAAATATAATTTGGGTTTTACCAAGCAACTTTTGCAAAACCCCACCACATGCGTTTAAGTAACAAAGTTTTTCACACATTCATACTTACTTATGTTCGTAATAGTGGTATTTTTCGAGCTCTTTGGTCTGGCAAGCGGTTACGTAAACAACATAAAAATGCAGCTTTGTGACCCCATTGTTGGCAAATATTATAATACCAAAATGCTGCACGCTCTTACGCTGCTACTTGTATTTTCAATATTTTGCACATGCAAGAGATGCACAGCCACACACACCACCACAAATCTGTTAAATGAGATTTTAACTCCATTTGCTGCGGTTCAGTGGCCTTTGGGTGCGTGACAATAACCGTTAAAGAATTTTTCATTGCTGTTGCTGCTTTCTTTAAGCAACAGGAAATTTTTTTATAAAAATAAGCGCTTGGTTATAAGCGATTATTGAATTTTAACTGAAAATAAATTTTGACAACTGTAAACCCTTCAATTTGTGTTACAACATGAAGACGCAAACCACAAATTGTGGGAGAAGTTCGGTAAAATTATAGTTTTGTGGGGAACTCTGTTTACGATGAGACCATAAGGTTTGCGAACAAAATTGAATAATAAGTGCACAATTGCTTAGCTTTCATATATGACGAAAGTTCAAAAAATGCAAAAAAGCAGTGGAAACAAAAAAAGATGAATTATCGCTTTATTCTCTAACAAAATCTTCCGAGCCATAATTAGAGTAGTAAAGTAGAGTTCGTCGTCTGTTTTGAAGGCGGAGGTAGGGAATACAATGAATGCACAGTACGATGTACAGAAGGATAACAAATTCTTTTGGTAGACTAAAGGCCTACATATTATCATAAATCCTATTAAAAGATGTCTACTTTTATATTTTCTCCAAATCCACTACTACTATCACAACATCTACTACTGCTACTATTAGGTACTAATTACTACAACTATTTTTATTAATGCTACTATTAATTACTACTCCTATTTTTAATTATTTCTAGTACTGATCTTACCAATGCTTTATTAATTTCTACCACCATTTTTTACTAGTTTATACTACTATTTTTACTAATGCTGCTATTAATTACTACTGTGTTTACCAATTCATCTAATAATTTTTACTCAATTTTACAAATTTCTACTACTACTTTAACTAATTCTACCACAAATTAGTACCAATATTTTTAATAATTTCTACTATTATTTTTACTAATGCTAGCACTAAAGGGTGGTTAAATTTTAAGGGCCGATGTTGATTTTGAATAAAACACAAATTATTTTGGAAATTATTGTAATTTCTTTTTATTATGATAATATGGTGTGGTTCAATTATGTATGGAACAAATTATCGGCCAAATGTCCGCCGCGACCTCGGCGACACACCTCCATCCGATGGTCCAAATTTTCGATGACGCTGAGGCATAATTGAGGTTCTATGCCGTTAATGTGCCGAATTATCTCATCGTTTAGCTCTTGAGTTGTTGCTGGCTTATCGACGTACACCTTTTTTTCAAATAACCCCAGAGAAAGAAGTCCAACGGTGTCAAATCACATGATCTTGGTGGCCAATTGACATCGCCAAGACGTGAGATAGTAACACGGCCATTGAATTTGTCGCGCAAAAGAGCCATTGTTTCGTTGGCTGTGTAGCAAGAGGCACCATCCTGTTGGAACCACATATTGTCCACATCCATATGTTCCAATTCGGGCCATAAAAAGTTCGTTATCATCTCACGATAGCGAACACCATTCACAGTAACTACCTGACCGGCCTCATTTTGGAAAAAATACGGCCCGATGATGCCGCCAGCCCATAAACCGCATTAAACAGTCACTATTTGTGGGTGTATTGGTTTTTCGACTATCACTCTTGGATTATCATTCGCCCAAATGCGGCAATTCTGCTTATTGACGAAAATGCACGATATGCATTTTGATTTGAACGCCCATTTTCATAATAAGCCTGAATAACTTTAACACGTTGCTCGTTTGTATATCTTTCCATGTTCAAATTGAGTTAGCCTGAAATTGAGAAATGTCAAATGAAATGCAGAAAAAAACTTGACGTTTAGCCAACTACTATCACTACATACTATTTACCACTAACGACTATTACCCCATATTTTACTCTCTATCTCTGGTTTCACTTCTACCTCACGCACTTAGCTGCACGCAGGTTTTTGTTTTTTGAGTTTTTTCAACTCAATTGTTTTGACAGGCATAGTAAAGTCTCCAAGTTGTAGCAGCATAATCCAACTTGGAGCGCACCCGTGCGGTTTAGAGCAACTAAAGCGCCAGATAAAAGCCAAAATAGGATAGATACGCATTAGCTATCGTGCAGTTTAGGTTGGTTTGAAGTAAAATTACATGGTTAAACACCAATATAGTTTACCCAACTGAAAACCACCAATAAGGTGAGAAGTTTCGATAGGAGAGCTTGATTTTTAAAAGGTAATATGATGGCACTTGTTGAAGTTTAATTTTAGTTTATTCTTGCTACACCAAGCGACAATGTTATCAAGATCGCTTTGAAATTAGAGAGAGTCCGAAATATAAGAAACTGTTGAGTAAATCTTCAAATACAAAAGAAACTGAGCAAACTTAAAACAGCTAGATATATAATTTATGAAAATTACAAAAAGAAGATAACCTAAAATAATTCCTTGAGAATATCCAGATGACGCGATAAAGTGATGGGAGGATACACCGTCAATTACAAGAACACTATTTCCGCGAGGAAGATACGGTTTCGCCCACTTCAAAAATATGAAATAGAGTCATTAACCAAAACACTTTCGATAACTGTACACATTCCCAAATAAGGAATAATAGATCTACCAGCCACGAAGCCTTGCTGGTTTGGAGGAGTAATTGAGAAGTTTTTGTTTTGTTTAGCAATGTATTTTAATCATATATGTATATACATATATATACCGCGATTCGTAGCAACAGTAAAGTTAAAATTCTAAAGAAATGGCAAAAAATAAGTGTTGGGTTGAGAAACTGAAATACTCATTTAAATATTTAACAAGTAAAAGATATAAGTTTGGGGAAACCATACTCTAAGTATCCGACACGGCTTTTCGTTGAAGATTGTGCTTAGAAAGTTTCCATATTACGTAAGTACAAAGTTTAGTAGAGCTCCAAAACTTAGTTTCGGCGATGTACCGTATTGCTGTAATGTATGAAGTGCGCCACCCATCTTTCCAGCCTATTATAGAGATCGCACCCAAATTAAATTTTTCCTTTCAAATTTGACCGAATTTCCTATATTCTGTATTAAAATAACACACAAAAGTCCAAGTTGTTTTAGTCAAATCTTAGTAGTGCTATAAATGTTAAAATCTTTACTTAGTCTTATTGATAAAGGAATAGCGCACACAATTATATGGTTTTAGCTTTTTAAATATATATGAGCTTTAAAGTATAACCTCATATCTGAACAGTCAGTTTTATGGGAACTATTAGTTGTGGTGGGGCGATCTTGGAGATTTTATTGAATACTTTCTATTCAAATTAACCGAAAGGATTATACAACTTTATATTATTATCTACTTTAAAATATATTAAAATGTGCATCAACGCCCAAACCGTAGATTTGATCCTGTACTAAGTCCGAGTTTACTATCTTACACCTAAGAAATCATAGCAATTTCATTTCCCAACCCTGTGTCAATGTTTGGGTATTACCGCAGTGTACTATACCACGTCTTTATGAGAGCCTGGACTTTTTATTCTAATTGCATCAAATACGGTATTATACCACAGCGGTTGTACTACGTCTGTTTGATGGTACCTTAAATAAAATATGAACATCCTATCTAAAAACCAGCACAGACATCATCACACTCCTATATTTTGTTCCTTTGAGCTCTAGGGTAAAAAAGCTATCAAGAGTGTTCAGCTATTGGGGATCAAACTCCTATCTGTGGCTCTGCAAGCGAATCATATCTTATTATTCACCCTTTCTGTCTACGTGCATATATTTTAATCATTATTCTTGTGAAGCTGCGATATATGTGTGTACTTATATTGATTTTTCATTTCTAGCCAAAAGCATTCAATATCATCGGACATTGAATTAAGCACCTAAATGTCATACGAGTATTCTGCGGTCGAGCATCGTTTAACCCTAAACAACCCAGTATGCCTTTGTAACGTAACTGACCAGTAGTGTCCAGCGGACACACTATTTAATTCTAAGGCATTTGAAAGAATACAAAGACATTTTGAATGCAAAAAACGTATTAAACAGTAAAATGCACTTAACTTTATTAACTTTTATGTTGTTATATTTTTTCCATTACATATTAATTTCTTTACACATATTACAAAGAATTGTTTTTATAGAATGTTCAGAACAGACGTTCAGATTACATTTATCACAGCACTGTTTAGAAGTTCTGGATATTTTCGAAGGGCAAATGTGACAACGCTTCTTTCTTTTTGCGACAGGTTCAAATGATTGCTTAGATGATGATCCTTGATCTGATCGTACCACGTCTTTAATGGCTGCTAAATGATAACTAATTCAGTTACGATTTCTCGTAAAAAAAGTTTCCTTTGTATATTCTTTTTCTGCTCGTTCCAATTAGGGTATACATTTTTTCATATAATAAGCGATGCGATGCCAACAACATCTATAACATTTTGAAAAAAGGCAACCGGCCATCTGTTTGTTTTACGTCGAACTGTATATTCATGAACCATCTGGTCAAGTGTATCAACACCTCCCTTGGTGGAATTGTAGTACAAATTTATTTCAGATTTGTTTTTATTACGCGAATCTATTTGTTTACTATGATGCATCGTAGACAAGAGAATACCAGCACGGTTCTTTTTCGGTACGTAAGATACCAATGTCATATTTTTAGAGAAACCAAACAGATTAGATTCGACGTCACGGCTTCTATTGGGTTGAAAAGCTGGAGGTATACAACGCTTATTTTTTCTTGTTGTTCCAACTACTGTGAGACCATTTTAACCCAAGGATGTTGCAGCATTCAGGCTTGTAAAATAATTATCAAAAGTAACGTTTCTGTTAGTTCGGAAGTATGGTTCACATAGCTGATTGACTACGTTGAACGCCAAATTGTCCGCCCTATTTTGTCCTTCCTTTCCCAGGTATGGTATGCCAAATAGAGGGTAACTAGTTTTACTGTCGCAAATCCACCAAATTTTCATTCCATATTTGTCAGGTTTACTGGGCAGATATTGTTTGAATGAAACTCGTCCTCGAAAAGGTACGAGATGCTCATCAATTGTAAGATTTTCTCCTGGTAAATACATTTCTTTTAAGTTTTGATTCACACACTCCCATAATTCTCTAATTGGAGCGAGTTTATCTCTTGACTTTCGGAGAGACCTAGTATTTTTATCATCAAACCTTAGGAATCGGAGCAAAGAAGCAAATCTGTTTTTTCCCATTGTAGCACGAAATATGGGACTTCCAAATATAGGGTCCCAGTTTTCTCTAAAATCCACACCACCCTGTTTATTAACACCTATAGTCAATAGTAGTCCCATAAATGCTTGCATTTCAATTTTGTCAGTTCTTTTCCATTGTTTTTGTGAAACTCTGTCCGCCTCAGCATTGGTGTGTTTCACTATAATTTCTAATACAGTATCGTTGAAAAAGAGATTAAAGCTGTCTTTTGGATCTATTATATTGCGCCCGGGAGGAAGAATCACCTTATGAAGAGCACCTGCAATTATGTTGTGCCGGGGAGTGCGACTTTGTTTTTCAGGTTCAGATTTCCAAATAGTTCCATCTTTGCCTTGATAAGTAGAAACTGCGACGAACTCCTGCAGTGGTATATCATCACTCTCACTCCATAATTGTTCATCTTCACATTCAGATGCTGACTCTGTTGCATTACTTTCACTTTCAGAACAACTGTCAGCTGCAAAATTCTCATATTCGCTGTCGAATTCCTCACCGAACAAATTTTCATCGTCACTTTCTTCAAGAGCAAGTTGAATTTCGCCCGATGTAAGTTTGTTAGCCATTACTTAGACAAGAACGTATCAAATCAACGCACGAAACCAACTAGTAATAAAATGCACTGCAGTTAGCGCTCACAAATTAAAACCTTCAGTTATTAAAATTTCCAGAATTTAGAATCAAAGTTTGCAATACTTTTTTTTGTTGCTATCGATAATTGAGCTATTATTTTGTTTGTGAAAAATAAATCTAAAAAGGGGAATCCCCATTTCTTTTATCTTATTCGCTATTCATTGGTTTTCCGTCGGTTTCCTTTGGTTCTATTATTGCTCCGATTATCTTTCAAATTCAAATCAGAGTTGTATTTGCCTACAAGCTGCCATATGGTGCAAAATAGATATGCATGAAGAACCCTCCTTCATTCTCAAATCATTCGAAATCTTATGCTACAATTTTGGTATACTGTTTATCAATTTTAAACTATTCATGTGAAACCTGTTTTCATTAGACGTTTCGGTTCTTAAAACCTTGCGGATAAAATAGATAAAATTACTTTTGGCCGAAAATAAATACTTTAGCTTTTATATGAAAATAAAGTTAAAAGTATGTCCGCCAGACACTTAAATTAATAATCTCAACACAATCCGAGAGTGAATGCAAACTTTCCCAATGTTGAATCTACGGTATCGCATTAAGCTTGAATTAAAACCATTGTATTTTTTCTTATTTTTTATTGTTATGTAAAAAGTCGACAAGGACAAGTGATTAGTTTGGGTAGTCATTTGAATACGAAAACATTGCCTTATTGAAATCTAATCTTAAGCCAGGTGAAAATCAAGTAAATTATTTGATTTCTGGGTGAATGAACTTGAAATATTTATGTGACAGAAAAATAACGATTCTAACTTTTTTAACATCGCGGCAGGAAAAGCTGCAGCTATCGAAACAAATTCCAGGTTCATAACTAGTGAGACTAACAATCATCGGAGTATGAAAAGAAAGCCGAAAATAATACTAAACAAAATTTAAGTAAAATATAATTTATTACGTCTACAAATTTAAGTAAAGCATTAATGTATCGTTATTCTTAATGATATCGTCATTGACACTACAATTTCTTTCGGGCCCTGGTGATGAAAGTGTAGTGTAATCATTCAACACCAATCCATATATGGTCCCTTCGTTCCATACACAAATTTTGTTAAATATTTTTTTGAGATGCTATCCTCTGAAATATATTGACTCAATTAAGCAGAAGTAATGAGTCATGAAAAATTAAGTTAATGCTCTATTTATTTTAGAATAAAAAGTATACTACAATATTTTTAACCAAGCCTTGCTTAAGCAATAGCGGTGCGAAACATTCCAGCTGGCGGAAACGGCACAAGGAAATATTTTTTACTGGGAGCAGCTTTGAGCTGAAAAAAAATAGTACATTTTAATGGTTTTAGCTGCATAGCTATTCGTTAGATCAAGCGTTCGACTCTTTGCTCAATATCACTCTTTATGTGGTATACATTTTTTTCACTTTAGATAGGTACAATTGCTTTTTCCCAAAGCGGCACAGTTTTTCGAATCGATAAGCTCTTACTATCCTGCAAGTCCAACTTTACAACTTTTAAGTAAAACAAATAAAGAAGAGTATAAGTTCGATCTTTATGACATTTGCACAGTAGGTGCATGTGGTGGCAGGGCCCAACATAAGGCATACATTTAAAAGAATGTGTCTTATAGATCAGAAGAAGAACAGGGGGTTGCTAAGGTCTATACAATAAAAAATCCTGATTCTTTTTAATTCCTCAAGAAGAACAATATTTGATATACATATGTAACGAATATATCAGGCTACATACATATTATTTGCTGGGGTGTCACAGCTCAATTTAACATGAAAATACTTTCCACCATATCCAGGGAACTGGTAAGAAATGAGATGAGAAGACGCACATGTTAAATGAGCTTTTTGATCAACAAAAATTTTGCGTGCAGCCGAAAAAATTGACCAGCGGTAAAATTTACCACCACACTAAATTTAAATCTACCATACCAATAAAAAACATTTTCGCCTATTTTGCTATATTTTGTGCTGCGGAAGCAGGTGGCTGCATGCGTGTAAAAAGAGATTGACTAATAAATCAAAACAAAAACACAAGAAGAAAAATAAATAAACGAAGAAAAAAGCCGTTTCCGTATCGCGAAGGGAAACTTGAGACGACAGATGAGTTACGCAACAAGTGAGGATAAAAGATGGGTGGAAGGGAAAGAAGGAATCGTCAAAAGAATTTTCTTTTGAATTATCGGCAATATTTGCCTCTTTCGCCATCTGCGCAAATGATGAATGTTATGAATATGGAATATTACTAATATCATATATTGTATTAGATTTTCATATGTACATATATCCATTAATGTACATGCATAAGGTGTCTGAATGTAATTAATTATTTTATATAAAAATATTAGTATTTTATTTTACATCTAAATGGCTTAAAAATAAAATATTAAAAAAAAAATTGTCGTAGAATAGGATTTGAACTGTGGCCAAAGCTAAGACGTGCAATGAATGTCAATGCAGTAAGGTCTCTGATAGCACCTTGGGCACCAGTTCGATTGCGTGCAAAAAAAAACGTTAATGCTTGTCGATTTCAAGGTAATTCAAGAGCTTGTAACGAAAATTCTCCTACGTGCGATGCCCCGAAAATATAGCACAAAGGTCCCCATGAAGTAGAGGACATAAAAAAATAAAAAAATGTATCTTTCATCATGCGTAGTTTATTTATAACCACAATGAAGTTATGTTGATTTCATTTGCTTTTCCTTTGAGTTTTGCTTTATCTATTGCATTTGATTTTCGCACTGACGTAATCTCGACTTTGATGTATTTGCGGCACGAGTTAGAGCTGAGAAATTGGCCCACAATTTTTTGGAAAATCTTTTTTAGTACAGATAACTATTTCAGGACTACCTCTATTTTCAAATTTCGGAGTTCCAACATACTTTGCACGTGCATATATCGCAAATGAATTTCAAAGGTAATGTTCAAAAGGCCCTGTGGAGCAGAAATGTCCAAATTATTTGCGAAAACACGGGCGTGGGTGAAGCTATCCACGCAGATCTCCAGAATGCTATAAAGATTTAGTTCTAACGAAAGTGAGGAAATCTGCAGGTAACATAAAACAAAATGTCTTCCGACGCACACCACAAATTTTATTGGAACTTCGGTATGAAGAGGCATAGAAAAGCCAGATTTTTTTAAGTATAATTTAAATGACACCTTTCCGCCCATCATATTTTTGTTGACGAATTCTAATATAAAAATGCTGCATAGTTCGAAAAGGGGATACCCTTAGGTACTTCATCAGGATCAACATCAGGGAGCCAAAAGCTCGAAAATAACACTCCCAAAAGCGCAAACTGTAAGGAGCTGATATTAATTTTGAAATCTTGTCAACTTCGTTAACCGAGCTGCTTTGCTTTCTCTTTAATCTTATAAAGGATATTTTTATTTTTATTTTTATTTTTGTTATTCAATTTTTTTCGTTTTGCTGATTTACAGAACGGTTAAAGTACTGTAAATAATAATTACATGATAAGGTAAATTTTAATTTTGTAGCAATTTTGAAATATGTTTGTAATAAGTTTCCGTTTCATTTAGCCACATCTGAGGCAGCATCAAGCCCTGTTGTTTTAGCAGTACTGAGCTTTTCAGCATATTTTTAATATAATTATGCACGAAAGTATCAAATTTTAATTGTTAATATTTTTCTTTCCAATTAAAAAGTGACTTGACGCCCCTCAACTCTTGTTCCATTACAAATCTACGCACCCTGCAGGAATAGGCTGATATATTTTATACAAAGATAAAAAGTTCTATGAATCGAAAACTTTAGCTGTCAACTGAACTCATTAACGGAAGAAGCGATGTCATTGCAATACAATGCTCAGCATCAAATTTAACAATAGTTGCCAGAAATACTTCAGTCAAATTTTTAAGCGATTCTTTCCAAATTAGCTACAATAGCTAGCAAAATTCTAAAAAATTAAAATGTTGTACATATTTTTAGACATCAATTTTAAATAAATACTATACGAACAATTAAAAAAATTGCTAAATATGAGAGTTGCTATTTTTAACACCTCTTGTTGTTGATATAATTGTAATAATCTTAAGATATAAAAAATATATTTATATATTTTAATAAAAAATGGAGTATAAAATATTAAAGAGTATTTTTGCGATTTGAAAATGACAGTTGAGCCAATTCACATTTCCTTCATATCCTTGCATGTATTTCGCTATCTTTTTCCTATTATAAAAGCACTTGACTTTACTTAACCACAAGCAGGCAAAGTTTAATAGGTAAAACATGTAATTATGTCCAATATGTATATGAGTATCGACAGCTATACACTCGTCCGTTCGCTGCACGTTTTATCATTTAAGTCAGTTTTCTGTTTACTAAAGCTGTTACTTCTGTTATTCATTATGAGGAAAGTTATGGCAGAGTATGTGACTTTTTTTTAAGCACCGAGGCAAAAGCAACTCTCTCTTCTTCCGCTCCGTATTATATTTATTTTCGCTGACGTCCGGAATTGTCATTTTCCTGGAGAGATTATGTGATATTTAATACAATTAAAAAAAGACAAGAATTATGTCAGTTGATGTAAATGCCGTAAGTATGGGCACTGACTACAATGACAATATGAGTAATTATCTTAAATTTATGTAGTATGTACTTATGAATATACAAATTTATGATTAAACTTTTTCAGGTAATTTAACCGTAAATAATTATGCAAACAAGATGAGGAGAAACTCTTTTGCATAATCAATAATTATTGCTTTTGCGAAGGACTGAGAAAACTTAACTAAAATAATTGATATTAAAAATATATATATACATGTGTAAATTAACTTCACTTTAATTGACTAAAGACTTCATTGAAAATTAATCGCACAATGTTATTCCTAAAAATTGTTTATGATTCTACAGAAAACATTTGTCGCACTGTTGCGTAAGTAACTGCAATCATGTCACATTAAGTCAAGTCGCATACGTTCGACTTATAGACTGTAGAAATGAATGATATCCTTTATAATTTTATGAGCAACTTTCATAGCAGCATGGAAACCAAAAATATCCGGCTTACATAGATATACTCGTACACAGAGTACGTATGTGTATGTCTAAATAGTTGCTTATGAAAAGAGCAGGAAGAGGAATGTTACACTCACAGAAATTTCAACATATTCAGTGGCACTTCACAGGTTTTTGCAGGCATGTGGCAAATTACTAAATTTTGTTTTCATTTGTGAGGTGTTTTAAAAGCCGCAATGCGTAATACGCACAGCCAGAGGAGATACATGACGTACTTTTATTTATGTTAAAAGTTATGTTCAATATACATAAATACAATGCTAATGTGTGGAAAGATAATACGTAATTATTTCTGTATAAAAAACATTGGTTGTATCATTTAAAAAGGTGCTAGTTCCATGACATAAATTGATTAACCTAAAATAAAATAACGAAAATGGTTTTCGATTATTGTGCGCGTGCTTTAGAGAAAGAAGCTATCATCTCTTTATATATACATATATATAACCGCGCGGCGCAGAAGTAAAACTCCCGCGCGATTCTCACAGAGATAGAGAGTTAAAGGGAGAGAGTATTATAAGACATTTTTTTAGTTGTTTTTAGTTTTAGCATTAGCAGAAAAAGTGGTACTAACTAGTAGTAGTATTGGCAAAAATAGCAATAGATAACATTAGTAGAAAAAGTAGTAAAAATTGTAAAAATGGGAGGAAAGAGATTATTATAAGGAATCGTTTTTTGTTTTTTTTTTCTTTAGCATTAGTAAAAATGATATATTTTTACTATACTTGTGGTATTAATTAGAAGTAGATTTAGTAAAAAATAGTAGTAGATGCTAGTAAAAGGTAATAGAGAATAGTAATAACATTAAGAGAAAAAGTAGTAAAAATTAGTAAAGTAGTAGAAGATATAAGTAAATATGGCAGTAGTAATAAAAAGTAGCAGAAGTAAGAAAAGTAGTAGTATCTGGTAATAGCATTAGTGAAACTAGTAGTAGTAATTAGAGTAATTGTATTAATTAGTAGTAGTAGTAGTAGTATAAATAAGAGTAGTAATTAGTGTTAGTAGACGCAGCAATCATAGTCATAGTAATTAGTATTTAGAAGTATTAATTGTATTTAATAGTCGAAGTGCTGCAGTAGTAATTAGTAGTTGTAGTAGTGATTAGTATTCCTTGTACTTAGTTAGTAGCAGCAATAGAAGCTGTAGGAGTAATAGTAGTACTGGTAATTGCTACTTGTAGTAATAGTGATAGTAATAAATAGCAGTAGTTGTAGTGATGAACCAGTCGCGAACTACTAAAAGGTTTAGAAATATCCCGAAATATCATGTCCGAAAATTAAACTGTCTTGAATTGTCCTCGAATGGTCCCAATCTGCTTATTTATGTATCTATATACCGATGGGCATACATAGTACATACATATTTATATGCAGATGCATATACATACTACATACATACACATTGATATGTCGCTACCTCAGTATATACATAGGTTTGGTTTTTCATATAAGCGCGATAACCACCTAGCTTCGTGGCTTGATATCGACACGAATTGCGTTATGCGAAATCTCTATCATGCCGCTAACGAAGCTTTACTTAAAAAGACAGCACAGATATTTTAAATAAATTCAATTGGTATTTTCCCGACTGCCTCTTAAGGTCGCTATAGTAAGGCTGTGACACGCCATTTTAGTACCACGGCGTATACGTAACCTTGTATTACAAAAATTAATAGCGACTTTGCATGACGATTTCTGCATACATTAAAATTAACACTGCTACGTCCGCAACCGCATACAGGCGAATATAAAAGTAGTTAAGTATTTAACTCGACATTCAACTCATAACGGGCATGCGGACAGACATTAAGAATTAGTTAGCACATTACCAGGAATAGTTTATATACAATTAACAGGCATAATAGGAACAGACGAAAATAAAAATACGTATACATTTCATGAAGATTAAATGGAGAAAGAATATTAAGGAGTATACGTACACCTATCTGTTTGAGCATAAAAACATTTACCAATTTAAAATATACCCGGGGGATATCATTTTTTAATATATTAATCATATGTCGGTATCGCTAAGATCAAACAAAATCTACCTATAACACAGCAGTTGGTTTAGGTACGAGGTTTCGCTAAGGCACTTCAGCACTAAACCAGCTAAGTGCATGAAATGTGGCTTTTTGTTTACAGTGAAAATAATTATGATTGGGTCAAACGTTTTTAATTTGTAATTTTCAAATACTACTGGTAGTAGCCAGTAACTGGCACTTAGCGCCTTCATAAGTTTTGAAATACAGCATTATTCATAGTTAGCTGTTTGCTCCTCTTTTATAATGTTCAGCAGCTATTTATGTTTGAAAGTATCATGACCTTGCATTTAAAAAAATGTCAAGTACCATTTTAATTTGTTTTTAAAGTGATATCCCAAAAGTAAGTCTAGATTATTCACTTTGTTGTTACAATAGAAAAAAAACGAAATGGTCCAAGATTAGTTATTATTTGAAGCGCTTTCGAAATTGAAAAATAAATTAATGAAACAACAAATTTGCCTCCATAAATTAGTTTTCATCATCATCAATTTATGGGTATTCATACTATTTTCGTGACTCTGGCTGTTCGTTACTTGGCAGTCCGGTATAGTGGTTTCCTGTAAATGACCTTGCTTCGCTTATTTATATTAGTTTGGCAAACGGAGTTTTCTAACAACAAAACTCAAGTGATAAACTGCTGATTGTCATTCTGCATGTTGCCGGTCAAACTACCAACTTAGCAATATTGGCACTTCGTTACCCGGCGCTTCTGCGCTTTCGTTAGATTTACAAATACAAAATGCATATAAAGTTGTTAAGGAATTAAGTAATTAGCTTGGTGTGAATACCTATATTAAATAAGATTTAATTTTACCAAATCGTAATAACAATAAACGTAAGTGAGATCGCGTTTGTTTTTAAAAATTCATAAGCCCTAGAAAGTTAGCTAAAAAATTAACTATTTAGAGCGTTTTGTGCACTATGAAAATCGGTTAACTCAACCGAAAAATCATCTACCGCCTCTGCTAACTATGATGAGTAAAAATTAAAGCAAAACTGATTTCTTTTGTTTTGATTGGTTCCGTAGGTAATGTATACGACGATGTGTTTGAAAATGAATTTCTGTCATTCCTTTCGAAATTTATTGAATAAAAAGCGGTTTCGGTCTTGCTAAAAGCTTAAAATAAATTGCAGTATGAATAAAACGTTTAACATATATTATTTGAATGACTTTTTGATACAACTATAAAAACGTGCATATGCCATTCCACCCTACGCGTATAACTCAGAAACCGCGGCTCATAAAAGACTAAAACTCCTACACTAAGATAGCTAAAACCGGGGCTTCCGTACAAAACTATTTCGAGATATTTAAGAAACGGCTTAGGAATAGAACATACTATTCGGGAAAATTTAATTTTTTCATTATGGCTAACGTTTTTACCTACCATATGTTTTTATGCGTACTCGTACTACAATTGCAGTATTAGGTATCC
This sequence comes from Anomoia purmunda, assembly GCA_951828415.1. Classification (NCBI taxonomy): domain Eukaryota; kingdom Metazoa; phylum Arthropoda; class Insecta; order Diptera; family Tephritidae; genus Anomoia; species Anomoia purmunda. The sequence continues at coordinate 80,091,032 of OX639995.1, read as the reverse complement.
AAAGACTTAAAGCTAGAGTAATACTCGTATTCGTAGACAAACAAAATTATAATTGAGCGTATTTACAGCAAAATTTAGATTGGTGCTTTAACCCTAGAACACATACCCGGCCTTTACTACGAGAACGTATACCCGGGTACAGGTGTACTCCAACTGATATTTTGCTTATTATTTAATGATTTGCAAAGAACCTGTTATTGTTTTTTTCGTGGAATTCATTAAGTTAGATATTATCGAACATTTTAAGGTATAATTTGTATATACAGTGAAATTCCCCAAGACGGACAGTCCTTATAACCGGACAGCTCCAATAACCGGACAAATTTTGTGTACACAGGTTTTTCAATCATTTTTTCATACAAATATCATTCTAATAAACGGACGCTCTAATAACCGGACGCGGACACTGTATTTCAAGCCATTTCCATGAAAAAATTTCTCATAAACGGACAAAATTAAAAAACATCGCAAGCAAGCTTTGTTGTTCATTATAAAAATGAAATAGGGGATTCCCCTTTTAACATGTATGCACACATTCAAGCCGTGCGTGTCAAGTAAAAGGTGGTTTTCTATTCAGTTTGTCAAGTAAGTTGCATGGTGTATTTATTACCTGCTACGAAAATAGAGCGCATGCAAAGTTGTGACTAGGGTGTTGAAGTGATATTCCCGAAAATTAAGCAAAACTTTGTTCAATTACCATTTTGTGCTTGTGAGTTGCGGTTGTGTAGAAAAATAAAAGGACACAATAAAAATATAAACAATATAAAATAAATAATTATACAAAAAAACCTAAAAAATATGGATAATGTAAGAAAATTTGGCGGTGTTCCTGCGAAGGTGTATCATAGGTAAGTTTATACACTACAGTGCGATAATTTGAAACGAAAATTTGTTGTTTGTGTTTATTTATTCACCAACAGGCTCAGTGATACTCAAAAAGAAGAATATATACAAACATTATTTGACGCTGTGTGTGACGATGATTCACAAGTTTTCGAAGTGAACGAAGGAGAAGAGCAAGAAGATGACGTGGTTGGTGCAGAGTTCTCTGCTGATGAAAATGTAGATGAAAATGCAGAAGTTGATGAATCATGGTCAGAGGACAACAACGAAGATGATAGCGATGATAACGATGATGAAGAAGCAACTTTGCCGATAAATTTGAATGTAACTCAATATGTTGCCCGTGATGGCACTATATGGGACTCCAAGCCGCGTCAAGTGCGCCAAACAAGACGGCATAATGTGTTGCGCCAAAAAAGTGGTCCCATAAATACGACCAAAACGATGTCAATTATAAACACATTCAAATGCTTCATGAGCGATGAAATGGTGGATATAATTTGTCGCCAGACCAATAGAAAAGCTGAAGCTTTATTCGCTCAAGATAACCAACAACACCCAGACAGACCAGCGAAAATTTGGAAGCCTGTTACCATGACCGAAATTTATGCCCTCATTGGAATATTGATAAAGACTGGGGCCAACCGAAGTAGTGGCGAAAGTGTTGCTGATTTGTGGGCTATAGACAGCAATCCACTATACCGAGCTGCTATGGGAGTCAACAGATTTACATCTTTATTACGGTGCCTCAGATTTGACAATTTCAACACCAGAACTAGTCGCATGGAATCAGACAAAGCTGCACCAATTTCAGAGTTGTGGGAAATGATGAACTATAATCTGGATCACCATTACAAACCGAGCGAAAACTTAACTGTGGATGAGCAATTGTTCCCATACCGCGGCCGTACACGCTTTACACAGTATATTCCATCTAAGCCAGCCAAATATGGTATAAAGGTCTGGTGGATATGCGACGCCAAAAATGCATATCCACTTCAAGGTCAAATATATACTGGCCAAGCTGCGACGGGACGTGAAACACGGCAAGGAGAACGCGTGGTAAAAGATTTAGTTGGAAAATTCCATGGTAGCGGTCGCAACATAACAATGGACAATTTTTTTACTACCCTGGACTTGGCTCAAAACTTGCTTTCCAAAAATTTGACAGTTGTCGGCACAGTAAGGAAAAACAAAACATTTATCCCGAATGAGATGAAGGCGCATAAAGATCGGGCAGTAAGCTCAACGTTGTTTGGCTTCATGCCAAATGCCGCAATATGTTCGTATGTGCCTAAAAAGAACAAGGCGGTTGTATTGCTATCGACGATGCATGACGATGGTGCCATAACAGAAACTGGTAAGCCAGAAATTATATATTTTTATAATCAAACCAAAGGAGGCGTTGACGTGATGGATCAACTGCTCGGAGAATACACTTGTCAACGGCAGACGAGGCGTTGGCCGTTGTCACTTTTCTTCAACATGATTGATTTGACGGCACTGGCAGCATATATAATATATTTCGAAAACAACGGCAGCATTCCGTACACTAACATGAGGCGAAGGCGATTCCTGCGCCAGCTATCGACGGAGCTCTGCATGCCAATGATTGAACAGCGATCAGTGAACCCGCAAATCATGCGGAATATTGGCACACAACTCGCTGTTCGCAGCTATGTCCAAACTCCATTTCTCGAGCGCAAAGACCCAGAGCCGTCAACATCTGCTGCTGCTGCTGCACGAAAAAAGAAGGAGCAAGTTGGCACTTGCTTCATTTGTTACATTAGCGATGAAAAACGACGGCGAAAAACTAGAAATGCATGCAATTTCTGTAAACGACCTATTTGCATAGAACATTCAACAAACAAATTTATATGCAATTTGTGTAAAAAAGACGAAAAAAATTTATAATTTCCTTTTTCCATTTACTTTTAATATATATTTCATTTAGAAATAAAATAAACAAATAAAAAAATTAAAACATCGTTTTTTTAATGCATAAACAACATCATTTCGATATAAAAATAGTTGAGGTACAGGTGTACCCGGGTATACGTTCTCGGGGGTGTCGACTTTGGAAGCTCATAGCTCCTCAACCAATCATCATATGATGATCAACTATACACCAAACGACGTATAAATACGTAGTTTTTCTAGATCCGAAGTTACATTTGGATATATTTACTGGTTTCACAGTTACATCGGTTTAAAGTCAAAAAAGGTACAGGTGTACCCGGGTATATGTTCTAGGGTTAAGTTAGTTGTAGCCTTTTGTAATTATTTTCAATAAAAAATCCGCCAACTTCCTTTAAGTGCCAACGTAATTTTGACACGACTCAACAATTATTGCAAACCTTTTTCTTATGTATTGTAATAAAAGAGTGAAACACATCAGCCAAATTCCAGTTGTTTTTTTAATTCACGGCTAGTTGAAAACAGAGTTGATAACGGCTTTTTAACGGGATTTGTCTGAAATCTTATTTGGTATCAAATGGCTCGAAGAATTCTTTCTTAAACATGACGGTGCTTGTGGTCTTGCTCAGAATCATTTTACGCAGCCATATAAGTTTTTCACCCCTAGAGAGAAAATACATTTGAAGCAATTGGTTATAGTTCTTGTAAAATTCTAAAAAAAAAACAATTGCTACAACTAGAAAATATATAAAACAAGATTTTAATGTTTATGCGAAAATCATCACCGCCATGAACATAACACTCCAAACTTTTTGTGACGAAAGTGCTCGAAACTTTAGTGGGAAATCTGTCACTGGGTGAATAAATTTATGTATAAGTTAAAAGTATTTTGTTTAAATTTTAATATGATATGTTATAATGCTGCATTATTGACAGAATATCATCAAATACTGTAACGAAATGGTTATCTTCATCGCCGACTTCGTCACCGCAGAGCGCAAGACTTGATAAGTTTAATATCGAGGAATTCTTTTGAAAATGGTAACTGGACTATATATTTCATATTTAATTTCGAATATCCAGCAGAGAGCATATATATGTAGACATATGGAATTAATTTTTGAAATCTCTCTCATAAAGAGACAATTTCGAAATTACAAAACACTTTTTCTAAACGAAATAATGTGTAAAGATAAATTCCTATTAGAAAATTCCATAATAGCTCATATTTGCTCAATTTGTAATAGCTTTTTCCTGATAGCAAAAATTGCTTTATTTCATCTCAATAAGGAACGTAATTCCCAAAACTTGTACAAATTTAATTGCCACTATAAAAAGTACGATGACATTGGAATAAAAAGCAACATATTCTAAGATTTTAGTAACCATTGAATGTAACAAAATAAGATATACAATTAAAGAATCATTGCCGTATTATAATTATTTTCTTTCGTTTCTAAATATGTACAAAAATAATTACATTTTTCAAATTATTTTATTGTAGACATGTTGTGAACTACTTTTTCGCGTAAGGTAGTGTTGTCTGTCCATATAAATAAATTAAACAATTTCAGTTGGCTTTAATTGGTCAATAGAATTTTTAAACTTCAACATTTATGGTACCTGTCACAATTGTTCAGGATCATGATAAAGAAAACTATTATACGATTATATTAATTTTTCGAGCTCAAGGTCAGTATGAGGAAAAGTGTATTGGAAAAAAGACAACAACAGTCAGGAGTGGTGGAAATTATAGCTATGTATTTCGGATATCACCACATCTCCTCATCAGATTTCTTTCATGACTCCACCGGCACTCGAGTCCAGAACCTACGACTTGCTGGGCAAGTGCGTGGCCAATGGATGGAAAAAAATAATAATAATAATATACATATGAAAACTAATATAACTAAAATGTTGCGTTATATAAGGAAATAGAGATTTCGTTTCAGTCTCGCATTAAATCAACGCACATATTTTGTCATTGCCAGCAACCACATTGCGCCCACAATTTCCCTTTCCCTGAATTTTTTCACATGCACCGTTTTTCGGCCTTTTACTCAAGTCTATTTCATATTTATGGCTATCTTATTCATGTTTATTGAGTAATTTTTGGGAAAAAGATTTTTCTTTGCTGTTCTTAATATTTGCTCATGCATAACGCTTAATGTTGCGTATACGCCCTGCTGCCTGTTTGATGAGACCCTAATGATGGCGGTTAGTTGTTATGAAAGCTAGCATGATGCATGACGGATGAAAGTATAGACAAAAGCAAAATAAAAACCCAATCGACTTAAGTAAAACAATGAAGTTTGCTTGGGAAACTTTCATTAATTTGAAATCTTTAAATCTAGGCACATACGGATGAAAAGCTGCTGGCGCTGACGATAATGGCAGCCGTTACAGAGAACGGGTGGGTGATTGATGCCGCAGGCCTTATTTAAATTTGTTACCATTGAGGACCTTTTTTCTTATATGCAAATAAACGCAGGTAAGCTCTTGAAAGCAAAAGTTGTATGACATTATTGCGGTTTAACATTTTCTTCTGGTTTTTGTCATACCTATTGATGTGTGAGGAAATCACATACCTCCATTTTTCTAATTGATTGTTTCATACGACTGCACATTTTCCAAAAAGTAAACAGAGATTTCAATTTCAAAGATTACTATTTTTCATAATACAAAAGAACCATTCGTTTTATGTGTTTTTGAAAATTCTTTATTCCAACTATTCGCCGTATCTACGAATGAAGTTCCAATATTTGATTCCGTGAATGCCACGCCTTGCAATCACTGGCGGCTTATTTATGAGAACTTTATACCGTAGTAGCTCTTAACCAAAAGGTAAATAGGGTCGATTTAAAGGGAGGGTAAGTAGCGTCGGTTTATTGAAACTAATGCCGTTGAGAGTAATGGCTTCAATTTAAACTAGCAAATGGATTGTTATCTTAACGCGATAGCGACCACCATTCGCAGTGGTATTCCAATCAGAAGATCTCTTGAGGACTTCCTTACTTATTTTGATTTTGGAAATTACCATAGGGGCATAAATTAACATCATCAGTGAACAAACCAACCGCTGGGCAACATTTTCAAAATTAATCATGGGTTTTGAAATAAATTTATAAAAAAGCAAGTGTTTTTTGAAGTCAGCCTATTCATAATGAAATGTCGAACCAATTTGACCACAAGTGATAACAGTGTTGCTACATTGGACTACTTATTCGTGGCCTATTGTTGGTGGTCGTACGTTGAAACCTTAAAAAAAAATTATTAATGTTAAGAAAGTTGGCAGTCAATGAATTTCATGACAATTTTCATTTGAGAATACTAAATTCAAGGGTGTTTCTGCTATAAAAAATCTTCGTATTCTGTGTTTGAACAAAAACTTTACAAAAATAATAGATTCTGTCCGAATTCTTATAGAAAATTTGCCGATTTGTTTTTATGCTTTCGATATACATAAATACGACAAGGGGCCTTTTTGTGGCACATCTCTGCCCACTTTCGCCTCAGTTGATAATTAAAAAAAAGGTGTATACTAAAAAATAAAATGAGTTCACCAAAGGTGAAAACTTAATTTAAATGCAAGTTATAAGTAGAAACTGCAAATGTTGTTAAGTGTTCGTTTTTTACTTTGAGTAATTGGTGCTAATATTCTTCACGAAGCTAAATTTTAGTTATTTTCGAAATGTCGCTAAAATTGCACTATACCTTTCCGTACATAACAAGTCTATAGGTATAGTATTTAAATTATATAATTTATGAAGTGACAATAGGTTATTACGAATAAAAAAATATCTACTTAAATCAAAGTCATCAATCCGCTTGCCAATAGAAAACCTGCGCCCTTAGTGACCTTCCAGGTACGTGGAATAGCGCCAGAAGTTCTGTAGAGTCAATTTTGCATTGTAAACTCTTTCATAAAGAAGACACCATTCATTTTTTTAGGTCTTAAAGTCTAAGAGTCTTGAAACCTATGTTGATGCAGCTGCCGAAAAACCGCCTTGGTCAACCAGATTCTAGTATCCGATCATCTCGATAAACTACATTTTGCCCGTCGAACAGCTCGATAGATATGTAGGTAATTAGAAGTTAACCACGTATCCATAAGGATTATTATGTTGAAGTCATGTGCTGCTGCTGTACACAGTCTCCCAGCGTTGTGAAAATAAATTGAGAGCTTAGAGTGAGACGCTTCACTCGCTGTGGTAGCAGGTATTGAGTTGTCACTTGAGGCACTTTTGCATCTATAAGCCCGACAGAAGAATCCAGTACCTTAGCATAATCAGAAGGGCAAATGCCAAACTTTGAAGTTCCCTTTGATCATAGACGTCATATCCAGGTATTTTTTTTTACCAATCCACTTCAAGAGCTCGAAGACTGATAGATTACTTGTATATCGTAAAAATATTGTATTTGAGATAAATCGAATTCAGAAATTTGCTTTGGAATCATTCAGGAATAAGCCATATAAAAATGTCACTTAAATGCAAATTGTAATTTTAGTTGCTTTATAAAGTGTTTTCTTTTTAACGTGTATTGACTTAAGCATAATTTGATGCAATAAAAATTTTGAATTCCCTCTCTTCGATCGACAATGTTTTATTTTTCTGTCAGTCATTTTCTCAATTAGGTACCAATTTTTCTGAAAATCGATTGAACTTCACACCGACTATCATTCCGAATAACACTTACTCCACATCTGAGGTACAATATTATTTCCCCCCCTAATAATCGTTTCTGAAACCGCCCTTGTTAAAGATATAATTAGTCACACCTTCAGCGGTAACAGAAGGTTTGCAAGATGGCAAGTGGATCCATTTATTTGAACCAAGAGCTAGCAAATTTGTATTGCTTTTGGTTCTTTTTCGAACGAGTACCGTTGTTCGTAGTATGAAACGTATTAGCAGAAACAATATCAGGATACGAGGCACAGACAGCTTTTGAATACAGCGGCGCTTTTTACTTTTATTAGCAGCAGTTAATATATGACGATGGTAAATCGTACCATTAAAAACAGTGATAGTAGTTGCAGAGATTTTATTAACAGCAGCAGAATTATCTCTAATCATAAAGTTAAGACGTTTCGCCGAAGGCATGTTAGCAACGCCAACCAACTAATTGGGCAGTTATGCCACCGCCACATTATATGCCGCACGAGCACAAATCAAGGCAGATAACACAGCCAACTCATTTGCATTGACATCAAACGGTGACAATGTACTCATCAGCAGCAGTACTATTAGGAGGGTGATAGACAGCAGCAGCTGGACCACAGTATACCTCATATTGGGGACAGTTAGATTACCTGCGGAGCCAAATGAGTTAGGACACTATCCTCTATACTTTAAGCCGAAATTAACAAGTGCAAAGGTGTGGCCGCTGCAGCAGCAGCAACCGATGGTGGCAAATTCATAGAAGATAGGCTAATGTTATTGCTGACGCTGATCGCAAGTATAATGAAATACACGAACAACACTTTTATTGAGTTAATTTCCGCAACTAGTTCTTCAATGCACTTAGCATAGTTTCTTAAAATTTTTATTGAAGGCACTCATCAAAAAAGGTAGTGCCATTGCGCGGTCAAGAGTAAAACGACTTGCAAAGCCTTACTGGCGCATTAACAAACGATCGATGCAGAAATAACCGATGTGCCGGTTTTGCTTAACAATACCCATATCGTACTTCGACACATGGCCTTCGCAACAGTTGCGATGAAAACGCTTTCTGCAAAAGCCACTATTTCAGACAAAAAGCGTGTCACTTCCCTTGAATGCTTTGTCACATTTGTCACAAAAATCGTTGTTTTTTAAACCGAATAAAAGAAGTGCTAGAAATAATCTACATATAAACAAAATTTCTATTGTTAGCACATTTTTTATTCATGTGAACTAAGCTATACACAAGAGAGAGTATACATATAAAGGGTGGTCCATATTATGGTCTCTGTTCAAAAATTTCAAAACAAAAAAACAGTTTTTTCGTTATATAGTTGATTTATTAGAAGAGATAGCAAATACTTCCACTATTTATGGAATCCAATTTCTTTTACGTAGCTGCTTCAGCTGGCGTCGTAGTAGTGTTAGCCGTTAATTCCTTTTTTTAAGACCGGGACTTTTACTCGATATTCGCTTTTCGCATTGACTGTATGACGTGGTACCATCCTGTTAAAACCAAAACAAAATATTCAATATTTTACAGAATCAATCGAATTTTTTTTTAAATTTGTTATATTGAATTTCATTGGGGAGGAACAATTAATTTCATACCAATTTCTCTTTTTTATTTAAATCGATAAACGTCGTTTAAGATTTCAAAATTTTTGCTTTGATGCGCCAATAAAGACATACTTTTTGTAGATATTGAACATTGCTTTTGTGCTTAAAACATACTTCATACCTTGCTATATCAAATATCTTCTGCAGACCACATTGACCTACTGTAAAAAGATTTAATAAAGATCGGTTGAGTAATTTGGACGCCTATAAAGGATTCACATTCATATTCATACCCGAGCGCAGTGGTGCCCAGGGTTTTATAACTATATTCTCTTTACGGTAATTATATGTAAGTATTAGTCAGACGAAAACCACGCAAACTCTCATATAACAGTCATTTACAAAAATTTTGAAAACACGATCTCTAAGCATATTACTTTACGTAAACACATACATCAAAGGCATACCAATTTATTTTAGTTATTACTTAAATAAAAAAGCCGTGCAACCAAGAGGCTAAAATAACTAAATGACAAATAACAGTGTTTTCCTTACTAGTCCCAAAATATGATGAACATTTTTCGAAAGCTGCTGCAAATCGTTACTCACCCAATTTTAAGATTATGCTTGAGATTAAAGCTTAACAATTTTAGCGTCAGCTTATATACTTTTTTCCACAACTTCTCTTAAATCGTATTTTCCACTTTTTCTCAGAGGACAGCATACACTTTCCTTTAAGCGTATGCAGGTAATCAAACTAAAAAAGAAAAAGAACACAGCCTATAAGTCAAGAGGGATTGTGCAAGCACATCTTTCCGCATTTTTAAATATGTATTTCATCGTTTCCAACTCAAGTAAACGAGTGTAAATTGTTACAAAGTTCGACTGGGGTTGTAATTCTCACATCAGCAAAAGGGCAAGGACACGAGTAGGTGTGAACGCTCGCTAGACGACTTTTTGTAAATAGGCTTTTAGGAACAATATTCGTCCTTCCGGTGGACTCCTGCCTGTAAATATTGTTGTGCGCTAAGAACAGCAGAAGCAATTGTGTTGGTAACAGCAATACTTAAGGCTCGTCCACATGAGACTTTCACGTTGGCGTTGATTAACAGCTGACTATAAATACAAACAAAATAGCAACATACAAAATGTCGACATATCATCGACAACGCCAAAACCAAAGTTAACGCACGCGAACTCTCATCTGAAGGTAATAAAGACGTTTAATATGAATTCAGATTAGTTTATAGCATTTTTACTAAACAAATGTGTGCAAGTAAACATGTAAGATTTTGTTTATTCCACATTTAAACAAACATATTTTTCAAATGTTCGCTTTGGTGATAACAATGAAAACGAGCATACTTCTAACACGCGTTCTGCTAAGCCAACACCAACGCGAAAGCCTTAGTTGGACCGGCCTTTACTTCTTCTGCGCGCTGGCGTAGAGATTAAAGCATAAAGATGTTAAAGTCTTATAGGGAATCTAAAAATACAATTTCAATTGTGTTCATTTTATATGCAATTATGTGTATATGTTAAGTAGCTGCTTTGATCACCGGTGGTTCACCCTAACCAACTTTGTAGATGCAGATAAAATTAGTTTAAATTTAAAGGCATATCACAAATTGAAGACTAGTGAACATTAGTTGAACAACAAAAAAAAACAAATTGAATTGACAGAAACTTGCAACATTTAAGGAACGGATTAGATATAACAAGTTTATTATTAAAACGTTTTAGATTATCAATTCGTACATAAAGGTTATGAATTTCTTACAAACGAGATCACTTAATTTAAAAGAGAAAATTTACTTTATTAGAAAGATACCCCTTAGTGTTTAGCAACCGCAACAAAAGTAGCTAAATCGATTTTTGTAGCGGTTGTTTAAACGATCGCCATAGTCGTGGTCTGAATCATCAAACTCATTTTGGGGAAGGTCTAGTAAAAACTCAGGCGGACTAAAGAAAAAAGGAGTCATAGAGTCATCAGTTTAAGAAGGTATTCTGCAGGTAATCTCCAAATTCTTCAGCATCAGCATGTTTGGCCTATCAGAACTATTGTCTTGGTAACTTTCCTTATCCTTAGTTTTGGCATTTTACGCAGCTTTCAGGTCAACTTCTGCTTGATCTCATCCACCCGAAGATGCGAAATAAACATCCGACCATAATGACTAGCGCATGTCTTCGGGCCCGGTGAAGCGTGATCCCCAAATGAATGTGACTGAGTATTGCGAAAGATTTAAGCAGATATTCCGGATCCATCCAGCGGAAGTAAAACGTCGCGTCCAACTATCGGAACTTTATTTCGCCTACGTGTGGATCAGCGACCTTGATTGGGTAATACTTGGGGCATTTCGGTGCTTTGAACGCACTGTTATAAGAATATCAGTTGAAATCGAGGGAGTCTTTAAGAACACCTTGCCTGTGCCAAAGGTGAGATCCCTGGAGGACATTGCGGTTGACTCCTGTCTAATAAGGTTCGCCAGCCGCTTATAATGTCAGAAATCTGTCGGCACAGAGTCAACAGCGTGCATTCGTCGAGCATTCAAAACTTCTTGTAGAATTCAACTTTGCCTTAAAAATAACGAATTGTTTTTTTCCGGTTCTAGCTCCGAATGCATCCTTTTCCACTCACATCCCACTACCGCTATAGAATAAAGGGGTGTTATTTGGAGAAAGGAATTTTTTTTACGGACAAGCCGAAGCTTGAATGAAAGGTTGGTGGAGGTGCTTTCTGTGAGAAGCTATACACTTGCCACAAATTGCGGCTTCCAGACCACTGCGGTGTATTTGTAGTAGAAATAGCCGCTATCCGCCATGATGTTGGTATTCTTGCCGTCGGAATTGTTAGTGCTGTCTTTGCCATCTATCTCATCTCACCTCTATCCTTCCTTTATGGCTCCAAAATGTACGCTAACTGTGACTCTGTTATAGAAAGAAGTTAAATGTTCCGTATAACAACACTACTAGATATGTTTGCCGGGTAAAAAGACTTGGCATGCACACGCGGAGGAGCTCATCAACATCTCTTTTGGAAACCTTTTAAAAGTTAGGACACTTGTTATCTGACATAAAATTTTATATACATAGAAGCCACATTATCTCAATAGAAGACTCCAATTTCTTAATTTTTCAAGATCTTAACTAACGTCAGTTTTTATGTTTTCTATAAGTCTTTTAAACTCTCCCTATCAGATTAAGGAAAAGAAAAAAATACTGCTTTTCAACAATCCATTAACCAATCATTATAATTCTGGTTGCAAGTAGGCCTTTTGCACAAAATTTCGACATATTCGTAGAACTCTACCTAACTGTAATTTATTTAAACAACTTTTAACTCAAAAACTTTTTATTTTTTCTTCAATGCTCACATCTTATGTATATGGATATGTGTATATTAAATAAGCAGTAATATAATTTTAAAATTGTTGTGCTGGGATTAAACAAAAAACTAAATATAAACACTTAAAAACTTGCAAGCTACTTGCTTCCGACAGGCTTCTTAAAGTCGCAAATGATAGATGGTGGAACGAGATGACTTGTAGAACTGTCAGGTAATTGTGGCCGGTGGAATCTTCAACTAATGTTTATTAGATATTAAACCACAAACCTATCTAACCTAAACTGCTAGATAAATAGCGAGATGGTATTATAAAACTACGTCAAGGAAAACTGTCCCGAGAAAATTTTATTGAAATAGCAACAGTGGTTTAAGGGTAACCTTTAATTTTATGGCCTGGCACAAAAACTACACATATTATTATTAGGTTACTGCTTACCTAATTTACCTAGTTTGCATATTTAATTTTAAAGTGGTAGCGTGTGCGCGCTATTTGGTGTGCCCAGGTTCGAACCAATTAGGGCTCTTAAAAAAATGTGCTTTAAAATAATCAAATTTTTAGCTTATTAATTACCTAATGACGCCTAGGTACATTAAAATCACGTGAATGCTAAGGGCACATATTTTTTTACCCCTGCCGTGAAATGGAAAAAGGAAATAAACGCTGAAAATGTAAAGAAATATTATTTGAACATTTGTCACCATAACATTTGACACGCTATTTCACATGTCGTGAAGCGCAATGAGTTAAGGCAGTTGAATTGGTTTAAGAAAAGGAGAGAGAAATACACGAAGAAAGTCACTTTATGAGTAGAGTAACCTTGAGTTTTTATTACAAGTAGCAATTAAGGCTTACTCTGCAAAAAGGAGGTTCGCAAAATGGTGTCACATTTTCGACAGAATAAAAGTGTGCAGAGTTTTTATGTTTATGTTATTATACATATATACTATAGGTATGTGTATGTGGGGACGTATAAATATACCCTGTTGCACACTTTAATAGAAAAAAGTACTACACACATTTTAAGTACAATTTACACTTGCATCCTAAACATCATTTCACTTTTGTCACAAAAATTATAAGAATTTTCCTTATGTCATCATTTTATTTTTACTTCCGGCACTGATTATAAAGCTTGTCATACGGCACTTCAACACCCACAATTTCTCTGAAAAGTAAGTATTAATATTTTTATTCAGTTCAACTTTATAAATTTTATCTTATGACACCAACGATTTATGTATCATTGTCATGAGCGGAGTGGATTAGAATATGCATGAAAAAAGCAATATACAAAGTGCTAAAAATATTTTTTACATAGCAATCGGCCCTCATAGATTTCATGAATACGAAAAAAAGTAAATGAAGGTACTGCATTGTTAAAATAATCAATTCAAGAATTCTATTTTAGTATAAAAACTCACGTACACCTAAAAGCGCGAGCGAAAAATAAAACTTCTTAGCCGACTTCATAAAGAAATAGAGAGCTAAAAGTGGAAGTGGTAGCGGTAGTAGTCCTTAGTAGTAAGTGATAGTTGTGGTAATAGTAATAGCAGTAGTAGTAGAGAGTAATTCTGGCTAGTAGTACTTAGTACTAATGGCAGTTAGTGGAGGTGGCTTGAGTAAAAATAGTAGTACATAGTTATAAAACTGGGGTTTCCCCGATTGCTAATAAAATAAGTTGAACAGAGCTGAGGAAATTTTTTTAAACTATTTTTCTGTCAAAGCTCAGTTCGTAAATTTAGCTCATAGAGTTTGCGAGTTTCATATAGTCCAGGAAAAACACAAGCTTTCAAAACCATTTCAATAATGCTGGCGAGGTTAAAAGGTTATTTCGGTTGAACGATATGGGTATCTCGGCTGGGAAGCCTTCAAAAAAGCCACTTTTAACCGAAAAAATGAAAGAAAAGCGGTTCAAGTGGGCCAAGAGTAAAATAAAATGGTATGAATCTGAAAGGGGACGGGTCATATTTTCAATTTGAAGGGCCCTGATGAATATCGCACCTTTCGCCACGAATTTGCGAATTGCATACTTTCTACTGTTTTATATATGATGGTATAGGGATGCATTTCAAAATGCAAACCGCAGACCTTAATTATCCTAATTATAATAAAGGGTACTATACCCAAAGGGTTCTCAAAGGAACAAGAACGAAATCCAATTTTTCAGGGCAATTCATCGAACACGAACTGCAAGCTAAGTCATGAACTTTTTACTCATTCAACCACTTATTTCTATTATTTTTTTGGAGTATTTTTTAACGTTCGATTACACAACTGAAGAAATATTTGTCACTAGATTGCCTAGGACCTCAATCCAATAGAAAATATTTGGGCTATTATGTGCGCTGAAATTCCTAAAACAACACCCTAATCAATGGTGGGAGTACGAAAAAACACCACTTTATAGTATGAAAAAATTGCGCCTGAACACTTAAAATATTTATATGATTCTATGCCAAAGAAAGTGCAGAGTGTAAAAGGCGCACAGAATGGCAACGCAAAGTATTATCCCTTTCAATCCTAAGTTTTCTGTCGAAAACTAGAAGGTGTCGCCCTTTTTGCTCTTTGTACTGTCAAAAGACAAAAATATAAAACGTTTGGCATTCATGAAATGTCGTATACTCGTATGCTTACCGTTATCCTGTTATATATAATTTCAATAAGGTTTTTCGATAGAACAATATGTCCCATAAAACTAAAATAACAAAACAATATTTTTACTCATGAACCTTTTTATTGTTAATTATATAAATAGTTAAAAAACAAAAGAGAATAAGTAACTTAAAACTTTCAAAAACACAAAAGAAAAATTGTTTCTTAAAATTAGCAGCTTCAAAATGCTGATATAAAGACAAAGATAATTCAATGGACTCTTATGGGTGAAACTAATATAAAACAGGAGAAACAAGAAGCATTATTGCATCCAGAGCACGCGAATTTGGTCCCGGTCTCTTTATTCATAGAAGCACAACGATGTCGCAAAGTGTTTCTAGTAGGCACCTTCCGTTTGTCCTTTATGTATCGATCCCTTCGCTATAGAAGATTTAGCCATTGGAGCCATAAACTGAATTAGAGACACTTTATGGTGGTGATGCTTCATATACGCGATCCATTCGTTTACAACGCAAAGCATTAGGATTTCCAAAAAATAATTTTTTCCATACTTTCATTTTCTGTCAATGACGCAAGCTGTGGATTTGTGTTCGGCGAGAAGGACTTCTCCTCTCATCCGAGTATAGGACAGTCAAAATCCTTTTTCGTGCCATCCTTTTGTTTTCGCATTACCTGAACTAAATCTGCCATATGGTAATTTGACATGCACATAACTTCCTTCGATTCTCCATCTAGTAGCTAGCAAGCCATTATTGTTTGCATTAAACTGGATCTGCCAACGATCTTGGCCCAAACTGGACGATGCATTTTGCAACACTAGAATTTCACTAAACTGTTCCTTGATTTTGACTGTCTCTAGGAGCTATCTTTCATGATCGTAAATTAAAAAAAGAAGAGGATATTATCGCACTAAATTTGAAATATATTATGCATACAAAATTTCTCATAATTCCATGCAACCCTGTTGCTGTAGAGTTGAAAACATAAATTTGGAATGGCATGTGTGGAAGCACTTGGTTTATGCGAAGCTATCTGGACGAAAATAAATAATTTACAAAGCTCCATGGCGTATAGTGTGGACGTGTAAATCATTTGCATAGAAGACGGTTACCATAGTGTAACCGAAATATACTGGAAAGGAAAAAACGTAAATCAATTGTTTTTACTCATACCAACACTCCCTTGACCTCGAGCCTGCAAAACACCAAATTAAAATTGGAAAGATCGCAAAAAAATTATTATTATAAATAATTTACGTTGAACTGTTTCCCGGCTTTTAGTAGGATTTATTCAGACTATTTACATATATGTATATTATTAATTACTAACAGGCCAAAGCAGCTCAGTAACGAATCACCTAATAATATTATAGATATATAGATAGATAATCATAACTTCAATATAGTGATTTTTTTATTTTAAGTATCCCATTTTTAGTTAGACCAATTTTCCAATTCTGCTCAAAGTTAAAGTTTTTTCTCTCTTAGCGTAATTTCGGCTTTTTATTCTGAATATTAGCTAAAATGGCGTGCAACTATTAAAAAAATTTTCGCATTTTTATTTCTCATTTGTCTACATTTGATTCATATTTATCATTGAGATTATATGACGGTACACTTTAATGTGAATATTGGCGTAGCAATTCTGAGGTTGATTGTGTATGCGATTTATAAGGCACGCCACCGGCATCATTCATCTAATCAGGAAAGCATACGACATAAATAAAGGGTATATTTTAAACATGTAGTTTTCGATGATGCTATACTTTTTTCGAAGTTGGTCTTTTTGACAGCTGTTACTCAATTTGGTTTGCCTTTTCATAATGACAGACTTACTCCGGAATAAAGTTTGCAAATCGTGCAAATTTATTACCAAAAGAATAGTTCGGTTCGCGGGACGCTTCGCAAGCAAATTTTGTTCATAGATGAAGATCGCTTTTGCTAGTAAACAAAATTTTCGCATTTAGAGAGTTGATAATCCACAAGCCATTGTTGAGACGCTATTTACACTCGTATTCTCAAAAAGTCACTGTTTGGTGTGCTCTATGGGTGGAGGGAATCATTGGTTCATATTTCTTTAAAAAACAAGCCGACCATAGAGTTACAGACAATGGGTAATGCTATAGAGCAATGGTTAATGACCTTTTCGTGTCTGAATTGGAGGATGTTGTTGTTGGCGACCTTTGGTTCCAAAAAGATGGCGCTACATGCCATGAAACTAACGAAACAAGGACGGAAACTTTTGATAAACGCATTATATACGCAGATAAGTCCGAGACGATTGACGCATTGGAAAAGAATATTTGACGCGTTATTGCTGACATACAGCCCCAATTGCCGCAAAAAGTAGTCGAAAACAGGGCCTCTCGGCTAGAATTTATTCGAGCCAACCGCGACGGTCACTTGCCCAAAATCATTTTTAAATAAAACTTCAAACCCTTACCTTTATGATTCAGTTAAATTCTTGACCATGACATTAAATTATATGCGTTTTATTGTTTATTAAATACTACATGTCTGAAAAAACACCCTTTACATATAATTATAATACACACACACTTTTCATGAACTTACCTAAAACGAGGAGTGCATTGCCTACCAGCCCAGCTAGACCATTCATGCCGAAAAATAAGGCAGAATAGTTGATACAACATCCTCTAATGGTTCTATTTGGAAATCCAACAGGCTTTCAGGGGCAAGAGTAAAGTTGCCGTCACCATCCACAGCGTTATCTTTACCAAATAATCCGGTGAAACTTGCGCTTTTGCCTCTAATCCCCATGCCACTAACCACGGTGCCATTCATGCAGTCAAAGGTAATTCTGTTCTACCATTCGGGCGAGCAAAGTGACGCCAGCACTGTCATTGTTTTGTTTGCATTTGCACGAAAATCAATTAGGAGCTCGTTATGAAAAAAGGTGGTAAGCGAGGGACATAAATGGTTGATTGTATTTGTCGTTATTTTTCTATGAGACAAGAATTGATAATTGCCGCAAATTGATTTTGTGGGTGCTGCGGAAGAGATGAAAAAGTAAAATGCTATTTGTTTTAAAATGTTCTATAGTTATAGGTTACACAAGTATAGAATTTTCGACGTTACACTAGGTCAGTTTTTATTAATTGAAAAAGTGAATATCTAGCGATAGACATGATTGCGTATAACTGTATATTTTACTAATGACTTTTTAAATGTTTCGCGTGTTGAACAATAACTTCTTATTGAAAAACTGTCACCCACATTATAGCAAAGGGTAATGTTATTTGAACGTACCGCAATTTTTTACATCATATGGGAACTTTTAAATTTGGAAATTACCCTCGGAAATATTGTGAATCATTGTATTGTCATGTGGAAATAAGTTCGTTATTTGAAACTTTGAATGTGGTATCTACTACAAAGCTAGCTAAATTAATGGCAGTCATTACCAGTTAAAATAATATATGGCATATATAGTAAAGTATGAAATGTAGACTTCCTTTTCCATTTGGTTATGGACTTCGGACATTTTGCCTATAAAACATCAGCAAAAGACGAGTGGGATGCCCTCACGGAATCTTATGAAGGCAAATGTTTGACACGCAAGATTAAACTATTGGAGCAATTGGTACAACTCAAGCTGTCGGACTGCGAATCTATACAAGAGCAAACAAATTCAATGTTTATGACTGCTTTTAAGGTTAGAAACGCTGGTTTCAAAATCGTATCGCTGATGTTAGCTAGATCGCCAAATGCAAAATTTGATGTAAAACAGGGCGTCGAAAATACCTTGCACACTAAAACGAATACATTCTCAAAAGTTCGGTGCCATTCGTGCAGGCAATTAGGGCACATAAGCAAAAACTGTCGTACAAAACCAGTCAAGTTGAGTGCACAGGTGATGTGCAACTCTCTCTAGTAAGGAAAGATCACACTGAGAGTGCAATGATCAAAACTGCTGAGTACGTTTGCTGGCCTGTGTGAAAATTTGCTATCGGTGAACCAGATGACAGACAAGGGGAAAGAGCTTTAAAGGCAGCTGGTGTAAAATATGTATCGATAATGAATGTTTAATTCCCACTGCAGACAAAACAAATGGTTTGTATCGTCTAAATTGCGTACCATGAGATAATGCAGTAAGGGCCGTGACGAGCTACGACCTTTGGCATAGGCGACTAGGTCATGTCTGCCGTGAGAGTATCACAGCGATTCAAAATGCTTCCGAAGGTATAAAATTTTCGTCTGGTAGAAAGGGTTAATGTGTGGTTTGCATAAAAGTAGGAACTATGAAGATTTATCAATCTTGCTACCGTGTCGATGTTAACCGACGTTTCGGCATGGAATAGCGCAATCCTGTAAACTCACCCCACGACGTAAATCAAAAGCTGTCCGAGGAGATGTGCCCAACTAATGAGTACGACTAAAAAGAGGTGGCTAGTGTTCCCTACAACACGCTGTTGGATGTCTGCTGTTTGGCGGTTAGGGCACACGACCTGATATCTGCTTCGCTGTTAACTTGCTAAGCCGATACAGCACGAAACCAGGGAAGGCTCATTGGGCTGCAGTAAAGCGGGTCATCCGCTATCTGAAAGGCACCATCGGCAAGGGCTTAGTCTATAAAATGAGCTCTGACGACATAATTTGTTTTTGTGTTGCTGATTGGGCAAATGACGTAAGTGATCGCCGTTCAACAACGGGCTATATGTATATCTTCATTCCAGAATGCAGCCATTTCTTAGGCTTTGCCTTACCATATACTGAGGCCGAATTATTGTTATGTTGATTGCGACACAGAAATCGATCTAGCTCAAGCGTTTGGAATAGAAGTTAATGTATAAGGCTTCTAAATCAAAGCTTTGTTTTGCGATAATAAGAGCGCCATACACGTATTCAAGCAGAACGAAACACGTCGATATCAAATCAAAGTTCATCCAAGAAAAAACTAAAGACGGGCAAATAAAACTACATTATATTGGCGCCGATATTTTTACAAAACCAACAAATGAATTGGATTAAAGTAATTTCTTTTGATCTAAGTAAATATAATTAAAATATTTTTGGTCAACTTGAATTATATTACTTTGCTTTAAATTGAATTTACCATTGTATAATGCAAACTTATTTCTTGACAAAGAAAATAATTATGGTTGCTGCTGTATAACGTGTGATATTGTCTTAAACCAATGAATTTTGTTTTTTTAATGAAATTAAATATTTAATTTAGGAAAGGTGTTGAAAGAAATTGGAATATTTGAACACGTGAATCACTCTTCATAAAAAAGTATTTACTTTTGACAAATGTTAACAGGACTCGTACCCAAGTTTACTACAAATTAAGTTTCCTTCTTCCAGTTTCGACTGTCACAAAGAACGCACGCCTTAACTAAAATCTTGAGAAATTATTTGGGCACCACTTAAATGTACTTAAAATAGATGTTAAACACGTATAATTGTATCTACTTTTCCAACACTGAACTGAACACAACTTGTAGTAGTGTTGCCTGATCTGACCAATGAATGTCTTTTTCATCGCCACTAGAACCTTAAAAGACACCTTTTATTTTAAAATTTCTGATTTTCCGCATCGTAGGGAGAAGTTGTCTTCTAATCGATATGTGTATGTATGTATTTGCAAACCGTTCGTTGAAATAAGACAACCGAAAATCATTTAAAAAGGAGCTGAAAGCCAATTGTGTGAAATATTTTTATTTGTTGGTTATTTGTTGGTCTTTGAACGCCAAAATACAACATTCTCCAGTCTAGGCATTTATAGGCAAACTTTTTATCAGAATTTTAAAGAAACTTTTGGGTATGCAGATATGTTCCCATATAGTTTCAGTATAACATTATAAAAGTCTCACGTGGCTAAAAATTCTCTAGAATTTTTTACCATTTGTTTTTAGTTTGTGTCTTGGACAATTTTTTTGTATTTGTTTTTGCATCCGTTACCCGGATAATTAGAGTACCAAAATTGGAAAAAGTCGTCATAACTCAACGGGAACTTTTAGCCACTTGAGTCATCCACATAGTTAGATAGATAACGTAATTGCATAACCAATAGTTTTCTGATAAAAGGTTCAAATTTTTACTAAAATACCTTGAATTGTAATACATCTATAACCTATATAAATGTAAGTATACAATCTAGCCGTTTCCTTTGTTACAATTTGGCTCAAAAACTGAGAAACGAATTTGAATCAAGTTTGGACAGTATATTCTGTAAATCCGTGACACGAACGTAGGCTATATTTTAATACGTTAGGCGGAAAATAAAAAAAATATATATTAGATGGCGCTAGAGGCGAATTATTTACATAATTTGTATTTTTTATCCGATTTTGATTAAATTAATTAAGCTTGATGGGATACTATGAGAACCACATTTATGGACCGATCTTGATAATAGTAGAAAAGTATGGTGCTGATGCAGTTGAAAATACTGTTGCGAAAAAAAAATACCCCACGTGGCGCTAGCGGCTACTTATGCAGCAAATCTCTGATTTTAATCCGATATTGAAGAAATTAGAAATAGATGATGGGGGTATGTTGAGAACTATTTTAACAAAAGAAGGATCCGCTAGTTGGCGCTAGAATATAGAATCCTAATTTTTGTACTACTATATGTATACTATATTTTCAAAAAGAAAAAAATATGTATACCAATCCATAAATGGCTCTTTAGTCTAAGCTTTTTTTTGTTTATTGATACATTTTTTATTACTTCTAGTTTTTTCTAAATAACACTGCGTAACAAAAATTAAAAAAAAAACCTGCGGTCATGATTGTGTTAATAGTTTTTATTAACATTAGTAGCAGGCTTACGAACTGTGTTTTTACTTTTTTTGGATTGGCTCTAGTTATTGAGATAAAAAAACTTAAGAAATTAATGAAAAAAAAGTGGACTCCAGTATGCGTGGACTTGACAGTCGTGCCAGAAATGAACATTGGATTAGAAAGGACTGGCCGGTGAGAGAAAATATGGAGGTAGGAACAGCAAATGTGGTTCATGACCAACTGATAAGCCGAGAAAAAATCATTCTTCCACCACTTCATATCAAGCTTGGGCTAATGAAACAGTTCGTCAAAGCCCTTGATACGACAGGTGACTGTTTCGAATATGTGTGCAAAAAAATTCCAGTCCTTAGTATGGAAAAATTAAAAGCAGGAGTCTTCGATGGTCCTCAAATTCGTACCCTTCTAAAAGGCACTGAATTCTTAAACCATATGTCACAAATTTAATCTGAAGCCTGGCTAAGCTTTGTTAATAAAGTCAAAAATTTTTTGGGAAATCATAAATCACCAAACTATACAAAACTAGTTGCTGATATGCTTCTCAATTTTCTCAAACTGGGAGCTAAAATGAGCATTAAATTACATTATTTACATAGTCATTTGGACAAATTCTCGGACAACCTAGGCGATTACAGTGAGGAATAAGGTGAACGGTTCCACCAGGACATAAAAATAATGGAAGAAAGATACCAAGGTCGATGGGACGACCACATGATGGCAGACTACTGCTGGAACTTAATAAGCAACGACATCATAGAAGGTCGTACAGAAAAAGTTTTTTGTAATTTTTTAAAAATTAATTAATGAAAAGAATGCATTAAACACAAATTTAAAAGAAAATACGATTTTTATGGCGAAATTAAAACTTTCGAAACATATTCTGTTTGGTTAACAAATAGTTAAAAAAATAAATGTGACCAAGAAACAACATATGCGAGTCAGGAATTGTACATTTGTACGCTAAATTTTTTGGAGCTGTTATCACATTAAGATTTGCAACTTTCGTGGACTCAGTGTAGAAAGTATTACTTTTTTTATTTTTTTGAAAAACTAAATTGAAATAAAAAATTATAATTTGTTTTCTTCTTTTTATTAAAAATCTTTCAAAACTATACAATTGGTGCCATACTTCCAATTATTACTTAATTCTAGATATTAAAATGAAATGTACAATAGCTTAAAAATTATTCTATGATCTGATCCGTTCTATCCGACCTATCCCACTCATTTTCGACTTCCTAAGCACGAATGCATTTTACTGGTTTCTCCTGTGGCTGTTTGGACTTTTCGGAACGCTTTTCAGATCTGGGTTCTCTCCTTGTTCTAGTTCTCTTCCGTAAAACATCAACCGCAATTGGTGAAGGTGTGACAACTTGTGGTGGTGGCTCAGGCGGCGTGTTCTCATCCCGTACTTCCAAATGTCTGGCAAATAAATCATTTCGTACCCAAATTCTTGCCATGGTTGTATCTGAACTTTTTTCTCTTACTGCTGTTTAGTAGATCTAGGTGTTGCGATGCCTTGGATTAGACTGATTATTTTAGAGAGTGGGCACTTAACTTTTATACCCAAAGAGGTAGCAATATTTAATGGAAGCTGTTGGTATTGTAGCAGAACAAACCTTATGACGAAATTGTTTCAAGGATTATTTCATTGCATTAGTGATAATGTTTTTCCAACAATAGAACTCGTTAGGTATTTATGTATAAAAAAATGTCTATGACCTTGACGGGGGTGTGCAACTGATGCTGAGGGCAGAGACGCAGGTAAAGCACAAGGGGTTGTCAAATCAATTATACCTAAGTGACAGTCGTATTTGCCTTTAAATCCATCATTGCAGTAGTACTGTTTTGAAAACGATTATTTCGGGTGAAAAATATGATGGTGATTAAAAGTAAAAAGTTCAACTGAAAACGGAAATTCAATGCATGTGTTCAAAAAAATAGTAGGACAAATGTCTTTATTGTTAAAGGCTGAGTTTTTGGCTTGAACTCAGTTTTTCATTCAAAAGTGTTAGGGTTTTCGGTTGGCAATTTCTTTTATTTTAAGACTGAAACTATACAATTCTTTTAAGAATAGTAATACGTGTATAAAAATATTTTTTTTTTCGTACTAACATTGGGTCACTGTACATGAAAATGAATTTCATTTAGTTTTTCAAAGAAGCGTTTTTCGAGATATAGGGAGTAAACCCTAATAGGCCGTTTTGCAGTTGTTCCCCGAAAAAATTTAGAATAGCGAACAATACTGACCCGCTAAGAATATCACTTTCTGGATCCATTCATGTTCAGCGACCAAAATTAGACTCATAACCCTAACAAATTTTTAATAAGATACTTTCTTCATGGAAATTAGTGTAATCGTCTAAAAATTCAACGCAATTATTCGCAAATTCTCTGGGATGCTTGAAGAAAGAAAATTTTTCATAAACATAGGAAAAGTAGCTACTGCTAAAAATTCTTTAAGACTCGAGTTTTTTATTAAATATATTTTGTTTTCAAACATAAAATTTTCTCAAGCTAAAAAAAAAAAAGAATAATAACACAGGCCAACGCAATAACACCAGCCGCCTCATCCAGAAGCCTGGCTTTACAGAAATATCGTGTGTTTTTTACTGAGATTGTGCAATTTTACGCTTACAAATGTTTCTATATTTTAATGATCAAGTAAATAGCAGAGACAAAATGCAATACATAACTTGTCGGTGAGGAAACGTAAAAAATATGTAGGCGATATCCGCTAAGACCTTAAATCTTTAAAAACTCGAGTTAAGCCTTAAAAATTTACCGCAGTACCTGTTTTTCTTATTTTATGGAAAATTCTGTTCGAATATAAATAGACTATTTCAGAAATATTTTTTCGTCATACAGATGTGTTTTCTTCAAGCAACCTAGCTTTGAATTTTTAAACGATTTCACTAAACTGAAGGTGTTTTTGTACCAATTTCGGGTCCCTGAACATGAAAGAATTATGAATGCATCTCAAAAAGGATATCCATAGAAGGTTAGTAAAATATTTCTATACTATTGTTATTATTCTGAAAGGACTTGTATAATTTTGATCGAAAGAAATAAAACAAAATAATTATTTTTCTGGGTATCTGTACGAAACTGAATAGCGGGAAAATGCTAGCCAAAAAACTAATATTAAAAAAAAATTTTTTTGCGGCTGAAACTAAAAGCCAGTGGAATAAATATATTTATTTTTCTGAATATGTATATGCATTGAATTTTAGTTTTCGGTTGAAATTTTTACTTTTAATTACCATCGTATTTTTTACCCGAAATAACCGTTTTCAAAACAATACTACTGCAATTATGGATTTAAAGGCAAATACGACTGTCATTTAGGTACGATTGATTTGACAACCCCTCTTGTGCTTTACCTCTATCTCTCCCCTCAGCATTAGTTGCACACCCGGGCTTTCCACACTGCCGCAGGTAAAACCCTTCCTAAAAATTTTAGTTTTATGTTCAAAGTCATAGACAATTTTTTATACATACATAAATACTTAACGAGTTCTATTGTTGAAAAAATATTATCACTAATGCAATGAAATAATCCTTGAAACAATTTCGTCATAAGGTTTGTTCTGCTACAATGCCAATAGCTTCCATTAAATATTGCTACCTCTTTGGGTATAAAAGTTGAGTGCCCACTCTCTAAAATAATCAGTCTTATCCAAGGCATCGCGCCACCTACATAGATCTACTAAACAGCAGTAAGAGAAAAAAGTTCAGATACAACCATGGCAAGTATTTGGGTACGAAGTGATTTATTTGCCAGACATTTGGAAGTACGGGATGAGAACACGCCGCCTGAGCCACCACCACAAGTTGTCACACCCTCACCAATTGACGTTGATGTTTCACCGAAGAGGACTAGAACAAGGAGAGGACCCAGATCTGACTAGCGTTCCGAAAAGTCCAAACAGCCACAGAAAAAGCCAGTAAAATGCATACGTGTTTAGGAAGTCGAAACTGAGTGGGATAGGTCGGATAGAACGGATCAGATCATAGAATAATTTTTAAGCTATTGTACATTTAATTTTAATATCTAGAATTAAGTAATAATTAGAAATATTGCACCACTTGTATAGTTTTGAAAGATTTTTAACAAAAAGAAGAAAAAAAATTATAATTTTTTATTTCAATTTAGTTTTTAAACGGTTTGAGCCAATTTTGCCTAATAGCAAAAAAATAAAAATTAGCCCACGAAAGTTGCAAATCTTAAAGTGAGAACAGCTCCAAAAAATCAAGCGTACAAATATACTGAGCTTTTCCATTTTCAGACTGGAATATGTTGCTTTTTGGTCAGAATTTATTTTTCTTTTCCCAAAAAAATATTTTGCGACGGATTCAATTTCGCCGTGAGAATAAACTTTTCCTTCTTTAAAATTTATGTTTTTTTAATGCACGTAACTTTATAAAAACTGATTGAGTTTAATAATTGAACTTGCAAAATATCCGTAATTGGTAAAACATTAAAATGCGAAAGAAAAATTTGCCAACTCTGTTCAAAAAATTTTTTTTCGGAGAGGAGCCAGGTTTTTTCAAAGTTTAATTTTTCGAAATCGGTTATCATGCCGAAAAATATCGAACATTTTTTTCAGTCAAATGAAAAAAATACGTCATCTACAAAAAAATATGAACACCAAGAAACAATATATTCGGGTTTCATGGAAAAACAGGAGATAAAATAGCGGCGGTCTCTTAATTGATAGATATAATTTTCTTGACTTAATTTAAACAAAACCACGCCATAAGACAGCCAGAGAATATCGCGTGTGTGCCAAAAACAATAGTAATAATTTACATGGTATTGTTGCCAAAAATACATAAATTTGCAGATTTAAGTAACCTTTAATTTTCGATGCTCAAAAAGTACAATTTCTCTTTCTTAATTAACTCCAATTGTTGTGTGTACTGTATCGAGTTTTATAATTGGCAAATAGAGTCTTTAATCTTAAAAATTGCATTCAGTGATTTGTTATTCAGGAATATAAAGAACAGTTATAGTTACTTATAACTCCAAGAGAGTTTTTCACCAAACCAATAATGGAACATAACTCTTAATCTGTTCACTTGGCAATTAATTTATTAGTTATTTTTTTTTTTGCATTTTGATGATATGATATTTTTATTAGCACTTTTTTTGGTGCATTACTTTTTCAATGTACACGTTTTGATATGTAAAACTCAGATCAATTATTATAATTGCGGTTCGTAAAACAGTGTCGGGAGAAATTGGGAATAAGTCAACTATTGAAAACCCTTTCAGCATCCTGTATCACTCAATCTTGGTGTTATGGAAAAATGTTGATGAAACTTTCAAAATCAGCGGATTCAAATATTGCAGCAAATGTACATTCTGGCTATTGCCCCACAAAGTGAGTTAGTTTTTGTAGCAAAACCTTAAAATGGCCGGTTTTTACTTCTGATAACTTACATTTTCGGTAAAATTTGGGCGCTGTTGCGTTCGAATCAAAACTACGCCCACCTCTCATATAACGGTAATTTTCAAAAATCAAAAAAGCGAGGTATGTATTTACATAAATCACAATTTTGAAAATTATAAAAATTAGACTAAAACCACACTCACCTCTGATATAACGGTAATTTACAACAAGTCAAAATATTCAATATTTTACTAAGTCCTGTCGCGAGTTCTTTCAAATTTGCTATTTCAATGCGGAGGGAAATAATACTTTCATTCTAATAGTAGTTTCGTCCTTAAATGGCGGCATGAGTCCTCTTTTTTCCCCCGCAAATATTAAATAGCCTCTTGTGCAGGAATCTATATACCAAATATTGTACATCTGCATCAAATAGTTGTGGAGACCAAATATCATTCATCTGCACAGAATAGTTGTGAATATAAGACGAATTCAAAATTTCTCTTCCATGCAGGCGTGAACGAAAAGATTAACTTTGAAATATAAACATGCCCCTGATATTTAAGGTTCGTTTGAATCCAAACTTAGATTCTTCTATACCTTTCACACCCGAACGCAGAAGGGGCATGGTTTTATAACTTTATTCACTTAACGTTTTTTGTAACAGCATAGAGCCAGCCAGCTAGATATTTTCTAAGATTTGCCGTCATATTGTAAAATATCAGTTAACTTAACTAAATTTAATTTTAAATAGTTGGCAACCTCCTTTCATACCATTTTGGAAGTTAACTCCTTTCGTTTAATACTATTACAATATTTTACTTCAGTTGTTTAAATGAATTTAGCTTTTTAAATAGGTGGCAATATCTTAAAATATATATTCTAATTTAACCAATATAACGATCAATATATGAATGTGCCGAAAAATCTTATTCTAATCTGCCCATTCGTCATCGATATGTAATTTACCTTATATTTCCTAACTATCTCTATGATAAGTTGTGTTTTACCAAATCTGCCCGCATTTTATGCCTTATAGTCCCTCAGTTTACCTCATTGGTCTCAGCAAGGCTGTTCTTCGTTAACGCTATCCGCATTTGGAACTTTATACCTGCCAATATTAGAAAGCAGATAAACAAAAGCAATTTTAGAGAATCTATCTATAATTACTTCAGTACTTAGCCTATAATTGATATTCCATCTTCCATTATAGTCATAGTTTATTCATATTTTTGTTAAAACCCTAATAAATAATGAAAATGGATTTGAATATGATTGAATCTCTGCAGTTCAAACCAGAATTTTAGCGCTTCGTTTATCTTATAAATTTAGTTGAATTAAAATTTCATCAACGGCCTTCAAGAGCTGCAACCCGCATCATTCATGATTTCGTATTGACTCTTTCGTTTTAGAGTAATACTCTTATACTCGTATGTAAATAAGCTTACAAATAACATTAAGTTAATGTTTTTAAACATATGGCAACACTTATTAAATATATTTTCACAGTCAATTTTTCGTAAGCCTTTCAATCCTCCTTTAAATTTATAATTCAATTTAATTTATACTTTTAAGCAGGTGGCATCTTTCTTAAATCTCCTTAAAACTTTTCGTTTGATATGCATATTTAAATATTTGATTTAACTTATTATAAGTTCAAATAAATTTTTAGACAGGTGTCAACCCTCTCCAAAAGTATTTTTGTAATTAGGGCAATATAACTTAATTTTCATTTATACAGTTGGTAAAAACCTTTCAAAGCCTTTGGGAAATTAATCTGTGTCAAGCCTCCTTCAATTGACACCTATATTGCAATATTTGAATTTATCATTGCTTTAATTGAATTTTACCTTTTAAGTAGGTAGCCACTATCTTTAAAAAATCGATTCCGTGGTAACACACATAACGTACTATCTATTCATTTGTCATATGGATATGTTATGGCAATATGTGAATTACCTCAGTTATTTAATCGACTATAACTTTTTTAATGGTTGGAAACTCTCCATAGCCTCTGTCTTAACGTAGAATATAGGCTATTTGTGTGCTGAGTTAGTAGTAGTAATATACGGGTTCTACCCCATTTGGTGAAAGGAAATTTGGTGAAAGGAAAAGTATATACATACTGTCATACATACATATATGCGTGAGAATTTAGTGTGACCGCAAGTGTGTGTATGTTTCTTTTGCGGTTTTAGGCGTGTGAATTTAATGTGACCAGGTGTCTTTTTTTTTTTCGTTCGGTGTGTGCGTGTGTGCGTGTGTCTTTTTTTTTTTTCGTGTGCGTGTGTGTGTGTGTGTGTGTGTGTGTGTGTGTGTGTGTGCTTGATAATTTTGTTAGTTTTGCTGTTTGTTTGTATGTTTATTTTGTGGTTTTTAGATAGAAGTCATGTGAGAATTTTATAGACAAGTACATAAATATGAATGTTGATAAATTTGTCTATATTTTTATTTAAAATATGAATGTATAAAAAGCTGTATGTTTATTTTGTGGTTTTTAGATAGAAGTCATGTGAGAATTTTATAGACAAGTGAGAATTTTATGAAACCACAGAAATATGAATGTTGATAAATTTGTCTATATTTTTATTTAAAATATGAATGTATAAAAAGCTGTATGTTTATTTTGTGGTTTTTAGATAGAAGTCATGTGAGAATTTTATAGACAAGTGAGAATTTTACGAAACCACAGAAATATGAATGTTGATAAATTTGTCTATATTTTTAATTAAAATACGAATGTATAAAAAGCCATGATCCATTAAAAATATATTTCAGTGTTAATTTTTTCTAACACAATTCTCAAAAGTTCATCAGTGAAATTAATTTTTTGCATAATTAAAATGCCTGGTTTACTATATGATTTTCTTAACGATTATGATGAAGATATTTTACTTGATGTGGATTGTGATATTACCAAAGGAATTGGAGTTTTCTCTTTTTGTTTTGAACTAAGTGAACAAGCGCGAAGGAATATCATCAGGGGAAACTGGAGGAGTAATATTTGGGTGTTTAAGTTACAAGCATTTTGTGAAAGTTTCATTCGACAACTATATAACAAACAGAGGGAATACTATTTTCGTTTTAAACTTAATGGAACCCCTAGAAAATATGAAAAGGAGAGAACATATGGGGAGTTTGAAGTCAATGTTCTTGGCTTTAAGTTAGATGAACATTGCGCTACATACTGCACACAATTTCTTGTTGCAGTAAATTTTGATGTATTTACAATAATAAAAGAAACAGTATTGTTTTAATTATTTTTATTTCTTTTATATTCAAATAAACTGTATTATTTCAAATTTAAAACATTTGTACATTTATAAATAAACCATTTGTTACAACTAAATTTAATAAATGCATATAAACTTTTTTTCAAGTGATTAATACGTGCAAAACCACCAATACCTTTATATTTATATACAATTCCTAAAAGTTCATTAAGAAGTTTATCTTCATAGATCCATTCAACATCACAGCTAATATTATGCTTTTTTGGTGAAGTTCGAGAGCATTCCAAATCGATATCATCCGCTATAATTTCATCATCAAACCACTGTTGTATTAAAAATTTTAATTTTTGAATATCTCTATCATTTTTAAAATTAACTTCAAATGAGGGATCTTCTTTCGCCTTATCATTTAAATTAATTTTTGCAACATTTAATAACCCTTTAGTGTCTATAATCCCATTTATAGGAACAGTTGCTAGTGTTGATTCACAAAGATCAATACAATTATTTACATTTTTGGTGTTAGCTTTTAGTGGGGTGGCTTTTTGTGTTGATCCTTCAGCTGATTTTATCTTTACAGGTCGTTGTCTCTTACGCTTATTTGCTACATATGTCTTCACTTCAGTTGAATCTTGTAGGGATTGGGCGGGCTCTTCTAGTTTTTGAAGCTGCTTATTAAATTCTTCTTCATCAAAACTTTTTAACACCTTTTCGAATTCCTCTTGATCGAACACAAAATTAAACATTTGTTGTTCGCTGTCAAAGGCTGTAGAATCCATTGCTCTACGTTAATGTGCCCACCATAAATATAATATTACAATTAGTTTATTTCACAATAAAATTTATATTTATAGCTTCTTCAACCGTTTATCGAAATTGTTTTTTTTGTGTTATATTATATACGTTAACCATTGTCATAAATTTGTGGTTTCTTTATCACACAGATTACAACCACCTAGGTTCGTTAAACATGGCTGCATATAAATTATAAATTTTTTTCATTGTTTTATATCGTGAATAAAGCGAAATACAATTACATATATCTACTATTTCCTTGTATGAATTATCAGCAAAATGACAATCTTTCTTATGTAACCCATTTGATGAATATATGAATGGATCGGATAAACATGATCGCAATTCATTTATTATAGAATAAAAAAATATTTGATGTTCGTTATCAATTAAATCGGTATATTTTCTTAAAAACTTTTCTAAATAATTCGGGAAAGACATTTTTTTTTTTTTTTTTTTTTTTTTTTTTGTTTTTCCTTTTCTCTCTACTCTTTACTTCATACTAAATTAGAAATTATAAAACCCCTACTAGTAGTACGTAACTGGTGGTTTGCGAAACCACAATTTCCGCAAAATACATACCGATAGACATATATGTACATATAAGTATGTACATATGTATGTATGTATATATATATCTATATATATATATATATATACATACATATATGTATGCACATTTAGAAAGATAAGGCTACTTGTCCCAATGCCTATAAATTAGACATCTTTTCAGTGAAATCATACAGTAAATTATTTGAAGCGGCTATTGTTTCAACTCATTTATATTTCAAAGGATAATAAAATTATTTTATAAGAATTTTTAACATTGTTTAACCACCAACACTTCTAATTAACGGAAATAAACTATAATATTTTCACATTATGCAGCAAGCTCTTAAGGATTTAAAAGCTGTTTCGAAGAAAAAAAATGAACAAAAACCAATATTGAAGGCGATTGATGTTTCAATTAATAAAAAATTAAGAATATTAAAAGCCAAACGGGTGAAGACAAAGTTTGGGGAGACGGTAATGATAGAACTAGATGATAGTGTTCTTTTTCTTCCGAAATCCTACAACTCCTTAGAAGATTCAACTATTGAAACAATAAATAATAATTCATTTTATATTGAATTGATTAAGCCTGGTGAAAAATTTACTTCTCCGTTATTTAAATTTCATACAGCATAAACTTTTTTTTGAATGCTTTTCAAAAAAAAAAAAAAAAAAAAAAAAAAAAAAAAAAAAAAAAAAAAAAATGTATCCGTGTAGTTTTTGTGAAAAGATATATACTCGGAAGAGGAGTTTAGACAAGCATATTACAATGAAACATCAAGTTTCAAAAAAAATAATTTTTTGTGAGCAATGTAAAATTCAATTGAAAGAAAATGTATGGGCATCACACGTGAGAACAAACATGCATAAAAAAAATTGTATGTATAGTGTGAAAAGTAATGTTAAATGTATTAATGCTATGTTTAATAATCGTATTGAAACATACGTTTTGGAAAACGATCAACCAAATGATTTAGTTATTGAAAATTTTTTCGAAAAACATGAAGATAAATTATCTGAACTTTTACTGAAATCTTTAGAAAAGCATGAAAACATCAAATTTAACTTTGAATTATTTTGTAAATATATTCAAATAAAAGAAAATATTGAAGAATTTGCTATAATGTCACATCAAACATTAATGACTGAAGCATTTATGGAGAACAACAATGTTGTTGATATAATTAAAGAAAAGTTTAGTAAATTGATTGAAAAAATGAATACATTTCAAGAGCGAGATAGTGGTTGGAGTCTAAGTGAAATTATTCATCTAGAAGTAAACATAAATAAATATCAACCAATTAGAGGCTCGTTATATATACCACTACCAAAAATAATTGCAGATAAAAAAGCATGTGTTAATATTGTTAACAATGATATATATTGCTTTAAGTGGGCCATAATTTCATCTCTTTATCAACCCTCAAAACACAGAGAAAGGTGTTCTTCATATAACATTAAAAATATCGAAGATTCCATTATAACTTTAAATAATGAAAAAGTAGTAAATTTTGAAAATTTAAATTTCCCATTACAAATAAAAGATATTAAAATATTTGAATCAAATAATCCAGATATTAGTGTAAATGTGTTTGGTATAGAGGACAATTTGATAATAGGTCCCTTTTATTTAACAAAAGAAGAAAAAACGCATCACGTTAATCTTATTTCTTTATACAGTGATGATTTCAATGAAAGTCATTATGTTTGGATAAAATATTTAAGTAGATTACTTGGATCACAAGTTACAAGAGTTAAGAAAAGATTATATATTTGTAATACATGTCTAATACATTTTTATGAGGAAGAAAAATTATTTATTCATAAAATGCATTGTAGAAAAATTGTAACACGTATGCCTGAGCCTGAAAAAAGAATATTAAAATTTAAAAATTTCAAAAAACAATTAGATGTACCATTTACTATATATGCAGATTTCGAATGTATTCTAAAACCAATAGATATTCAAACTTCTACTAAGACTCAATGTGTACAAGAACATATTCCTTATGCCTATTGTTATTTTATTAAGTGTTCATATAATAATCAACTGAATCGTTTTAAAATATATAGCGGTTTTGATGCTCCAAAACATTTTTTTAAAAGTATTTTCGATGATGTTTTAGATATTTACCACCGTTATTTGAGTAAAACAGTAAGAATGCATCCATTAACTGCCAACCAACTTAGTCATCAAAAAGAGGATATAGTTTGTCATATTTGTGGAATGGAACTTTTATTAAATGATAGGGTAGCAGACCATTCTCATTTAACAGGTGAATATAGAGGTCCGGCACATAAAAAATGTAATTTAGAGTATCAGATAGTAAATTTTATTCCAATATTTTTTCATAATTTATCGAAATATGATTGTCATCTATTCATTAAAGAGTTGTCATCTGTTAAGGGGAATATAAATATTATTCCCTTAAACAAAGAATTATATATTTCGATATCAAAGAGAATATATGTTAATGATAAAGATACAATTGAACTTCGTTTTTTAGATTCATTTCGATTCATGCCTTCTAGTTTAGACAGTTTAGCAAAGAATTTAAACAATAATGATTTAGAAACAACAAAGGCTTTTTTCCCTAACGATTATCACTTTATCTTGATGAAACGTAAAGGTATTTTCCCATATGACTACCTAGATTCTGAAGAACGTCTCAATGAAACACAATTACCAGCTCGTTCACATTTCTTTAATAAATTATCAAATGAATCATGTAGTATTGATGATTATCAGCATGCACAAAATGTTTGGGCAACATTTAATTGTTCCAATTTATTAGATTATTTATTACTATATTTAAAAGTAGATGTGCTTCTCCTCAGTGACATTTTTGAAAATTTTAGAAAATTATGTAAAGGAATATATAGATTAGACCCATGTCAATATTATACATCTCCAGGATTATCTTGGGACGCAATGCTCAAAATAACTAGAATAGAATTAGAATTGTTGACTGATGAAAACATGCATAATTTTATTTTGTCAGGGATTAGGGGAGGTATTGTTCAATGTTGTAAACGGCGTTCAGTTGCTAACAATAAATATTTAAGTGATTACGATGCGACTAAGCCTTCAAATTATATAATTTATTTAGATGTCAATAATTTATATGGTTATGCTATGTCACAATATCTTCCTCATAATAATTTTGAATGGGTTGAAAACGTGGAGGAGTTTAACGTTTTTAGTATACCAGAAGATTCTTTAGTTGGATACATATTAGAAGTAGATTTAGATTATCCCATAACCACTCACAATATTCATAATGACTTACCATTTTGTTTTGAAAATAAAAAAGTTGATTCAATGAAAATCTCAAAGTTGATTGGTGATTTAGGAAACAAAATAAAATATATTATTCATTATAAAAATTTACAACAATGTATTAAACATGGACTTGTATTAAAGAAAATTCATAGAATTCTACAATTTAATCAATCGGATTGGTTAAAAAAATATATTGATTTAAATAATTATCATAGAACATTAGCAGCAAATAAGTTTGAAGAAAATTTCTTTAAATTATTAAATAATGCGGTGTATGGAAAAACTATGGAAAATGTAGATAAAAGAGTAAATGTTAAATTAGTACAAGATTGGGAAAATACTAATCTTGGGGGAAGAGGTAGGAAAAAATTAGGTGCTAGAGCCTTAATAGCAAAACCAAATTTCCATAGTCTAAGCAAATTTTCTGATAATTTAATGGCTATTCAAATGAAACAAGTGTCCATTCTATACAATAAACCGATATATATTGGTTTTTCCGTTTTAGAACTTTCTAAATTTAAAATGTATAGTTTCCATTATGATTATATCAAAGAGAAATATAAAAATAATATTGATTTGAATTATATGGATACTGATTCATTCATATATGATATTCAAACTGACGACTTTTTTAATGATATTCGCGTTGACATTTCAAAGTTTTTCGATACCTCTTCATATCCAATAGACAATATTTTTAACTTTCCTCAGTTGAATAAGAAGGTTCTAGGTATGATGAAGGATGAATGTAATGGAAAGTTAATAAAAGAATTTATTGGTTTAAGAGCGAAAATGTATTCATTTAGAATTGAAAACGATATAAATGAAATTAAGAAAATTAAAGGAATAAAAAATAGTGTAACTTCTACATTGAGTTTAAGTGATTTTAGAAAATGTCTGTTGGAAAATAAATTGTATAATGAATCAATGTATATATTTAGATCTAAATTACATACGGTTTATACTCAAAATATTTATAAAGTAGCTCTAATTAATATAGATGATAAGCGAATTGTACGAGAAAATCATATTAATACTTATGCTTATGGACATTTCGAAACACTATAGGAGTGCTTTATTGTTGTAATAAAAAAAAAAAAAAAAAAAAAAAAAAAAAAAAAAAAAAAAAAAAAAAACAATTTATATTTTATGTTATTTATTTTTTATTGAATAAAAATTTTAAACATAATTGACCACATATTACAGTGTTATATTTTTGTTTCTGCTCATAATTGTAATGTATTGGTGGCTTCAGGTAATTAATTAGTTCTATCGGTGGCTGTAAATTTCCAAAACTATCAAAATATTCTTTATAATTTTTGTTTTTATAGTATGCTACCCAATGAGTGCCAGGACCATCAACATCATCTAAATTAAGAATTCCACATTCTTGAGATTTCGGTTTATTCGGTAAAGAATTTCTCATAAAAATTCCCCTGAAATCTTTAAGATGTTTGCAATATTTCATTAAATCTACATCCGTCAATGGTCTTTTGGGTAGCTTTTTTGTTAGTTTTTTTGATAGGGTCGTAAATATAAACCATATCCCTTTTTATATGGCTTGAGGAATAAGCCCTTCCCCATAGCGATCGATTCCATATATCTATTATGACGGCTAGCCTCAGCCAATTGCTCCTTTCCATTTCTGATATCATTAAAAACTTTTGCTATAGCTGATCCACCAGATGCTATACCACCAAGTGCACCTAACGCCGTTAAAATAGGAAGTAGTGGTAAAATTCCACCAATTTTTGGAACTGGAATTATTCTCGGTATGTTAATTTTTTTATTTTTTAAGCTAGACTTTATAGCATCCTGAGAAATGTTATAAGCCTCATTAAATGACTGCGGCTTCTTTTTGTTAAGCATATTGACACCTTTTTTAACTGCCATCAAAAAAGATTTATTAGATGTTACCTTACAGTTTTTCATCTTTTTACGTTTTTTACATTTAGATGTATTTCTTTTTTTATTTTTAATACCCATTCCCAATTTGAGTTTTGCTTTCATTGCATTTGTAACGAACCAAGCGTTTGCTCGCTCTTTGAAATCACTGTCCTTAGATGTAACACGCTGCCAGGCTTTCTCAGATAAAACTTTATCAGCTTGGTGTCTGATATTTATATCTTTCGCTTGGGAATATGCAATATCATGTTCTCTGCAAGCTGCATCTAAATGATTTATACCCTGATCTCCTCTTTCTATCCGTTGTCGGAGTTTTGTTCCTGGGCCACAAAATTGATACCCGGGTAAATGAAGTTCAAAAGGTAAAGAATTAATCAAACTATTTACAAAACCCTGTCCAATCTTTTTATGTATAAGTCCCATTAGGTGAGTTTTTTTTAATTAAATGATGACCTTATTATAAAAGCGATGGTTTATATTGCTATAAATCTAGTAATCAAAATGAAAGTTGTTAAACAACGTCTCCAACTTAAGGTTAATAATGCCGACAATTATATAAATGTTAAAAATGTTTCTAGACATAGTCCCCTTTTACCAAATTCCATACGAGCGCTGATTGTGGGGCCATCAAATTGTGGAAAAACTAATGTTATGCTTAGTTTGATTGAAAGCCCAAACGGTCTTAATTTCCGAAATATATACATTTATTCTAAATCATTATATCAGCCAAAATATATCTATCTAAAAAGACTTATTGACCCAATAAAAGGAATAAATCTTTATACATTTAGTGAAAACGTTGATGTTATTAAGCCCACTGAAGCCAAACCGGACTCAATTTTTATATTCGATGATGTAATATGTGGAAAACAAAGTACAATACGAGATTATTTTTGTATGGGTCGACATAAAAACATTGATTCTTTTTATTTATGTCAAACTTATACAAGAATTCCTAAACACTTAATTCGTGATAATGCAAACATGATTATTGTATTCAAGCAAGATGAAATGAATCTTAAGCATATCTATAATGATCATGTTATTGGAGATATGTTATATAAAACATTTTTAAAAATTTGTACCGAGTCTTGGAGAAATAAATATGACTTTGTTGTTATAAGTAAAGACGATCCTATAAACAAAGGTCGATATCGAAAGGGTTTTGATAATTTTATACAATTATAAAACCTCTATAAAACCCATATACCAGACCAGATTCTTATCAGATATTCAGCTGATAGGTAGCAGATTTTTCACTCACTCGTTAAAGAACATGTTAAATAATCATATGAATGTATTAGCAAATCTTGCTAAGACCAGGAAAGTATTAAAGGAAAAAATTAAAAGAATGAAATCGGGAGAATTGGATAGAATTAATTTGTTGGAGGATACATTTAAACCCATTTCAAAACCATTAAATGAATTAGTTGATAATTTGAAAAACTCTAATCAATATAATGTTACTAATTATAATGGCGATCATGATGAAGGAATTTGGCAGACGGATAGTGTAAAAAAAAGTGAAGAGATGGACGTTGATACATTGTCAACCGTTGAAAATTATGAGAAAGCTAATAATCTTAATAATAAAATAAACACTTTTTCGAATATCTCAGAATTAGAAAATTCTGCAGATAGTTCCCAGAAACAAAATGTTAGGAAGCGAAATCCTATTAATATTATTAATGACCAATGTTTTGATAAAAAACAAAAATTAGATAAGGTTGTTAGCATTAGAAGCAAAATAAATTTTATGAATGACCCTGAAAAGCCAGCATCATATATTCCAAGTAAACCTAATGATAATGAATTACTAAAAAGAGCTGCACAAAGCAATGTAATGAAAACTAAAACAAATATTGATAATAAACCTGAAAAGCGAAAAGCTATTGATATCATTAATGACCAATGTTTTAATAAAAACCAAAAATTAAATAAGGTTGTTAGCGTTAGACAAAAAATAAATTATATGAATAATTGTGAACGACCAGAACCATATATTCCCAGTAAAGCAAATGATGAAGAATTACAAAAAAAGGCTGTAGAAAACCAAAGTCAAGCTGAAACGTACAATAATAATACTTCTCCAACTGAAAATGATATTTTTAAAAAGAAGAATCGAAGAAGATCCTGATCTGTGGGAAAGACATAAACTTGTAAAACGTCAGTGTAAAAATCAACTAAATGAAGACTTTAAACGGATTAAGCTTACTCATCCCAATTCACTATTACAAAACATAAAATTGCTTAAAGATCTTAAAATGCTTGATACATTGTATGGTCTGAATAGAGATTCAAATGGCCGATTGCGATTTGGATTGAAACCATTAAAAATTAATTCCAAAGACATTATACATATCGGGAAGGATAAATGGAAAATGACACCAGGTCTGTTTGAGTTAATATTTCATAAAAACCCCAAACATTATAAAAAGTGTGATTTGAAAACTTATCGTCAGATCTTATTAGATACAAGCGCTCACAAACGTAATTATAACCCAAATAGTCAAATTAAGGGAACAAAATCTTTTAAATATCTACATATTATTAGGAAATTGTTCAATTATAATCCACACTCATTCATAAGTGGTAGAGGTTTATTGAAATCATTCGATTGTCGCAAAAATATTTATCAATATTGGGATAACCCTAATGAGTTGGTGGATAGATTGAGATTGCTTATATCTTCAACAAGTGCCGGCCATAACAACCATCACAACGAGATTATATCAATTATTGAAGAGTTGCGGGAAGCAAATATTATTAAATAATATGAGTATAAATAAATTTGGGCATTTCTCTTTTGATCATAGTAATGGATCAAAAGCGAAATCAATTCTAGACCGAAACAAAAATCTTAATTTAAACAAGAAAAGAATAATTAACCTAGCTGCTCCTATAGAAGACGATGATGCCATTTCAAAAGTATTCCTTTTAGAAACATTAAATAAGATGAAAACCAAATTAGAACATCAAATCAAAGAAATAAATGTAATCCTGAATACTAGTATTAAAAATGACATATCAATTCTTGAGGGTCTAATAGACCAACGAATAAAAGATGCATGTGGGGAAGAATTAGGTGATATAAAAAACTATTTATCAACTATTGAGGATTATTTGATGCGTTTCGTTGTGTTGAAACAACACCCAACTGAAAAAGACGTTGAAGCGGTAAAAATAAAGTTCCCTACTATAAAAGGATTAACAAAATGAATAACAAAAGAGCTATTGTAGAAGAATTACATAAACAAGCTAGAAAAAGTTTTAAACGAAGACGAGTTATTATTAAAGGCATCGATGATTTATGGCAAGCTGACTTGGTGGTAATGACTCAGTATTCCAAAAGTAATAATCATTATCAATACCTTTTAACTGTAATCGATACATTTTCTAAAAAAGCATGGGCCGAAGCAGTTAAGGATAAAACCAAAGAAAATGTAACAAATGCAATGACTAAGATTTTAAACTCAAGTAACCGAATACCGAAAAACCTACAAACAGATGATGGAAAGGAATTTTATAATACTTATTTTAAGAGATTATTACAAACAAAAAATATCAATCATTATTCAACATTTTCATTATTAAAAGCATCTATAATAGAGCGATTTAATAGGACATTAAAAGGAATGATGTGGAAAGAGTTTAGTTTTCGGGGAACCTATAAATGGATTGATATCTATAAGAATTTAGTCAATGATTACAATAATACTATTCACAGGACCATCAGAATGACTCCAAATGAGGTAAATTCCTCGAATGAACAACATTTATTGAATACTGCATACAACAATTTAAAAGTTTTTCATAGACCAAAATTTAAAATAAATGATGAGGTTAGAATAAGTAAATATAAACATGTATTTGAAAAGGGGTATACACCAAATTGGACAACAGAAGTTTTTAAAATAAAATCAATTAAAAACACAAATCCTACAACATATATACTTGAAGACTATCAAGGTAATGCTATTAAGGGTGGATTCTATGAATATGAACTAATGAAAACTAAACTCCCTCATGTATATTTAGTTGAAAAAGTTTTGAGACGTCGAAACAATAGAGTTTATGTTAAATGGTTAGGATTCTCTTCTGAACACAATTCCTGGGTAAATGATAATGACTTAAATTAAAAAAAAATAAAAATAAATAAATAAATATATACATATATATATATATATATAAAAAAAAGTGTTTTAAGAATTATTTCAGTTAAGTATTTAATGATAACCTATCAACATGTCGATTACATTAACAATAAATGGTAATTCATCTATACTGATTGCAAATTATTTCCCTCCCATAGAACTCAAGCAAGACTATGTTTGTGGGTTAATTAGTTTTGACTCGTATCATACAATTCCAAATGTGGACAAAGAAAACAATTTGTTTCACATTGGATCGAATGTTTTTGAGATACCTGTTGGAACATATGAATTGGATGATATAGTTGAGAAAATAAGCAACATGTATGAACCTTTGAATCGAGGGTTTATTGATATAAAAGCTAATCCTAATACATTTCGAACCGAAATTATGAGTAATAACGAAGAAGTGAATTTTGAGAAAAAATACACAATTGGTCCATTACTAGGTTTCAGTAAAAGAATATTGGAGCCAAAGATTGTTCATTACTCTGACAATCCAGTGGATATAACAAAAATAAACACAATATCTGTTGAATGTAATATCATCTACGGATCATATATAAATGAAATATCTGCGCATACAATACATCAGTTTTCTCTTAGAGTTAGTCCAGGGTATAAAATCTCAGAAATACCTGTTAATGTTATATATTTACCGGTTAATACTCGTCAAATAAGCACTCTAGTTCTTAAAGTTGTTGATCAAACGGGTAGCCTGATTAATTTTCGTGGAGAAGACATATCAATAAGACTACATTTAAAACCTATCTAAAGGGGAAAAAAAAAAAAAAAAAAAAAAAAAAAAAAAAAAAAAAAAAAAAAAAAAAAAAAAATGATAATTTTTAATAAAAAGCAAATACATACAGATTTTGTGAATAGTTTCCAATCATCCTCAAAAGTATTGGTTACAAAAACAAAAAATCTACGCTCTAAAGAGGTAAATTCTTCTGTTCAACATAAAATTGATTTAACCCCATCGAATAAGGAGTTTCTAATAAGCCTAGGATTTAATTTGAAAAATGAGTGATATAATAAACGTTTTGTACAAGCCCATTTTTGATGATAGTATCATAAAAAATGATTATCATACCTACATACCATACTTACAATCGTTTCAAAACAATGATGAAATTCGGATCCCCATACAAAATCAAGACCTATATGTGCTACCAAGTGAGAGTATTTTATACATTGAGGGATTCATATCAAATAGTGATGCAACAATTTCAAAAACTGTGCAGCTGCTAAATAATTGTATGGCCTATTTATTCGAGGAGATACGATATGAAATAAATGGAATAGAAATTGATCGCACTAGAAAGTTGGGTATTGCAACAGAAATGAAAAATTATGTATCACTTAACGAATTTGAGAGTACAAATCTAAAAAATGCAGGGTGGTGCCCTTTTAAAAATATTAACTTAAAAACTGGACATTTCAATTTTTGTATACCATTGAAAAACCTGCTTGGGTTTGCTGAAGATTTTGATAAAATTATTGTTAATTGTAAACATGAATTAATCTTAATACGAGCTAAAGAAGATGATGCTGTTATGATGACAACTATAGAAACAGAAAAGCTTACATTAAAACTTTTAAATATTACATGGAAAGTGCCACATATTCAACTTTCAGACTCGTATCGGTTAACTATGTTGAAAATAATTAATAGTAAACAACCGCTAAACATTTCATTTAGAAGTTGGGATGTCTACCATAACCCCTCTCTACAGGAAAGCACGAATATCTTATGGAATGTTAAAATGGTTGGTGAAAATGAAAGACCTCGCTATATTCTTTTAGGATTTCAAAATGATAAAAAATTTAAACATTGTGACTTATTAGATGTCAAAGTTCACCTTAACTCCGCTACATATCCATATGATGATCTTAATAT
Organism: Anomoia purmunda; assembly: GCA_951828415.1. Taxonomy (NCBI): domain Eukaryota; kingdom Metazoa; phylum Arthropoda; class Insecta; order Diptera; family Tephritidae; genus Anomoia; species Anomoia purmunda. The sequence goes on along the minus strand of OX639995.1, from coordinate 80,048,112 downwards.
TAAATTTGAACGAAATCGATATGCTCTATTATATGACATGTATTTAAAATTTCAACAAAGTTACTATGGACGCACTCCCCAACCACTTTTATCACCTGATCAATTTGTTGAAAATGCTCCAATAATTGTTTTAGATGTAACACATCAAAATGAATCTATAAAAAGCGGCCCCATCGATATTCGGATTGAATTAAAATTTCACAAGTCCGTCCCTGCCAACACCGCTGCTTATTGTATACTTATCCACGATAAAATGTATGAATATATTCCATTTACAAATGTTATTAAAAAGATTATTTAAAAATTTAAAAATAAAATAAAAATTCTTTTTATTTAAAGAAATTATTTACAGAGGGGATTTTTTATTTTTTACAATGTTTACATTGCAATTGATTAAAAATTTTAGTATAAGTGTCCAAAATGTTGTAGGCTTCCTTATCCAGACGCTCTAGGTATGAGCAATGGCAAGTGTCTGGGCCAACTGTGCAATTAGAATTCGACCAAACGCAGTCTTCATAATGTTCACCGAAACGATTCTTTATTTTATTTAATTTATCTCTATACTCAATTTTTGAATGAATATCCAAAAGTATTTTCTTCTGCTCTTCAGGCAAAATATGTTCAAAGTTTTTTAGAAAATTAAATATGACTACAGCTGACGACGACATGCCTTTGATTACTGAACCTTCATATGTAATGTTTGATAATAACGATCAACATGAATTATTGTTGGGCTTATATCGTATGAAGTGCGCTCATGTAATGCTTCTCGTTCATGTAATTCCTCCGTATTGTTTTCCGAAAATTCAAAACAATAGATATTTAGAGTACGCTTCACATAATTGCTATAATAAGAGCATTTAATTCGAATTTCACAATTATCGTAAACTAAATTGAAATGTCGATAAAAAACCCTTGGGCTTTCAAGAATACCTCCAATTCTTTTTTCCTTTTCAACCAAATCTTTTTTAAAAACGTCAATAGCCTCGAGTATGGTGTATACACTTCTTTTCACACTATGCGACTCAGTCCTTTGGTCGGGGTAAGTTGGTCTAAAAGATCCCCAAGGGCTCTGCGTTGTTGTTGTTGTTGTTTTTAATAATTGGGGGTTCAGCTCAGGAAAACTTTGATCTATCAACTGAATTGTCACATTTATTTTTAAACGTAAAGAAGTGTTTGGAATATTGTATTCAAAACTAGCCTGTTTACTATTTTCAAAATTTCTAAAGCTGCTTATATTTTGGTTTTGATTCATAAATTGATTATAATAATAGCTTGTTACATAAGTTAAATACAACAGGTGTAGAAGTAGAATTTTTATTAAATTAGTTAATGTCATCTTTTTTTGTAATGTATATACGTCTACAATATGTTATACAATGACCATATTATATGTTTGTCTATAGTTTTTTACATCAATTATTTCTACATTTGGTCTTTTATATGAAGTATCCTGGACTAGAACCTTTTCAATGTCACCATTACTTAGAATTCGTTCAGTTTCAATTTCACGATATTCAAAGCACTTGATACTCAACAGTTTGTCAATATATCTGCTATCATAAGTACAACGAATGGGTATATCAAAATTATCATATTCCAATTTGAAATGTCGATAAAATGCTTGTTTTGACTCAATGATTCCTCCAATATCAGATTCCTTATCAATAATCTCTCTACGAAATGCCTCTATAGCTTCATCTATAGTAAAAATTCTCATAGGTTTCCCTTCAGTTGTAAAGTCAACTATAGACGATGGTGTGATTGTTGTATATGATTGAGTTATTTTGGTAGGGGGTAGAGATCGTTGTATTATCTCTACAATGGGGGTCGATGACGACAATGAGGATGTCGTTGACAACACTTCAATTTCTTCGTTATAATTCGTTAATAGAGGCTCACTTTGTTTAAGTAATAATAATGAAATATTTATTTGTAAAATATCATTACTATTCGGTAATGTTAAATTAAATTGAATACTTTTCGAGTTTTGGTTTATCGCAAACCCTTTATTATCTAGTTTTTGCCAAAATGGTGCTCCGTAGACAGCTTTGAAAACAAGTAATAATGACAATAATAAAATATAAAATTTAAATTCCATTGTGTCATATCCCCTTCTCTATAACAATTTAAAATGAGGGTGATATTTGAAAAATATGTATTTATATACTTACTTTTCTTCTTCTTCTTAGTCTTTAAAATAAAAAAACACTAAGCTTAAAATCTCTAATCCTGTTTTATTTCATTATAATTTAAATTACAATCCAGTATGTACTTAAACAAAATATATGCTGTTTTTAAAGCACAACGAATTTGTAGTCTATTTATTTTTACATTACACTCACTATGAAAATGATACTGACAACGCACAGCATCTGTGTGTAAATTATATAATCTAGAGAGATTCAATACATCACATTCTGTACTCTCCTCTTCAATGTTAAACACCGGCTTTTGTAGGAACTCTGCTATCCACACTTGCTTTTCTTCTCCCTTTACATACACTTTTAAGTTTTTCAATGCCGTCATCAAATAGTTTCTTACAGCTTTAAAGTTTTCACATCCATAGGTCCATAATAAATTATGGTGGTGTAACATTAACCAATTAGCTTGTCGTTGATAATCCTTACTCAGATCTGAAAATTCAAACGGAGCTTTGATGTGAAAACAATGAAACTCTTCATTATTGAAGACCACAGCTATTTCCTTTATAATAAATGTATTATTATATGTTTTGAAGCCTTGAACATCTACTGTCGCAAACATTTTAAAAATTAATACTGAAATATATTTTTAATGGATCACGGCTTTTTATACATTCATATTTTAAATAAAAATATAGACAAATTTATCAACATTCATATTTATGTACTTGTCTATAAAATTCTCACATGACTTCTATCTAAAAACCACAAAATAAACATACAAACAAACAGCAAAACTAACAAAATTATCAAGCACACACACACACACACACACACACACACACACACACACACGCACACGAAAAAAAAAAAGACACACGCACACACGCACACACCGAACGAAAAAAAAAAAGACACCTGGTCACATTAAATTCACACGCCTAAAAACCGCAAAAGAAACATACACACACTTGCGGTCACACTAAATTCTCACGCATATATGTATGTATGACAGTATGTATATACTTTTCCTTTCACCAAATTTCCTTTCACCAAATGGGGTAGAACCCGTATATTACTACTACTTGAGTTTTAGACAAATCCTTTCCGTCGTTTGGATCTAAAAAGGGAATAACCTGTCCACACACTCCCTCACACACCCAAACTTTCACATTTATAATATTAGTAGGATATATATAGATGGCAAGGATAAATTTAATCCATGGTATATTGACTAAGAAACTATTACGAGTGTGAAAAACGCTGGTTAACAAAACAAAATATATTTCGAATTATTTATGGGTTCTCGAATGCCAAAATACAATATCCTCGAATGTTTAATAGCCATTTTTTGGCATTTGATGCCACTCCGAAAGCGAAGCAGCATAACGGAAAGAGGAAACAAATGCTGCAGAAAATCCAGCGAATCAAATTAAATGGATATTTAAAAGCAATTGTTGTGAAGCTGGCTAGTTTAAAATGCGATGACTCAGATGCATAAATTGGGGAGCCCACAGTTATCTTTTCACCATATTCGCAATATTTTTCATGATCAATTTTCTTTGCTAGTTTTTTTTTTCAATGGATTCATTCTATAATAAAAATCATATACTAGAGGCAAGCTTCAAACGTTGTAGAGAATTTATAAAAGTTCAACGATTTTTCATTAAATTTCAACTTTTTTATCAGAATTTTTAAGAAAATTTCAGGTATTCGTGTAAGTTACCCATACAGTTTTTTTATCAGTTTTTTGTTGTCTCAAGGGGCTAGAAGTTCCCAAAAATATCGTCATCAGGATAAAAGTACTCTAGAGCTAAATTTAAAAAAAAAAATGTCAAAAATCAAAATTAGATGGGTAACCTGACTACATACTCAATACTTTTCCAACAACTACAAAAGTTGAAATTTTGATCAAAATGTGTTCAAATTATGTCAGTTCAAATTGAATTGAAATTAAAATTTACCTCTTGATGTCTTTTATAAAATTCTGAGAGATTTAAATTTGAAACTGATATCGCCAACACTGCACAGCGTTTTGAAAGTTATTGTCTGCGAGTGGAATGACTTTTTAGAGGAAGAAAACCATTGATCCAAATGATAGCCGTATTCGTTTCGCCATCCATTAGCATAAATTAATCAGCATTGCGAAAGAATGGAAAATCTTTCGAAGTACTTAAGGAACGTTTTTTGGCAGTGTAAAGCTGACCACAGATGATGAATATATTATCTTTTTTTTTAACCACCCAATTAGTGAAACTAATTCAAGGCTTGCGCTCGTTTCTTCTTTTTTTGATGTCAAAACAATGGTTGTTTTTAAAAATATCCAATGTTATGTTCGCTCATCGCGAATGACACATAAGCAGCAACATTGTTTGTGCACGATTTAAAATTTAATATCAGCGACAAAATGTGACGACATTGTTTGATTGGTTTAAAACCAAGCAGAGCTCAGTTATAGTGAGCAGATGTGTAGCGAATCGAATGCACCTAATGTAACCTTTACACTTTTCATTATTAGATGAAAAAAATATTTGCTCCCAAAACTAGGTTTTAAACTATTTATCTGAGATTTTTTTTTTAGAAAAGTAGCATTTATATCGTTCTGAGCTGCCTACGTCATTTGGACTTAATATTAATAAAAAAAAGCTAGTGCTTAGATTATAAAACTTGATGTTTGGTCGAACTTCCTCCAAAATTTGAGGTGTGCATATTGGTACACAAATTGAGGGAGCTACCGTTTTAGCGTCACTGCGATTGCCAAACGATTTTTGTGAGAAACTGTTTCGTGGCAGAATCACACTCGGATTTTCGCCATGACTTGCCGGGGGCCAACTTCTATAAGAAAATTTCAAGGGAAATATTTTAACTAGAGGTGAACAGAGCTCTGCAGTGAACGCATTAAATAAAACAACCGGAACTTGTAAAAATAATCCAACAGTATTAGTTACTTGTGTTCAATCCGCACGTGTATAGGGTCATACTGACACCAAATAAGAATTAATTTTGAAAACGTAGTAAGAGAACGAATTATTCCTGCTTTCGATTAGAACTGAAGTTAGTTGAAAAAAGATAGATGGAATTCGAATATGAAATACTTTCTTCGTATAGAAATTCCATAAAGCTACTACTTACTATTTTACTATATTAGATGTTTCTACGTGCAATTGAGTGATCCAGGGGTTTTCAATAGGAACGCTACAAAAGTTTTTTTAAATAAAACAAAAACGGTTTAGGATATGAATTAAATTCTTTATTCCTGTGAAAGTACATTCGATGCCATTATGTATGGAACTCGATATCTTTTGCATGGGCCCCACGGGCACGCTTGCAGAAGTCCAGACGCTGAACCTAATTTTCGACGGTTGCAATTTCACCGTAATTTTTTCGGGATGCACTGTTGACTCATAGAGTACGTGTGGATTGCTGCCTGTCCAATAACGCATATTTTGCTAAATTGGACGTAGCGCTCTTAAAGTTGAGGCCATTGACTCCGAAATTCGGTAGTAAATTTTAATAATTTCGACTTGTTGTTGGATCGTATATCTTTCCATGATGAAATGGCAAACCTTACTGAAGAGAAATGTCAAAAGAGCGGGGAAAAAAATATGGCACCGTTTGCTGTCACTATCGGTCTACTTTTGTAGCGTCCCTATTGAAAAACCCGTTAGTATTCAAACTATTAAATCATATTGGACAATGAAATAGTAGTTTGTAGTAGTAGTAATAGTAGTAGCAGTTCTAGTTGTAGTAATTAGTAGTATAAAGGTTAGTTGTAGTAGAATTATAAGTAGCAGTAGGGGTAATAGTAGCAAATAGTAGTAGTTAGTATCTGCAGTAGTAGTAGGGATAGAACTTAGCAGTAGTAACGAAAGTAGTAGTAATTTTTGTAGTGGTAAACCAGTACCGAACTACTTGTCTGCTCTTTCCGAACTCAAAATCCGAAACTATCCCAAAATGGCCTTGAAAATGATCCTGCAAAGGTCTCGAAATATATAGTCCGGAAATAGTGCCGAAACGGCACAGAACTTGTCCTCACTTGGACCTGAACTAAAGCCGAAATGGTCCTAGCAACTTATGTAGGTTCATATATATTGATGGAACTAAGAAGTACACACATACATACGCATTGATATGTCGCTATCTCAGTATGTATGTTTGTTTTATCTCTTATAATCGTCTTATCATGACTTCGTGCCGTGATGCTGGCGCTGCTTTTGTTACGCGATTCTGATTCTGATTTTCTGCTACAAAAGTTTTACTTCCAAAATTATTGATTTATTTTTAATTTAAGAACCCACGAGGAGGAAAAGTAACGGGAACACGTACTGTACATCTCATAACGTCTCACAAAACCACGCCAACCTTCTTCACATAACAGGCAGATACTACAGCCACTTCACCACAAACATATCGTGCATATTTAAAAATGGCAACTCAATTTTTGCGTTACCGCTACTTCTAAATATTTGTATAGTGGACTATAACACGTATATTTCATAAAATCCGTTTTTTATTATAAATAACCTGTTGTTTTCTACCTTGACGGGAAAGACTCAGCCATTATACAAAAAGAGAATACGTGAAATTGCATGAAAAAGTGGATTACAGTTTTTGAAAATTTCAAACAATAATTATTCTTTTTCAAATTATTGTGCAGTAGCTAATTATTACATACATAGACGATTGAAGATTTAAAGAAAACCAATCAGATTTTTACTAAATAACTAAGCGAATTCATGTTGTACGTATGGAAGAAAATGCTCCAGCCCTGAAAGTATTTAATGCGGCACCCGCTGGCGGGGGCAACGGAAGAGGAAGGCCTCCTCTACGTTGGAAAGACCAGGTGTAAAAGGACTTGGCTTCACTTGGTTCCTCTAGCTAGCGCCAGTTAGCAAAGCTGAGGAGCGACTTGCGCGCCATTTTTAAATCGGCCAAAATCGCTTAGGGGGTTATAGCGCCAATTATGAAGAAGAAAAAAATCATATGCTTTCAGCTTTGAGTATTTATAATTATTTTACCGTTGAAACATTTATTTCTGATATAAAATGTTCACCTATTAAACAGTCGGGTATCGCATTTTTCTGAACTTACAACATAAAATCGAATCCAAAATGAGATTAAAATTTAACAAGTAAAGAAGAGTCTAAGTTCGATTGGAACTGATCTTTAAATGCCAAGTTTTAATTTCAAATAAACATTACTTGTTGTTTCCAATCAAAAAAGTTAATGTTATACATAATAATAACCTGGGCACCAGTGCGCTTGGATATACAAATGAATGTGAAATTTAGTGGAGTTGGATGCACTGGTTCCTCAATTTTGCTTAACTCTCATCTTTCTACCCCCAACCCATTTCTGTGCACATGAGCAGACTATCCTTTATAGTTACTGAAATTTTGAATTCGTAAATTTGTTTGATCTGATGTTAATAAATTTTGAAATTATGCTCATTAAGTTGAAATCTATGCGTATACCAATATTGATAGTGTTTGTTCAGATACTTTAAGAAAATGTACTTAAAGTCAGCCGCATTCCCATAACTTTTGTAACCCACGTCTGGCGCTTTCCAACCCAATCGTGTATATCCAATTTGAGTAAATTGCCTTCTTCTTTTACTGGAATATCGAATTTTTATGTATTGTTCATAAGTTACTATCGAATTTTTTTGATCTCTGTAAATTACCGTTATATGACGAGTGACGTGGGCTTTGTCAGAATTTTGAAATTTAAATTTAAGATGCAATGTTTGTACCTAATCTGGTTGAGTTTGGTAATATTGTTTCTAAAATGTACATATTTGCTCTAAAGTGAGCGGTGGCACGCCTATCTCAAAAAATTGTTCATTCCGTATGTTTGGTAGTAAAGCCCCATCCTGCGCATTAAATTTGAGTTAAATAATTGTAATACTCGTACTGTCTTGCATATGTTTTTTTTGGCGTGGTTATTGACCTTTCTTTTTAAATTTCCGAAGTGAGCTTACTGACTTAAAAAACAATGTGTGTATAAAATGTGGAAGAGTTTGGTAAAAGTAAGCGGCTAACGCCCATGTTCCAAAAAAAAAAATTACACAATGTACATCCTATGTGTGAGGCTTCCGCTTTTTGCTGATTACTAAAATATCGCATTCTTTTGACTTGCACAGAACTCCGCTATGTGGGTATGGTTACTATCCGACTTCGGTCATTAGCATTAGGGTACTGGGCAATGTGTATACTAAGTTTTGGTGAGATATCTCAATATTTATTTGGATTTAAACATGTGGCAACCTTGATTCAAAATAATTGGAATGAAGATTGAATAATCCTTTCACGTTTGATACCGCTATTGTAATATTTGATTTCATTCATTGCTTTACTAGAATTTAACCTTTTAAACCGGAGGCACCTGCCTATAGGAATTAATTTTAGGTTAACCAATATAACGTACTATATGTGTGCCAAATCTTATCTGGATAGATCCAGTCATCATAGGGAAATATGTGATTTATTTTAAATATAAAAAAAATAGTATAAAAGCTGACTAAATAAAGCAAACAAAAAACTATTATTTTGTAAACTATGAAGCTTGAATGGCGTAGAAAAGAAGTATGTATTCAGTTTTTATTTGATTATTTTATTAATAGCAAAGTAGTGTCTGATTGCGTAGATTCAGTGCCGTCTTATTTTCATCAGGATTATTGATGTTTCTACATTTTACACTGCGGGTGGCGATGATGATGATGACACCGATTGCCTTAAGTTGATTTGCCAATTGACGAATTTGTTGCACGTAATGGGACTGAATAGAAAACACAACCGAATATGTCACATCAAGTATTGCGGCACAAAGCAATGATTTGGTCTACCATGAGCAATTTGACCGATTTTCTGGCAAAAATTCCCATTTTGCATATGTTATAATCATTTTTTTTTCGTGGTAAAGAGTAATTCCGTATGAAAGTGGACTATCAAAGTGAATTTTTTTTTATTTTATTTCTTTTTAATATATCGTCGTTGCGCCAACAAATTGAGTTATATGTTTTTTTTCGATTTTTTTTATTACATATTTATTTAGCACTATCTGCTAGCCACATTTCTGCATTTGCTGTTTTCTGATATCTTTCTTTGGTTAGAAGTTATCAAAAACAGCTATATGCTCTCAATAGTAGAAATGCTCTGTAAAATCAGTTATACATCTACTTGCGTATAATTGTTTTTGATTTCAGGCGAACCTGCTTTTATTTTTGTGTAAAAAAATTATTTAAAAAAAGCTATGTACATATAGTTCAGGTGTCCCGAAGACTATACATAGATATTAACCATCCTATTACTGAAATCCAAGCTTTAAACCGGGTAAAAAGTCATAGACTTAAAATAATGCTTTAAATTACCATAATTGTACATTTTTGGACAGTTGAAATATGGAAAAAATGGGATGCAATCTCAATGAAGAAACCGGCTTATTCGAGGACCTCAACAGTGATAGCGGTCAAAATATGGAAGCAACGGGCTGCTTCCTTAACGAAGAGACTGGATTATTTTATATACCAGAGGATAACCCGAAATATCTTGTGGTCAAGCTATTGTGCTGACCAAAGTGTTATTGCATCCCAAACAGTTTCAGGTTATTCTTGGTTCGTACAAAATGTGCCCAGCTGACATGTTTTTCTTAAAGTAAAATCAGCGTATCTGACCACTTTTCAAAATAGGAGGGGCACTGGTCAATTAAATAATGCAGTTCCAAGCTATCGCTAATTGCATCGGACCCTAGCGAAGAATTGTATACACATTTTTCACGATTTCTTACCCCCACTAGCAAATTGAAATAATTTGTAAAAAGAGCTATGTGCTGTAAAACGGCGCAAATGCTTCATGCGAAGTGGTTGGTCAAAAAAAGTAAAAAAAAATTGCACAAGTCTATTACATATGTGTAGTATCATTAGTTAACAATGTAAACTAGAAAAAATATTCGCTAGGATCTCCAGGAAACGGTTTTTTTGCTCTCCTGAAAAGTTGCTGAAAAACGTATAGCTCTTTTTCTTGGCGCAGCGACGATATAGTTACCAAAAAAGTCAACCATAAACGGGAAATAATAAGAAAATTATTACTTTCTACTTCTATTGTTCTAATGTTTGAAAAACTTTATATTTAAATTAAAAAAAAATCCTGTTTAATGTGAAACTTTGATTTTGTATTTTTTTGTTTTTTTTTTGTTTTAAATACATACATTTAATAGGCATACAAAAAATGTGAGCACTTCTCAGCTTTTTTCTTTTTTTTTTGTGCAATACGACGTATTATCAGTTATTTAGGAAATTAATAAGTTGGGATTTTTAGGGCTTTCAGAGAAAATGAAAGCGGGCCTTTTTGTAGGTATTCTTGATATTATGTCGCATCTACAGAAAAAGGAAATCAACATTGGAAACCAAATGAAATACCAAATTGGAAGCAAACTCGTAGTAAAATTTATTATGTTATAAAAAATAATTTTAAAGAATGAATATGCTTGGATATTTTAATATTTCACATTTTTTCCTTTTTTTAATAAATTCAACAAATAATTTTAGTTTAAGCCAAATTTTTTTCTTTTATTTTAAAAATTTCTTTAGCTATTTCCTCTTATATTAAATTTTATATATGTTTTCAAACAACCCATAAACCCAAGAATGATATGTATATCATTCTCGCCATAAACCCATAAATATGCAAATGTGAAATGCCGTCGGTAAAACAGCAAATGAGCCAAGTTGTTTTGGCATCTAAAATTGACTCAATCTTATCATTTACATATTTAACTAAACCAAATTTCTCGTTAAATATGAAAATATAACTAATTAAATTTTTCCTTTAATTCATTTATATCATTGCAAAATCTAAAATTGGAAAAGAATAATCAACTTTTATTAGAATTTATTCTCCGTTAAAAGAAATATTGTTTCTGCTCAGCTCTGTTAACTTGCCGCTCTCAATGTGGTGTATTTTCATGAGTGGGTCTATTGAAAATTTTTCGACTTTTGACAATTCTCATTTAATTTACGTTCTCTGATATAAGGAAAAGCTGGTTGGTGCATTCTGTCTTAGATAGAAGATATGAAAACTCGGAGTTTTCAGATTTCATATATTTTGCACCGGCGAAAAAAAATTTAACAGAAATGAAACGTTTTTATTTTATTTATTGCGAAACCAAATTTTACATTTTGTTTATGAAATTGACTCCCACTGTACGTGCCGGCTTCTTATAAAACCAACATACAAGCTCTGCTTTTTCTCCTTGTCTTTGTAACAACCTTCGCTTCGTCCATATTTACCTCTTTGATTAACTGGTACTTCCACATTAGAACCTACATATAGCTGGTAGTGAATCAATCGGATAAAGATATTGGTGCCTTAGTTTAGTGAATGCCTTTTTTTGGTATATGTTAAATTTTTTATAGAATTTACCAGTCAAATTTTATAGAGATATTAAAAAAAACAACCTTCACACTTTTTAACCAAACCACAAATACAATGATATCACATTTAGTAAGTGCCATCGGTCGGTAATGGCTAAGGTTTTTTGTTTGTAAATGTGGAAATCTAATTCTCTTAAATCTACTTGTTTAGCCATAATTAATTTTTACCAAAAAATATGTCGAATTTCCCGTAATGCAACAGAGCGAACATTTAAATTTTTGGAGATTGTGAATATTATTGTACAGAAAAAACCACAGACAATTGCAATTACAAATCTACTGAGCTGTCCGCAAAACATGGAAGCCAGTTTCTGTTGTGGAAATATATCCATTTATATGTGGAAGTACTCATAAAGCCAAACGCATATCGCAGCAACAACGAAAGTGTGTGGGTTAAATAGATTCCATACAATAAAATATTTAAAACAGGTATAAGACAATAAGCCATAGAGGCATTTTTCATATTACCAAATATTAGTAAATTTCATAATTTCTCAAGAATTTCGACGCAACTAATGAGTGGTTAAATTTTAAGGGCCGATGTTGAATGTGAACCACACCTAAACGTCAAGTTTCTTTCTGCATTTCATTTGACATTTCTCAATTTCAGACTAATTCAATTTGAACATGGAAAGATACACAATCGAGCAACGTGTTAAAGTTATTCAGCCTTATTATGAATATGGGCGTTCAAATCAAAATGCATATCGTGCATATCATCTTCTGTGATGAAGCACATTTTCTCCTCAGGGGATTTGTCAATATGCAGAATTGCCGCATTTGGGCGAATGATAATCCAAGAGTGCTTGTCGAAAAACCAACGCACCCACAATGAGTGACTGTTTGGTGCGGTCTATGGGCTGGCGGCATCATCGGGCCGTATTTTTTCCAAAATGAGGCCGGTCAGGCAGTTACTGTGAATGGTGTTCGCTATCGTGAGATGATAACGAACTTTTTATGGCCCGAATTGGAACATATGGATGTGGACGATATGTGGTTCCAACAGGATGATGCCACTTGCCACACAGCCAACGAAACAATGGCAATGGATGTCAATTGGCCACCAAGATCATGTGATTTGACACCGTTGGACTACCTTATTTGGGGTTATTTGAAAGAAAAGGTCTACGTCGATAAGCCAGCAACAATTCAAGAGCTAAAGGATGAGATAATTCGGCACATTAACGGCACAGAACTTCATTTATGCCTCAGCGTCATCGAAAATTTGGACCATCGGATGGAGGTGTGCCGCCGAGGTCGCGGCGGACATTTGGCCGATATTTTGTTGCATACATAATTGAACCACACCATATTACCATAATAAAAGGAAATTACAATAATTTCCAAACTAATTTGTGTTTTATTCAAAATCAACATCGGCCCTTAAAATTTAACCACCCTTTACTAAGGCCATTCTGGTTTAGTTAAACACTTGTTTTTAGACTACTCGAATATTTCTAGTTATTATACCAAAAATTTGATATTTTTTTTTTTAATTTCAACCGAAATGAAAACTAATGTCAGTTATCTGGATATGAACGGTGAATCCGGTTATGTTATTTATGTAGGTTGAAGAATAACCCTAAAATAGACGAAATCGTAGCGTGGCGTGCTAAGTACTCGTATATATAAAAACTTGCTCAGAGTATATAAAGTTCGGTTGCACCCGAACTTAGACTATACCTTACTTGTTTATTATCAAAATAATTTTTTTTTGACTTCTAGATGGATACTGTGTTTTAGTTTTTGAGCTCAAGGGTGGGTTGAATAAATACTGGCTTGAAAAAATACTGTTTAGTTTTTCTACTTATTTGACTCGCCGATATTTCATTCTCAATTTGAGGTATCTTCCAGATTCAGCACTTATATATTTGACTATAGCTATTTTAACAATTGGCAACTTTCCATAAAGTATAGCCTGTGTATTAGTGTAGGGCCTGAAAAAGGAATAACTGACTTACACATACACAAACTTTTACATTTATAATACCAGTACGACTTAGTTCACTTGCCATCCAACTCCATAGGTTTCAAAAGATTTTTAAAAATTGTAACCGGACTACCGTGGCGATCTTGGCCAATTGTACAAGGTGGCGCAAAAGTAATCCTCCTATCAGAAAATGCTATAAATTTTGCGATTGGCCCCTAATGTCAGTTCTGTTTTGACATTTGTGTAGTAAACACATGCGAAATACACGTTAATAAACAATGTTACGCTACACTGCTCCAGAACGCGGAATATTGCTGACTATTTATTTGACCAATAATCGGTCGGTGACTTTGGCACAACGTGAATTTCGCCTCGAAGAGACTGGCACAACACGAGATGCTGCCAAGCGTGGCAGACCCCGGAGTAGCCGTTCTGCAGAGAATATTGCTGCTGTAGCCGAGGATGTCATGGAAGCGCCGTCGACATCGACCAGACGACGTGCCACGCAAATGGGTATCAGTCGACGGTCTTTACAGCGAATTTTGGTACAAGTTTTGAAGATGTTTCCGTACAAAGTCCAGACGGTGCATCAGCTGTTAGCTCCTGACCACCAATCGCGTCTAACATACGCTCAAGCCATCCTTAATCACCACCAAGAGGAAGATGATTTTTCATCAAAAATAATCACGAGTGATGAGGCCCATTTCCATCTTAGCGGGTACGTAAATAAGCAAAGTTTACGCTTCTGGGGCACTGAAAATCTGCGTGTAACCCACGAAGAGCCATTACACCCGCTCAAAGTCACTGTATGGTGTGCTGTTTTCGCTGGAGGAGTCATCGGACCTTTTTTCTTCGAAGACGTCGCGGGCCAAACGGTTACTGTGAATAGTGAGCGCTACAGAGCAATGATCAACGAGTTCTTTTTGCCGCAACTTGATGAATTGGGATTGGAAATCATGTGGTTCCAACAGGACGGTGCAAGGGCACACACTGCACGTGCCACAACCGATATGCTGAAGGATGCATTTCCCGGGCGCCTAATCTTCCGTTTTGGCGATTTGCACTGGCCAGCAAGATCGCCTGATTTGACCGCTCCAGACTTCTTTTTGTGGGGCTTTTTGAAGTCGCGGGTTTATGTCAACAAGCCTCAAACTCTTGCAGCTCTTAAAGAGAATACCCGTCAAGAATGTGAGGACCTATCGCCGGAAGTTTTGGCCAAAGTGATTGAAAATGCCATAAAAAGGGCTCAAATGACAATCAACTGTGGCGGCGGCCATTTACATGACATCATATTCTCGACTTGATGTAAAAAAAATTAAAAGACCAAATAAAAATAATCCACAAGAAGAATCAAAGTTTTTAATTTTTTTTTTTTAAATTACAGCCAAAAAACATCGGAAGGTTACTTTTGCGCCACCTTGTACAACAGAACATGCTATCAACTGGAATGCCGTGGGTTAGATACCGCGGAGCCAGAGTTTTTATATCAGCTTTGCGATTTACGAACCAAATTATGACTTTGTATACTGTGATTTCTAAACGTTTGGTTATAAATATTCTAAATTGGCTCGTAAGGATGTTACCGTTGCATATACAGAATTATAACACTTCTGTGAAGTAGTGTTTTCATTTGTGAAGCTCGAGCTCTAAAGTGGAATCTAAGTAAATTTACACAAAATTGTGAAGATAAGGAAAAATAATTGCCTATGTCGAAATATTACGTATACGCCATGTATACGAGGAACAACTGCTTGACTAGATACTCTGCAGTAAGTGCCAATAGTGAAAATGTGTCGATTCGCTATTGACTTTGTCACCAGTACTACTTGCAAGATATGTGACATACAATTTTATTTGTTATAGACATCTCACATGTGCTTGTCATTGCAATTCTACAGAGGTATTGACTAAGTACTTCGTTTGAGACCATATGGAGTCAATGGAACTAGAGTATCTTTATTACTTTTTAGTGATTCTTGTCTACACTTTTTTCATGCCTTTGGGATGTACGTCGGGGGAGCAATAATATTCATTGAAACACAATCACATATGTAAAATAAGGTACTTCGTTTTAAGCATTTTCTTCAAGGCTAGCTAAATCTTTCTTACAATCTAGAAATAAGTTTTTAAAGTTATATACATTACAGTCTTAACTCTTCACTAAATTAAATTTATTCAAACTTCTCCTTTTCATTATCTTACAAATATATTTTCGCTCTCCATATATTTTATTTTTTTTTTTGGTGTTACAGCGTGTTATTTGCTTGAAATTTTTTTTCTTCTGGCGTTCAAAAAGTTCTCTCAAAGTCTTCTCTGGTGATTTACTGAAGAAGAGTTTGGGTTACCATATTAAATTCTATTTCTTCAAGTGGAGTTTTTTCACATTTGAAGCTTTGATTATGGTGCTCTGGATATTTTCTAGCAGTGAAGTCATGGTCGGAAATTAAAATAACGCTAGCCGTGCTGTACGTAAGGACATTGCCACTAACTTAGGCTTTTGCTGATGCTTTTTCTATTTAAAATCAAACCATTTTTCAGTAAAAGAACTTCTTTAATAAAAGCTTCGAAAAATATATCGCATTAGCTTAGTTTGGCGCGGTCGACATAAATTCCCACAGAAAAAGGAGTCACTTTACCTTGAATATTCACAATCCTCAAAAGAATTGACCAAAATTGACTGCGAGAACTTTTAAGTAGAGGGATTCCGTCGATATTTATGTTTGCTATGATTTCATTATAGTTTTTAACACTTCTTCCATCTTTCTGAACTGGGTTTCCGCACCAATGCGGCAATAATTTCCAGAAAATGCCCACTTTGAAATAATTTTCTCTCTTTTTCCCAACAATGTTTCTGGTAAAAGTAGAACATCCAAACCTTCGTCATGAATAATTTTAGGAAGCTTCTGAAAACATTCTCTAGTAGGAGCTGTTTCCGCATACTACTTTCTTAATTGATCTACTAATACTAACTTTGGATCCACAAAATTATATCCAGACACCGCTAAATCCCTACATTTTCAAAAACTTCACTTGCGATTTCGGGAGAAGTATCAGCGTCCTCTGTTTTTATATAATATTGATTGTTTTCTTATTTGTCTTTCAAAATTTCATTTACTCATACTAATATAAAATTTAAATTCTTTACATTCACTTTTTAACTGTTACTCAGGTATGTTAATACGCGAGTTTGTAAATAAATACCTCCTACTTCAAAATAAGTTGTTATTGGGCATACTTGTAGTGCGATTTACAAACTTATTTTAATGATTTTCGCATGTTACGAAAATTGTACCGATGTTGCTATTCATCAGCTATTTTTAAACGATTTTCGTTATCACCGAATCAGCTGTTGTCGTTAGCTAGTCGATTATCGAAAACTAAATGACAACAAATTTGATGTTGTTAACTTAATCGAGGAATTAAAAAATTCAACTGATTTCAACTTAAATAAAAGATAAATTTAAAATTCGGTGATTTGTTTTCTTGAAATTAAAAAACAGAACTTTGCGAAATGTCGTTTGAATATTTGGCATATGATGTATCACGAGGTGACGAAGAAGTAAGCGCTCCAACAATTGATCGCTGGGATGTGGACAATTCCTTTTATTTGAATGCAACTGAATTTCAGAAGCTGTATCGGTTAACTACAGACTTGGCTCAATACCTAATTTTGCAGACTCCAGAATATCAGCAATATCGACTGAGAAAGAGGTAGCTCGTGTTTATACATTTTAAATTTTACTTTTATATTGCTAGGTTCCAGCGGCAGTGAGGTTCTTCGCAACTGATTGAATATCCATGAGCCAGTCCTCGGTAAGCAGAATCACACATTAGATAAAGGATGCAATTAATAATTGACTATTTCACCCAAAAATGACGTTTCCTATGACCCAAGTGGAGCTTCAAATTGCTAAAGAAATGTTTACATCAACGCCGTCACCTTTGGTGGGAGTCACCATTGGGGACGTCGATTGTACACATGTATCAGGTTTGGGGCCAAAGAATAAGGAGGAGGCTATTGCCAGCCATTATATTATTGAGCAAATGGAAAAAGCAAACCTTTATGAAGGATTCAAGTATAAAAACCGAAATATAGTTTTTTTTTTAATAAATAGATAAATGATCCTAATTAAAAAAAATTAAATATAAAAGCTAAGTACTCTGGCCTGCGATTAAGAATCGAGCGAACTTTGGAAACGAAAACAATGGCATGTTTGCAGGAGACTCCTTAGAGTCGAGTTGATGACTATTTTATCAAATCTTTCAGAGGAGAGTCCGAAATTCCGCTACAGTGGAACATTTCAATATAAAAAAAAACATTTATAAATGTTTGTAGTTTTAAATAAACTTATTTCCCTTTAATCAAATCAGATATAATAAAAACGCACTCAAATTTACATTCGATAGCGTGCATTCACTTGTTTTTTTTTTCATTCCTTTTTTTGTTTTTCACCCATTTCCATTTTGGCATTTAGTTTGACCAAGATGCCGCTCTTTATTACTTTAAATAAATACAACGAGACAGCTGTTAAGTGCCGTTAAGAATAAGTTAGTGAATCGCACAATTATTACTGCAAACGACAGATATTGTCGACAAAAAATGCGATTGTCGAATCGTTTAAAGTTAGCGAATCGCACAACAGGAACTAATTGATTAACAGGGATTTAATAGATAAGAACGATACTAACAACCATTAAATATTCTTGTGTTTGCGTGTATCTGCATTATTCCTACAATGGTGTTATTTAGTAATTTTGCTTTTTTTATTTTTATTTCTTTATTAGACGTGAAATAACAACACAATTGGTACTACACTACAAAAAATAGGAGCGCTGACTGCCACGGCCTTCGGGTCTCTAATAACTATAAGTATGTAAGAATATTATAAAAGGATTGAGTATCTTATATATTTACTCTAGCGTTGTATAAAAATTTAAAAACTAGCAGAATTGAAATATGTATATATGTAGAAACTACTTAAATAGGTAGCTTGATAATTTATGGTAATTAAATAAGTTTTTTTTTTTTGATTTATTAGGTTAAGATATGTAGCTATTCTTCTGATATTTTCGGCAGAGGTGGTTTGGTGGTTTTCAAGCAATCTGATTTTCTGATAGAAGAAAACTGGGGACATTCGTTGAGGATGTGTGTGGTGTGAACAGTGTTGATGCAGAGCAGTTTTGATTGAATGTGGGCTGAGATCAGCAAGCCTATACGCTTGCGTAGCTATCGTATGCCCTACACGGAGGCTGGCGAATGCTTTGATATCACCTCAAAGACACGACGATGGATAAAATGGTCTACTTCGCTCAACATTGAGTTCCGTATAATGTCGTTTAATGATTTTCCGATCAATCAATGGCTTGGCGAGCTGTTGTCCCGATACCAGTTTATAGAAATCAACGGTGTGATACTAGTTAATAACTCGAAGTGATGATGGTTGTCGTTCACTGATTTGAAATAATTTGTATGTTTTTAATTCCATCAATGATACAAGCCATAAATGAGTTTTCTGTAATGATATTTATATCGTGCATTTGATCTAGTGGAAGGTTATTGCATGAGCAAATACGAGATAAGAGGCTCGTAATAAGTGTAATTCATTTTACATACATTATTTTGAAGCGGGCGATTAAATAAAGCCGATCATCAGCACAGTTTATTTTCGAAGTGACAACATTATATACAAACAGAGTCGAGAAATGGGTTTTTCTTTTATATAGGTTTTGCAGTCTAAGCAGTTAACGTCATCTCACGTAGTTAAGTAAACCAGCAGGCTATTGTAATCTACTTATTGAAAACCTTGTGAACACTTTTTGTACCTTTTCGATCTTGTTCCTGTGAATTTTATTAAATGGGTTCCGAATTATGCAACAAACATCTAAAAGACTACGCACGAGTAATAAGTAAAGTGAATTAATTGCCACTGGATCGGAGAAATCTTTGGCATTCCCACCTATGAAGCCAATTGTTGAGAATGCTTTTGATGTTACGTAGTCTACATGTGGGGTAAAAGTTAATTTTGAATCAAAGATTACACTCAATCGAATTGTTTTGTTACAATTTTCCATGATTCATTCATAGTCATACATGATTTGTATTGTCTTTTTGTTATAAGAGACGAGACAACACCTTGTAATAAATATTAAATTTGTAAACAGTTAACTATACACCATGAATTTTAATTTTCTGAAATAATCGTTAGTATGTCGAATTGTCAGGTAAGGCTTTACATCATCCGCAAACAATAAACATTTTGAAAAATTGAATACTATATGCAAACCATTAATAAATATTTAAAATAATATCGTTCCAAAGTGCGTATGTTGGGGTATGCCAAACCAAGCATTGATCAATGTAGTAGATTGACGAATTGATTAACATAAATTATTATTATTTATAATGGGTGACGTATGTAAATGGAAAAGTAGGCGTTCGGATCCCGTTATGTTTTACACTTTTCTGCAGATAGCAAAGGGGACTGAATACAAACAATAACAATGCTGGACAGTGTCATGCCCGTTTTCAAAATTTTGATTACACTTAGTATGTATTTCTTTCGTCAATCTAATTATCGTTCTTTATAATTTTCGCAAAATACTGTTATGTGTGCGTTGTTTATAGTTTTCGCTCACTTTCAAAACAAGCTTACCTTTGGGCAAGAGAAATTTGTGATCCAAATGTCGTATCAATAATTTCAATAATATTAATATTTCAATACTTACTCGAGCTAGCAAGTGCTCGGGCAGGTGACTTACAGTTATGGTCTATTCGATTTCTCTTTTCGCTTTAAGTTTATGCAGTTTATTTATTATTTGTGATAAATTTAAATTTAATTATTTACATTCAATATTTGCTACATTCGTATATGTTTACAGATATATAAATATCGGTTGAAAATTGAACAAAATTATAAGAAGCTGGCACCAATTATTTACGAGCGAATTCTTATGATGTTCTCTGAGGTTTCTCGCATCGTTAGAAAATTATAACACACCGAGTATTTTTGAAATAATTAAGTACATCAATTTTAAATCTACATTAAAAACCAATAAGAATTCAATATTTGTGTACATTTATGTAGATACCAAACCTTCTGATGTTTGAATTATAGCTAAGTGGTTTCGGCTGCACTCACATAACTACAATATGCAGCTTTAAGTCCTCTCGTGGAGTAAATGTAATTAAAGTTCTTAAAAGTAACTAAGTACACTTACCCGCTCGTGACCTCTATTTATTAAATGAAAAACAAAAGACACATACATGCATACAAACATACGCACGTATGTACTAATGCCGTTCATTATAACGTAGCGTGTATTGCGCAAAAGTTGGATTTTTTAAAGCGGATTTTGGGTATTGTTGAGCTTAAAAAGTTTATCATTTATTCAAGCCACTTAAGTTAAGTGCTAAGAGCTGCTAGAGTAATTAGGTTTCAAATTGTGCACCACAAACAAAACATGTACATATCTACATTTAACGCAGCTGCTAATAATCCAAAGGCTTATAATTACAGCTCCGAGCTATTTACCTGTCAAAGTTTACTCTTTTCTGATGAAAAGAATAACCGCGACTTTTACTGTGGAGTGTTGCATGTGTAGCAGGCACCCCAGTAAATAACCTATATACATACTTATACAATACGTATACAATACTAATTTACTCAATTAAGAAAGTATAATGCCAGATTATGTTTGCTTTTGTAACTTTTGACATTTACACTTATTTAAAAAAATTGGCGCCGCACCGCCTACTGTAAAGAGAAACGATAAATTCCCGAAACTAAATACCTAATACTTTAAAGTTTTAACTCTCATGCAACAATAATTTCCAAATCAAAGATATGCAATAATTCAGCAACTATGAATAGTAACAATTATACGCAAAATTGGGTTGGAAGATGGAATGCATGAAATCACAGTGTTTGAAAAAATTGCTGTGGAACCGCCCACTCGAGAGGAGACAGGCATTTCTCTGAAAATATTTTATCAAACCTTACCAAATTTAGAAAAGGATAAGGAAGATAAAACCCACTTGCAAGAAAGCAGGTTATCTATTTGACTCAGAGTTTACCGGTTAAATTTATAAATTTGGTTGGAGGCATCAACTCAGAGTTAAAAATCTAAATATTGTGATATTCTCTTATAAATGAAGACAAATTACAATTTCCAAACATTTTTTTAATCAACGAAAATATGATAAACAGATCGCTTCGGACGATGATGAGGAAATCATCGAATACGTTGGCTCCAATTATTTCAGCAGAGCTATCGTGGAAGTGGATCTAACAGATTCAGCATTCCATCGAAAATTCCGATTAACAAAGGAAAGCGTAATTTTCCTTGTAAGCAAAATTAAAACGCGGATGGAATACTCAAAGAGGTTGGTACCTAATCGGCATACGTTATCGGATTAAATTTGTCACTGGCTTTCTCCGTAGCACTTCATTATCTCCAATGAGCCAGTTGTTATGTACATTACGATTCTACGCTACGTGAAGTCAACAGGTGACTTGTGCGGACTAGATTGGTGTCCACGAATCTACTGCAAGTGGAATAGTCCATAAATCGACTGATGCTATAGCTCAGTTGTATCCCCAGTCTAGACAAATGCCCACAACAGCAGATCGTATGAGACTGGCTGCAATGAAATTTTACGAAATTGCACGATTTCCGCGAATCATTGGCGTAATAGATTGCACTCATGTTCGGATAAAATCACCAGGTACATACATATGTTCATATATAAGATGCATACATTTGCATTTAAAAAATGCTAAATATCGAGATACATACATATGCACATCGAACTAAAAACTTTAAATTTTAGGAGGAGAATTCGCAGAAATTTACAGAAATAGAAAGGGTTATTTTCCACTAAATACCCAAGCAGTATACTCCGCGGATCATAATAGCCACTTGTGTTCTTTATAATATTGCACGCCAAAATTCCGATCCCGATCCTGTCGTTGGTGCTGTGTACCCTCCAATCTTAGATACTGTAGACAGACACTGTGAAAATATTCCGTAAATTACTAAATCATGTAAAAAATCTCGAAGAGTTTAATTAGGGAGAGAAGTCCGTAAAAGTATAAATTTTGTGTATATTTAAAATGGGCGTGGTACAATAAAATAAGAGAAATTTATTTTTGTTTTTATTTAAATAAGTCAAGGCGAAAAAGTTTTCAAAATGAGGATAGTCATATTAACTGGATTTATGACACACTGGATATACCTCGCGTGCTACGCTATAATTTAGTTTTTTGTGAAAATCGTATTTGGCGTTATCCTTCAAGCCTCATAAATCGGATAAACGGATTCACCGTTATTATCAATTCAACCGAGATAATTTTCCTTTAAAGTAAAAAAATAATTATTATATCTATTATTTTTGGCCTTACATGTTAGAAACAAGTGAAATTTATTGAGCTCGAGGCCAGGTGGTTCACGCCTTGGTGAAGTCTAGAAAGAAGGAAGTCTGATGAGAAGATGTGGTGATCTCCGAAAAAGCAGCTATCACTTCAACCACTTTGAAAAATCGTTGTTGTCTCATATCATTCCCTAATAAAACCTGGACCCGAGCTCAGTAAATTACAGTCGTTAATCTTATATATAAAAATGAATGTGAGTCCTTTATAGGCGTACAAATTACTCAAACGATCTTTACGAAATTTTTTACAGTTGGTAAATGTGGTCTACGGGTCGAACGGATATTTGGGTATTTACATACATACAGATGTCTTATAGATCAAACTGTATATCGTTTTGGAAAAACAGATGTACATTATTTGGTATACAGATCCTATATATCAGGCTTTATAATATTTATTGGGACATATGGACTCACAATCCAATTTAGGATCAAACTTCTATGTACCATTTGTTCCCCAGCTATTTGACGTATACATATTTTATAAAGTATATTTTAATTTGCTCTAAAGTCTGCTTGAAGTTTCCTTAGTAAACAAAATTCTTTAAACTACATTAATTCTTCCTAAAATCAACCTAGGTTGATATGTTTGTAACCATTCAGCCTAACTCATAATTGTTTTAACCCCGCTCGTAGGAAACGTCGAAATGAGTGAAGAATAAAAAAAAGCCAAAATAGAGAGAAGCAAATTGCTTTACAACAAATGGTATGCACCGACAAACGCAAACACCATGGCTTACCATGAGAAATAAAATTATAATGTTTTTTTGCTAAGTGTGAATAAAATGTGTGCACACAGAAACCTCATATTTGATTAAGTAAGTTTAAATGTAAAACAACGTCTTCTCCTAAAAATTTGAAACTCAAACAAAATTATTAATATTTTCTTGCAGACTAATGCATTATTCAAGGTTTGCTGTTGTTTACAAAAGACGCGTTGTTTTTGTGTACATATAGACACACATTGTGCAGTAAATCGGTGTGCTTTTAATTT
The DNA here is from genome assembly GCA_951828415.1 of Anomoia purmunda. Classification (NCBI taxonomy): domain Eukaryota; kingdom Metazoa; phylum Arthropoda; class Insecta; order Diptera; family Tephritidae; genus Anomoia; species Anomoia purmunda. Next base: position 80,024,184 of record OX639995.1, on the reverse strand, counting down.
ATCATTTATTATGTTTTTACATACATACATATATGGCATACAATTATATGTGTGCAGACGAAAAAAATACCATAAACATTATTCAAAGTAATAACAATGAAATAAATATCAATTTGGATAATATTGGTGCATAGATACTCTATGATAATGATATTTTAGGAAAATTCTAAAATAATGGAGTGCAAAGCTAACCAGAGCAAAAATTAAAATATCTTCAGAGTTGGATATCGTGGTAACCAGTTAAGATTTAGGAATAAGTACATTTAAATTACAAGAAGCTTAAAGGCTGATAATTACAAAGCGATACAAAATCGAGGAGGCTTCGTACTGGGTGAAACTAATAGTTAATTAGAGTTTGCACCTCCCATAACAAAATACCAAAAGTATTTTCACCCTATAGATTTTTTTATGGTTTACCCATTTAAAGTTTGTCATTTTTAAGATACCCTGTATACCGGAAAAATTTAGTAAAATTCGAATTCGGAATTTTTTCTGGAACTTCATGGTATCTTACTGTTGCTGGACGGCAGAAATTAATTTTTGTGTCGATTTTTACGTAAACTTACGCTAAATGTCGCTGCTATACTTTTTGTATGGGTTTTCATTGGCAAAGTGGCATTTTATAGGCAGAGACATAAATTTGTTGATGTTTATTTCATTGAAAGATCTATGCCTATTTCACACTGAAAATAACGATAAAATCTTGCACGTTCAAAGAAACCAAAAAATTTAGTTATTTCATAATTTTTTGTTTGTCATTATTTGTACTTTAATACCATAATATTTTTAAAGTTAAACAAAAAACGTATACTATAATAAAACTAACAAAAAATACGTGTCGGTATATTAAAAGTTTATTTAAAATAATCATCAAAGGTTATGCAAGGAATGTCATATAATACATTTGTTCCTTTTTTAGAATTTTAGACTGTCTGTCTATTTGAAACTATTGAATGGATTTTGTGGAGCTAGATAGTAAACTCAGGCATAAAATAGGGTTTATTTTATCAAACCTTAAATGTGAAGTGGGTTAGAATCATTAGGTTTTGAAAAAAAAATTAACATTTTCAACGGTATCAACGAACGTCAGTGTTAGTGATTTTTTACTAAATTTTTCCTATATAGAGCATCCTAAACAGCACTGTGTAGTCGTACATCTCCTCTCTGAAAATAATAAATATTTTGAAGTTTTTATTATTATTTATTACGGTCGAAAATGATATCAGTATTCGAAGCACTATACTGTCATAAGAATTATAATAATAATACAGAAATGAGGCCAACATTAGTTTTCAGTTTTGTATGTGAATTATTATTTATCTATAGCTTGATATTTAAAAAAAAACACGTTAAGATTTTCTTAATTAATTAAATATCCTTTATAATAGCATTTACTAGTACTTTTCCTACACCAATGTTTAACAGCCCACTTGGCTACATTTCTGAAAATTTGCAAGGCCATTGAAAAGAACTCTTAAAGATTTGCGATCACTTGCAGAACTGTTCAGAGGTGTCAGTATTTATAATTTGGCAACTGACGACAAATTTCTCCAGTAATGGAATCATACCACCTCATGAACTAAATGCTTGGGTCCTACTTCCTACTGAAGCTGAACGAAGAATGTACTGACCCACTCCGGATGGTGACCAATAAGCTTTTGTAGGGGTAGAGAGTAGCGAAATTAAATTAAATTATTCCACTCCAACTAGCTGATCTCGGCGACGCCACACCAACTAGTTGTTGGGCGACATGAGCCTAAAAGTAAACTTGGACGAAGAGTGCGCTGGATACCCTCCTTGTATTGCTGAGGTAGGAAAACATTGGCGTATCTGTAATACAGGAACCTTAGGTAAGGGACAAGAAGGTTAAGGAACTTACCGAAGCCCACTATAAGCTCTTTGCACCCGTTTACAGGGTAAACATCACCTTCTCGAAAACTGGAAAAAAACAAACATGAGATTTTTATGGAAAAATGCATAGGTAAATTTAAAACTTCAACGATAAAGAAAAGCGAACATTGTTATTTATTGTAAACTTCTGTAAATACAATACTCCGAATTTCATTTCCACGACAAGTTCGGGCACCAATTTGTGAAAGCGCAACATATGGCTGTCTGTGTGAGATAGTATTAAAAGCTTAACCTTATGATTTGTTAATATTAATTGCAAAGCATGTTCTGAGAGGGAACTGTATTTGTTTGAAACTAAAAGGTAAATTTGTTGGTATCATCGGCATCCTCGGGATCATGGTATTTCTGCCTGCTGCAGGTCCGGTTAAAATCTTAGCTTGTATAATATTAGGCATAAAACCCATGATTCGTGAGTCGTGTCCCGTTACATAAACTCGGAGGCTAAAGATTTCGTAAAAGTATTATTGATGTACCAATTTTAAGATTTAATTCATTTGGCGGTAGTCCCGGGGGTCAAGAGAGTTGAAAAACTCCATTGGTTAGTGAACAACATCATCTTGATCTGTCACTGAGTCCAAAGACTTATGTACTTTGTATTCCGTTGAGACTCTCTGCGAAATTGCTTTGATAATATCGTCTGCGGCAGAATTCGTTAAAGCGACGATTGCCCGCTCGCATAGCCAACAGGAGTTTTTGTGCTGCAAATTAGTAATACCTGGATATATGTACATAATCAATAAGTTACTCAATCGTTCTAACACAGTATCCCATAACATCTGAAATCATAATGTACCCATCGCAAGCCATGGGTGTGCCGTTGCCTATTTTTAGTAGATATTCATCAAACTGATTTAAATGATCAGACTTTTTAAGCATGCATTAAGAATATCTGCTCGCGTGGCGTTAGGGACCACCGGTAATGTCTGCGTAAAATCTTCGGTGATTATAAAAGTAACTCCAGCCATTACCGACGTAGAAGATCTCAAATCTTTAAGTGTTGTACCAACGGCATCGATATGACACTTACACAACGGCGGTGCCACTATTTTTTTATCGAGAATATACAGATCTATTCTGGTGAAAAAGTAAAAGGTAACTTGAACGCGAAGTGAGCAGTTCTTCCCCCAGATGAGTAGCAGCAATGCCAAAACTTTTCCCCAGCGAATTGGTTAATTTGACATCTTAATTTCATATTTAATATTTTTTGTGTATAATTCAATTAAATTAACAATTTTTTTTAAAGATGTTTTTTAATCACCTGGAACTTTAGGATGTTTTTGTCTATTATCTGAACGCTTTACCGTATCTACTCAACAAGCTCGAAAAAAAGTAAGCGACATTTTTTTTTTTAATTTTCTTTTTGATGCAGAAATTCATATCCGCGTTGTAGGAGTATTTATTTCAAATATAAAATGTTGAAAAACAATTTTTTTCCCACGCTTTTTTCGCGGCAAAGGATATGTATTTAAAATGTGAAATATATTACTAGGTTTTCAATACTTTCTCCTTCACTTCATCTATTCAACCCTCGAACCATTCAGCGAGATTTTGCTTTATGTGACATAAATTGTTTTACCGTTGACCAGACTTTATACATCTACTCAGTAAAATAAATGAAAAGAAACTAAATAATGAAATACAAAAATGGTAAATCTGGATGCCATGGTTTTTATTGGGACAGAGATGGGTTCCACATGTGGATAAGGAGGAGAGCAGCTGAGGTATCTGCGCTCGAAAAGTCTACACGTTGAGGGAAACCTTTGGGCATTAATTGGTGGAATATATTTGAGTTATATGGGACTATTAAGTTATTCTAAATACTCAAGATATTGCTGCTTTCTCTCACCAACAATGGATAATGCGAATTTCCTTTATGAGTTTTCTTTCTAAATGAGTTTCATTTTATTGCATACACTGTCATATGGTTGTTTAAGTTAAATAATTAACAAGGTAATTATTTGAAAATTAAAATTTAAGACTCTGCATGCATATTTTAAATGCAAACAAGTTCACTTTGTTATAAGCCCTACATATTGAAAATATTGTCGTATCAAAGATTTTTCTTCTTTGCTTTTTTGTTACAATGTGGAAAATTGCGAATTAAAATGAAGTTTTGCAATAACTGCTTGTTGACGTGTTAATGCCGCATAAATTGTGATAGATTATGAAGAGAAATGTAAACACAAGTGCGTACTCTTATGCTTAAATTATATTCCTCTCTCTCACTCTTTTTAACTATGAATATGTTTGTGGACCTTCCGAACTGTTCTCTTGCCTGTTGATATTAAACCCACTCGCATTTCTCAACCTTTACCTTGGCAATTTTTATGAATGAAATTACAATCGGCACGTGCCATTGAAAAAGGTGTGTCTTTTACGTATAATGTATTGGATACAAACCAATAATATACTGCCCCGTAGGGAAATTAGTTACTATCAAACTGGTGTAATATGAGAAAATTTTAAACGATTAAACGAAGTGTTTTTTTTAGCCAATTGATGAGTTCGAATCATAAAGACTTTCACAGATAAAAAGGGGCTTACATAGCAGATAAGAGAAGGAATGGCGGAGGTGCGGGAGCGGACTCTTTCGGATCTGGACTTTTTGAGCTGCAGAAAGTTTTGCAACTAAATATCGTGCTGAGGAATCTCAGAAGTTGTCGGATGAATTTTTACACATCCAAATTATGTTTCGAGCGAATTCTGGACTTATGATCTCTAAATGTCATTTACTCAATGCTAATAATTTGTTTAAACTTTTATATTTTGCACAGTTATAGTTTTCCAGTCAGTTCAGTGGTGAACTTCATTTAACTGTAGAACACTGAACCATTTTTTTTACACCGTGGAGATAAGCCTTGCCTGTTCTTATGAAATACTTAATTTATTTTACAAAAAATGATTTTACCTATAGAATATAATTTGTTAATTAGAAAGCTAAAGGTAATCCATTTAGTACGATCAAGCAAGCTATCGCTTATTCGCGGCAACGATTCAATTAAAATTTAATTGAATTTAAATAAAACTGTTTCTATTTGATTGAAAATTCCTCCAATTTCTCTACTCAAGAATAAAGGGCTTCCACTAAAAGCAAGTGATATACTTTCATAGTTCCATAAATAAAAACGCTACTTATTTTAGTTACGAGTATACAAAATTAAGGAGCTCAGTATATATGAAACGTGGAGCCCTGTACGATTGTCCATTCGCATCAATTAATCTAAATATTAAAGCAGAACTCATAGCAATTGCTATTACTCACACATCGCTATACTAGTGTGATATCTATTTGTTCCATGCATAATTTCCTTTGTCCATGAAGTTTATAGCAGTTTTTTTATAATATTAGGGAACCAATTACTATTGCGAAAATATTTCACTTGTCCACATAAAGAGTTCAAGGCTAATTTAATTGTTGGAATTACAAAAAAAAAATGTGTTCTTTTATATAAAATCTTGGCAGCAAAGAAATAGCAGACTAGTTTTAGTGAAAATTCTGAATTGAATGGCACCCCGAAGTGTGGCGGGCTATCACCGCTATTGTGGCTCACGGTCTTGAACAAAATACTAGTAAAGACGATGTAGCAATACTGGTATCTGGTCAATTTTCTTCTGTTATTAGCGAAGTTATGGAACAGGCGCTCCGGTTTGTGAATTCCTGGACCATAAGTTGTTCTCTTGGGGAAAACCGCGACCTGATGCTTTTCACAAAGAAAACCAAATTGCCTAATTTCACTAAACCAAAGTTCCGACGGTCGGAACTGAGTCAGTGAAAAAAAATGAAACACCTTGGTGTTATCGTGGATCTCAAACTTAATTGGAGACCGAATATCCAAGAGCGTGCCAGGAAGGACTCAGTGGGTATCAAGTGGGACAAAAATTATCCTTGCGCCTGCCGAACCATGCAAGCGTTTTTCAGGCCAAAACGTTTACAGTAAAGGAGGCAGTAAGATGCATAAAGTAAAATGCAGCAGCGAAGAGGCTATTCAGGCATTGTCTTCTACCTCGGTCGGATCCCAATTAGTGAATGAGTGTGAAAGCGGACCAGCGTCGATTTGTGACACGTTTGAGATTATGGGTCCTGCAGCATAGGGACATTTACGGTAAGGAAACAGTGGATGAACTGGCGAGGTGTGGCTCCGCATAAAGCGTGTTCCACGCAGTGGACATGAGTGTCTCGCTCAGAAAGTTAAAAAGCAGAATTACCAAATTTCACTACTCAAAAGCTAAGCAGAGGTGGAACCGTACAGTATCTTATAGGATTACCCCGCAGTTCTGGGCGTCCTATGGTACACCTAAAACCAGAGATTTTTTAGGTATGAGCAAAGAAAACATCTACAAACTCACGGCAGCCAGTACATGGAACTGGCCCTTAAGAGTCCATGCTGAAAGAATTGCTGTGGCGTAGACCCGGGCTATATAAAAAAAGTCGAACGCCTACTCTGTGAGTGCCCAGATCTTGCTAGGATGAGGTTAAAACCAGATAAACTATTTCTGCGTAACATTTTAGAGTGTAACCGCCTCTCTCTGTATGACATACTAAAATTCATTAAAGCCGCCGGATGGTTTGAGGTTGCCTGAGTTTTATACCTCCGAAACTATTTTATCACACTCTACCAAACTCGACACACCCTTTGCATTTCAAGTTGTATGAAAAATAAAAATTATTATTGACCTTATTAATTTCTAACGAAAATAAAATGAACTTATTATAAACAACAACAACCTAAGTTTCATGTTATAGAGCCATACAATCGTATTCAAGTTTTGTTTGGAAATAGAAAGATGTAAAAACAGCAAGTATTTACCTTGCGTTCTATGAAAAAATCGTGGATTCGAGTTCTACGAAAGTCTAGTAAGAAGAAGCGTGATGTAACTTCTGAAATAGCACACATATTTAGACAAATGTATGATACAGTGTCAAAATAATTAATTTGTTTTTAATTTTTAATTCAATTGTCCAGCAAGTAAGGGATGACGTTTATTATTTTATTTTAATTTTAATAGAAGTTGATGAATAGTTTTATTTATTTACAAAACCTATCAATAAAAATGGTGTGACTTTTATAATTAATATATCTGCAAATTTTTAAAATATACAAAAACTGTAGTCGACAAAATGGGTATGTCGAATTTTACTTGTAATGAGTAAAGAAGTTTATTGGTTTACTAATATCATTTGGTCCTGAACATTTCGTTCATAATGATTTTTTGAAATAAAGTTCGTTGTGAGTTATATATATACAATAATAAACTATATAAATAAAGCGCTCGAAGTGAGTAATTTTTGTCCTCTAAGTTAACATAAATTCACTTGCATGCAAGTCTACCTGTTTAATAAATATTTGATCACACCGCCTAATTTTTGCCTCCCCCATAAAAAATATTACAATAATATAACTTTCCTACGACTAATATGACAAACAACTAGTTACGTGTCAAAACATTAATGTAATTAAATTCCATGCCTAATTAAATGCTTTCCAGGAATTGTGGTATTTGGAGATAGTTCATATAGTAAATAGCTAGCAAATTCCGGGGTAGGTGCGCAAAATACCTCAATCATATTTTAACTACACCACCAAGTGAGCACAGATGTGGTCAGAAAGCTTGATATGTAGGTGACTGTGTGTGAAAAAGCACTGTAGTGCACAATGGGACAGTAAACCTGCTTTCGTGGTCAAAAGTCTGTAAACACTCAAAACTGACAAAAGGTTAATTTTTTTCTTTTTCCTAGCATGAAAGGTTTTGACGTCACACAAATGTAAAAGTTGGGGGACATTGATATCATTGCTCCCGAATTTGGTGTAGCGAAAGAACAATTGAAAAATAAAAATTTTTGCTTAACCTTCATCCGGCCTTTGGGTCAATTTGACCCAGTTTCCGAATTTAATTGCTTATAATTAAAAAGTACTTACCGCTTTTACCGTTAGCATTCATGCCATTTGGTTCATTCTCTTCAGTAGAGACTTGTTTTATGAAACATACAGTTCACGTTGTTGTAAAACTATTTAGTAAAATAATGGATATCTTACATTTCTGCCATTATCTAGTCTGGTAAACATCCATTTAATATAGACGATGATGAAAATTATTTGGTAGAAGAAACTAAGGTTGAAAGTGATTTTGACGCTGATTCCGACACTGAATATATGTCTCAAACCTTAAGAGAAGAACCTGGTTTGCGGCCGCGTGTTTTATGCTTATCGAAAGCCAAACCATCGATTATTCGAAAGATTCATCGGATGTTGCTCGTTCAGTTGTTTGTCGTGCCGTGGATTCGCAATCAAGTAAATTTCTTACGGTTTATTGATTTTTACACCCAAGCAAATCATTAGCCAGGGTAATAATAACTTTGTTCACCTAACGGTTGTTTGAAACAGCACAAAATAATCAAGAAAAATGTAGACATACATATATATAAAACAAAATTCTTAGAATTAATAGCTAATTTGATTAAGTTTCTATCTGTCCGTCCGTCAGTCGGATAACTTGAGTAAATATTGAGCTATTTTAACGAAACTTGGTATATTCATTGCACTGGACCCAAGGTACTTTGGTATTGCCAATGGACGTAATGCGACAATACCACGTCCACATAACAGTATTTTATGAAAATCAAAAGGCCCTGATATTTCAGCAACTATTGCAACTATTTCGGCTAATTTTCCTAAATTTGACATTTGGAATTGGGTTTACAAAAGAAATGCGCGTGTAATTTTTTTGAGCGTAGCCCGCTCACCTTATAAGGAAAACCCATTTCTCCGAAACTACTTGACCAAACTCTATTAAATCCAATTTACATATTGAATTTTAAACCAGTACGTTAAATTTCGAAAATTTTTAAATCGGAGAAAAACCACGCCCAAAATCTTAAAAAACGCGATATTTAAATCAGCATTAAAGACAATTCACTCAACTTTAATACGAATGATGGGGCTAAACTAATAAATACATCGAATCAAAAAAAATTGGAGATGGGCGTGGCACCGCCCACTTTAGAGCAAATAATTATACCTCCGACACCATGCAACCAAACTCTCTCACATTTGGGAGACACATCACACCGGACCAAAACCACGTCCACCTCTTATATAACGATAATTGTCAAAAATCAAAAAACGCGGTATGTAAGTAACTTTTATAGATAATTTGATTACATTTAATAAGAAGAACAAAGCTCTACAGCAAATACACGGAACAAAAATAAAAATTGGTATTAGGCGTAGCACCAACCTCTTTCGAACAACCAGCTATATTTTAAAAAACTATGCCTCCAAACTCCACCAACTTAAGTGCGCACATTGCATTTCAAGCAATATTTTGAAAATTGTAAAACTCGTATAAAAACCATACCCCATATGAAGGCAAAAAACTCCGACATTTATTAACTATACACGGTGGTTTGCTCAAATTTGATAGACAATATTGGGTTTGAAAATTAAATAAAATCTACATAGAATTTTAAATGCTAGAAACGGTCATGGTATCGTTCAACTTAGAGCAAATTGGTACTTTTTTGTCAAATTCTACCACATTACGTACACTTTTCATGTATAGTCAGAAATCACAATTTCGAAAATTATAGAAGTCAGACTAAAGCCACACTCACCTCTGATGTAACGGTAATTTACAACAAGTCAAAATATTCAATATTTTACTAAATCCTGTCGCGAATTCTTTCAGATTTAGTATTTTAATTGGGAAGAAAAATAATTAAATTCATACTAAATTTCCTTTTCCACTTAAATCAATAATCGAAGTTTAAGATTTCAAAATTATGTTGTAGTAGCAAATCCGGCTTGCTTTGATGCGCCAATAAAAGCATACATATATTGGTTAGATATCAAACATTGCTTTTGTGCATAAAATACACTTTAACTTGCTCTTAAGCAAATATGTATGTATCGAATATCAAATTGGAAAGATATTGTGAATAGCAGTTTCGTCTTCAATTGGGTTGTGAGTCCGTCTGTTTTCCCAATAAATATTATACAGCCGTATATATAGGATCTACATATATACTAAATATTGTAGGTACATCTGCATCAAATATTTGTGGAGTCACAAAGAATTTGGTTTTTTGATCTATAAGACATATTCTATGTATATACCCAAATATTATTAATCTGCAACGAATAGTTGTAAATAAAAAACTAATTCAAATTTTCTCTTCCATGGGGCCGTAGCGCCGTCTACTTTTCCAAATTTATATATACCTTACGTTCGGCCCGCAGACGACAAGCACCTCTGTCAAAATTTCATAAAGGTCGGTTCAGTAATTTGGACGCCTATAAAATAAATACTCCCATTCATTTTTGGATATAAGATTAACTTTGAAATAAAAACTTGCACCGGGTATTTAAGGTTCGGTTGAATCCGATCTTAGAGTGAAATGGTGCCCAGGGTTTTATAACTTTATTCAGTTGAAGGTTTTTGTAACAGCACAAAGCAAGCCAGATAGATATAGAAATAGGCACGCGTTGCATTTCAACTCAGTGAGAAGCTGTTTGAAAGTATTATATAATAGTAATTTACAAACTAATTAAAAACCGCGATTTTTAGCCATAAGTAAACACAAGCATTAAAATCACACCAATTTATTTTAGTTTTTATTTAAATAAAGAAGTCATTTAGTTAATCAAAATACAGATTATTATATCCGCTGGTTTTATCGCATATTTTAAGCAAGGCTTATTTGAAATAAAAGCTTGAGCCGGGTATTTAAAGTTCAGTTTCACTGTGCACTTAGGCTCTTCCTTATTTAATTTTAATTAAAATGCTTGAAAATAGAGCAACACAATTTATGCTTTGATGGGCAACAATAACAATGCACTGCGGGCCCATGAGGGCAGACTCAATTTGCTCTACGCAAACAGCGACAAATGTGCGAGCATAAAAAGCGCAGCGTGGTACCGAATTATTCAAAATAAGCAATATGATGATTGCTCGGGTGGCAACTCAAATTAAACAAGTGTGTGCTTTATACCAGGGATAATTTAGGCCCAACCTAAACCCATCGTATAAAATTTTTTTATCAAATTGTATTTTATAAATAAGGAAAACAGAGTAATGGAAATTTTGTATAAATAGGCAATGTATTTTCTTAGCTCTACGCTATAAAAAGTCTTAAAATTCATTTCAAGTTTTCGGCCACAATAATACGAGATGTTGAGTAAAATAAATATTTTAATTGAAAGCTTTTATTACCTAGATTTTTGTAAAAAAACCAATATTAGTGGAATATAAAAAACACGCAACTGGTGGTAGAAAATTAATTAAAATCTACCATGGAAATGAATCGGCAACTAAATAATATGCGATTAGTATGTAACGCAATAGATATGTAAATGCTAACTAAACCTTACATTAGTAGTGCATTTTTACAATTTTTTATATATGTACATAGATTAAATTTTATTGCAAATGCAAATGTAATTTTTAATTGAATGAGATGGCTGCTGAACAAAAATGAGTCAGTAGATTTATATGATACAAATGGAACCATGAAATGAAATGAATGAAGGAATATCGTATATATTGACGAGAGTGATTGGGCGGGGACCCAAGCGTCGGGATAGCTGCTCAACTCTAATTGCATTCCTAGAGGATCAGCAGTTTCCCCAAAAAATGATTGCCACCTTTTTTAAAAGCAAATTTTATTATATTATACGCAAGCATATAAAATGTTAAAATATAGGTCTCAAACTTTTTGCCTCAGCGAGGAAAAGCTGCGCAGCTATACTTTTGAGAGGGGTGCCGTCTGTCATATATGACAGAAATCGAAATGCATGTTCTGATTACATATGCAAAGGACAATTAATAAATGAATATAGGCAGGACAACGTCTGTTAAGTTTTTCTAGTATACATATATAGAACTAATTCGCATTCCAAATGCATAATTTCAATTTAACTTGAGTTGAAAAAACCTTTGCCACCAATGCGACAAACACTGCGTATAAGTAACTTAAACAAATCTGTTGACATCAGATATTCAGTCCAGCACGGGTAATATTCTTCTTAAAAGTATTTTTTCAAATACTTTAGAAAAGCTTACCTCGCCATTATACCAAAACATCAGTTTGGGTTTAGAAGAATTCGTGTGACACCAGAGCAATGCCACCGAATTGTTAATATCATAACTGACGCATTTGAAAAAAACTGTATTGCTCAGCCGATTTACTAAATATTCAGCAAGCGTTCGGCAGAATATGCCACGATGGCATTTTTTATGACATAGATGCTGGTGTTCCGCACGGAAGTGTGCTGGGTTCAGTTCTATACACTTTATTCACAGCAGACATGCCAATCTCAGAAAACCTATGTAAATGTAGCAATGTATGCTGATGATACTTCGTTTATAGCAACATGCGATGATCACAGAGGGGCATCTCAACTTCTGCTAACGCAACTTAACTTGTTGGAAGATTGGCTGCACAAATGGAAAATAAAAGTCAATGCCCAAAAATCTACTCATATCACACTTGCATTTGGACGAGAGACGTGTCCAAAAGTGTTACTTAATGGAATCGAGATACCACAAACTGATTCTGTCAAGTACTTGGGGATCCATCTAGACCGCAGACTTTCGTGGAAATTTCACACTAAAGCGAAAAGAACTAAACTTGCACTAAAAACACGAAGAATGTCCTGGCTGCTAGGTGCGAAATCACAGCTGAGTTTAGAAAACAAGATACTTCTGTACAAAGTTATGCTTAAGCGGGTTTGGACATACGCTATGCAACTTTGGGGTACTGCGAGTAATTCAAATATTGAAATACTGCAACGGTATCAGAATAAAGTCCTAAGAAGTATTGGTAATGCTCCTTGGTATGTCTCCAATTACGTCATTCGCCAAGACCTCAAACTTCCTTTTGTCAGAGAAGAAATCGTCAGATTAACTCAAAACTATTTTCAAAGATTGAGATATCACGAAAATGAATAAGCTACTAATGTACTTGACAAAAGAAAATCATTAAGAAGATTGAAAATATGTCATGTCCTACATATACCATCTCGATATTAAACAAGACATCAAAAATGAAACATTGTATATAGACCTAATGTTAGTTTTACTTGTATAATAGATAGTCTCACTGGAGATTACCTATTCCTGCTAATTAACTTTTAATTGTTATACAATTAACTTGTTGTCCAATGGACAGATTGCAAATAAAAAATTATTAAAAAAAAGATATTCATTCCATATTAAAGATAAAATCCACTTCTTCGAAACCCTTATTTTGTGAAAAAGAATATTTTTATGCCCACTTTTTTGAATTTCTATATAATTGCGTACCATTTAATGAGCGCATTATTATTCCATTCGATTGCTTCACTTTTCTTTTCCTCCCTTTAACTTCGAGGAATCAACTGGTACTTGCGTTTTCGTAACTAAGACCAACTCCCTCTATTGCATCAAAGCAAAAAGAAAGTGACAACTACCCACATATTGTCATAATTCGATATTTGCTTTTATTGTTCGACACTCTTCATTGCTTCTAAACTTAACTGCACAGCATAATGAAGGTTATTGGATAATTTTCGTAATGCTCTAATCAGACAGATATTATTCATCTTGTTAGCATGTTATTATGGTATGGTGATCGGAAACCAGTGCCATTGCTTACTGGTGATATATAAATAAGAAAATGATGGATGAAATGAAATTGGAAAAGTGTGAAATTCCAAAAGAAATTACAGCACACTATAACCCAATGGAAAATGTTTCACTTAAGGCAAACTGCCCTGTAAATTGAACAAAGTACAGTGCAATTTGCATGGGCCAAGGAAGGAGATCATTTTACATTGAAAGAATGATTCCCAACTACAAAAGCAAAAATTAATGTGCGTGGGTATGTATTTGCGAAATGGTATGATTTCAAGGGGAAAGAGAAATAGATAAACCGGTACCGGAAGATATCGGAATGAAAGGATACTAGCCGAATGTGAAGATAATAATAATTTGAAATATTTACTCTTATTAAGAGATAACTTACTATACATAATATAGAAGTAAGATAACGAAAATATGTATAACGATATTTCAGTTTGGGTATGATTATTTTAGATTGTAATTATGGAGCAATTGATGTCTGAATTTGCATCAATGAATGTTATGGATGCTGATTTTTCTATATCGTTTCTGGTCATAGAATCCAAAAATTAACTTTTTGAATCTCCAATTTATTTCTATGATTGACCCATCATCTTCTCCTTTGCATGAGTGCACCTTTTTCTTCTTTCTCGATCTTTTCCATGTAATTTCCAGTTACAAATTAGATCATAATGTGGCGGCAAGTGCAAAATTTTCTATCGTACATTCGTTTTCACTCTCCGAGTCTTCAAAACAGCTGGAGCTGCCAAATATCGTTTCCAATTTTTCTTGTACTTCTGCATTGCATAACTAAAAGGAATTTTTATCCGAGTTGGAGCGTTCTTTTGCAACTCAGGTAAAAAGAAAGTGGCCTTCTGACGATGTATTCGAATGCACCCTATTGTAGTAGCACCCTATATTAGTCAGATATTTTGCCTCTTAATGCAATTTAAATACTTAAAATATCTTCATTTGTTCAAAAATTGTAAGTTTGTGCAACGAAAAATGTCAAAATGGGTCAGCAATTTTTCCAAAATAAAAAAAACCAAAAAAAAATATATATGGCCTGATATATAGCTTCATATATCAAATATTGTACATCTGCGTCAAAAAATTGCGACGTTATAAGAAATTTGATTTTTTTTTATTGTTTATAAAGTTTGTTGAGTGGTTGTTTTTGTTGGTAAGTTTTTATTTTTAAAATAGCACGATCAATAACTATATATATATATTGGAAGAACAGTATGGTTTAATAATCTGCGATGGGTGTAAGCACCAACTGCTTTGCAGCGGCCAGCCATCACTTTCTACACTACAAATACAGTCATTTTAAATCAAAATTGCTGTGCTGGTACTGAATGACAGGCTTAGCGCCTACCACCATGCACACAGCACTTCACCCAAAAGGTCTGTCACTGCTGAACGCTAAACGAAATGTGCAAATTCTGCAAATGCGCAGGCTTTTTATATGCAACACAACGCAATTTGTTGTGCGTGGTTGCCATGGTAATTTTGCTATATAATTGCCACATTTTGTGTGGCATTGTCCTATTAAAAGAACGTTATATAAAAATAAATTACAAAACAGAAAAACATTGCATATACAAAGAATATAGAAATATACGATATTACCAAATGCGGTTTGCTTCAAGCTTAATTTATAAAGCACATATACCCAAATATCATTATATAATATAATAAGCCCAACGGTTACCCTCTTTCCCGCCCAACCGACACGAGGGGCACAGTCCGCATGACGTACGTATCTTTTTTTTTTTATAATTAATTTTTTTTTTGTGCCGAGTTGTTAAAAGGAAAAAGTTTGTTAAGCGTCGAGAGCCAAAACTGCTCAGCTACAGAAAAAAACTTCATCAGCTGAATCAAATATATATTATACCTCCGTTAATCATTTATTGAGAAAGGACAGTACCGCTCTTTTTATGGTGAAAAGTGAGTCCGAAATATCAAAAGTGCTGGAAAGACAGTTGAAATCTTGACATAAACATCGGAAAGGTTCATTTAATTCATAATTGGTTTTACACTGTTTTAAATAAAGAGGTTTAAAGTGTCTTGAAACCCGAGAAGGAACATTAAGTTTAACTTCGGTAATAAGAAATGTGCTTGCGATAGACCCTGTGAGTAGTTTAGTAATGAATATTATGCCTAGCATTTCTCTACGGCTGGAAAGAGTAGGAAGATTTATTAGCTTCAAACGATCAGTATAATGAGGAAGATTAAGCCGAGAATCCCATCTAAAGTCTCTTAGGGCAAAAAGTAAGAACTGTTTTTGAATTGATTCCAGCCGATCAATGTGAACTTGATAACGTGGGTTCCAAACTATCGAACCGTATTCTAGCATAGGTCTTACTAAAGTTGTAAAAAGAGCCTTTGTTACATATGGGTCCTTGAATTCTTTTGACCATCGTTTTATAAAGGCAAACATCCCTCTAGCCTTATTAGCTATAGCATTAACATGACTATTGAAATTAAGTTTGGAATCCATTGTAACTCCCAAGTCAACAAAGTCAAACACTTGATCCAGAGTATAGTTATTTATTATGTAAGAAGCTGGCTGAATAGTTCTTCGTGAAAAACACATAAATTTACATTTTTTGGAAGAACATTAATCTGACTTAGGCACAGTTCAGCCATCTCATCCAAAAAGTCGCAGCTACCCAATCGCGTAGAAACTGGTACAATGTTATAGTCAATCATCTTCCAGGATATGTGCGGGAGGTTAAAGTCACCCAGGACAATCATAGAGTCAGAAGATTCAGTCATTGAACTAACGATTTTAAGAAGAGAAATATGTTGGGTATATACAGACAAATCAGACTGAGGAGGTATATAACAGAGAGTTAAGTAGATATAACCTGTGCCAAGCTGCACTCGGAGGCACATAAATTCAATGGATTCCATAGCAGGGACACAGATTTCTTCTGAAGGAATAGAAGAATGAACAGCGAGTAGAACACCACCCCCAACTCTGCACAGGCGATCATTTCTGTAAACCTGATATTCACTGCAAAAGATTTCCGAATTAAAAACGTGAGGCTTAAGCCATGTTTCGGTAAATGAAATAATATTATAATTGCACTGAAGGCTTGTCAAATACAAGTCAGTTAATTTAGTGTTCAAACCTCTTACATTTTGATAATAAATACTCAAATCAGACTTAACAATCAGTTTTTTGGCTCAGTGTTTTGACGCGAAATCTTTACAACATTTTGGTCATTTATATTAGTTTTGTACTCGAATTCGCGGACTAACGCCACGATCGGCCAGAATGAATTGTTTAGAAGAGCATCGAACTTTTCTAAAGCAACATCAATTTTAAAAGAGGAAATACTCCTTTCATATTTGAAATTAAATTTCCTGATTGTTAAGTTGTCAATTTTAATTTTTGATGCGATGTAAAACTCAATGTCCTCGACAGTAGTGTCTTTGGCGAATCTTGACACAAAAATTGATTTTCTTTGCGGAACCACAACCAGCTTCTTGGTAGTTGTTTCAACAACTTTAGGCGGTATAGAAAGTTCGCGGTTTTTACTGGCAATTGACCTTGCTGAAGAGGATTTGGATGTGGAAGGCTCCACTATCTGCGGAATTGGTGAAGCTAAATTAATTAGTTGTAATGAGGGAGTTGGAATAACGACCGGAGTTGGATTTAAAATCACTGAGTCAGACGGACTCTCAGACGGACTCTCAACTCGCTTACGTTTATTCTCACGATTAGAGTTATTGACAGGAGGTGAATCATTTAAGCATTTAAACGACTTAAACAAATTCTCATAAAAAGTAAATTTTTCGGTAAGTACCGAAAGCTCCTTACCAATTTCAGAAAACCCGTTCCTAGTATGTTTAAAGCATTTAAAAAGATCAACTTCGGTCGATCTACAATTTAAGCATGACCAGCGTAAGCCTTTGCCATCATTAATTGAGTCTAAAACTCTACCTGTCAATCCAGCATACTTCATATGGGCCAACCCGTCACACAGCCAGCACGACACATAGCGTTCGGACTCACTTTTAATTTGACAATTTGCAAATATGCAAGCCATATTAGATCAAAGAAAAGTGTAAGTAAAAATAAAACAAAATATTGATGAAAGTTTTGAAGCTATAAAATGAACAGTTTTGGATACACTGTATTGTGACACTTAATAAACACGCAAACAGCTGTGACAAAAAAGAGAAAGCAAGAGATGAGTAAAGTACAAAGCAAAACAAATATGCACGCACAGAAACAACTGCAAGAACAAACAAAGCCAATTAACAACAAAATACAATTGCAAAATATGACTCGGCAATTAAATGAGTTATTAAATTAAATTGATTCAAAACAATAGCAGTTTGATTGAACTTATCTTAGTCGATCAACAAAGTGTTGGCACTGATTTCACACACAAAATATTTAAATATAAGTAATTAAAATTAAACTTATTTATTTAAATAGTACGGAACAGCAAAATTGACAACTACACAGCTTGACGTTTGCGATATTATTAGTCTCATCAAAAGGCTGGGAAATATGCCGAATTGAAATATTCCCTTCTTTGAGGACTTGACATCGCCCACTTTGGCAAATTATTGCCTTATATTGCCTTCACCTTACGCCTACTGTAATAAGTTCATAAATATCGGTTGAGCACTTTGAATGCCAATAAAGGACACTTACACATACATACTTTAGTTAAACGAGGTACCATTAATATGGATTTGGATTGATTTTATGATTCTGCTTATTAGGGAGATTTTTATTAAACTACAAATCAGTAGATAAGTACATGGAAAATCATAATCCAATATTTTTTTACGATTGGAAAGTAAAAGATGAGCTTATAAAATTTTGCTTTCAACTTGCGCAAAATCCTGGTTTCCACAAAACTGACCAAAATCACCACATCTGGTAACAGTTACAAATTTTGTTTTTGGGATTTAAGGATTTACAATATTTCTAATGGGCATTCATATTGGCAATTTTTTATGTTACAAAATGTAAATTTATTAGAGTTTACAATACCGACTAATGAAGTAAATGCTGCACTATTCTTAAGAGGATTTGCACTACTTTCACAATAAACAGTCTAATTATAAAATGATATTAAAAATACAAATGAGGTCTTAAAACGGTTGTAAAAGGCGAAAAGCTACATTTTTATAAATTAATTTCAATACTCTGCAAGCTCTGTAAAACTTCCTAGTTTTGCGGACTATTTCAATAGACTCTAAAATTTTCAAGTGGCAGCTATGATGCAAACCTAAGTAGTTGGTTACAGGAAAGGCTCTAATGATGCACCGAAACAGTTTATTAGAAATTTTACTATGTTACTTTTAAATGCATTCCTTTGAGTTATTTCCTGTTTTTTTGTATGCTATTTTGTGTATGCTATAATAATGTGTGGTAACTTTTACTGCCAAATTGATTGATGATCGTAATCCACTTTCAACAAAGAAAACTTTACGTGCATGCCAAAAACTTTCCACTACAATTATAAGAATTGAACAATCACATCGAATATATATGCACTAAACCAATCAATTAGAGAGAGAAGAAAAAAGAGAATAAATAAAGCAGTAAATTCAAAACAACTAACATCAAAAAGGCGGGGAATAACACACGACAGTCAATTTAGTCACACAGAAAGAAAGAAAATGAAATTTAACTACATAACACTAAAAAACTAATAATAATGACACAACGCAACACAAAACAGCGAGTTTATGTTAATGAATTCTGGTACGAACAAAAAAATAAAAAAAGTGTATCAGCGATTTGAAATTCTGCGTCTAACGCCTTAATTGATTGCCATTTATTTTTTGTTTTATTGGAAAAAAAATAATATATGGGTTTTAGCAGGTTAATATTTGCCATAATTTTGAACTCTAAGCCCATGAATACAACAAAGCTCAATATATGATTAGAACTATGTTCACATTACTCCGTAAATTACTTAATTTTATGCAAATTACTTAACATAAATCAAGTGCGTTCATTCCAAATCTGTCTTGACAGTTCTGGTGTCACAGAGTTGTCTAGTTCTTTGATTAAAAAGAAAAATGTGAGATTGTGTACAATATCTTAAGATTTCAATTTTATTGTGAAAACACCTTACTTACTTCTTTTTTAGTTTGCGATTACGATAAAAGTCAAGGAGCATTTAAGTAAAATGCAAATATTTTAAAATACATGCTGATTTGGTTATGGGAGAGTAAATATTTTGATTGCTATTTTAATCAATTTCAACCCAATTTGATTATAAATTAAGAATTGCTGCTAAAAGTTTTAGCGGGTATGAGTGTATGGAAAAGTGTGTTTGTTAAATTTGCGTCACTTAAAAAAAAACGCTCACGCACCTATAAACGCGAGCCAGAAGCAAAATTTCTTTCCAGATTTCATAAAATGATAAAGAGTTAAATATGGGAGTAGAAGTGGTAGTAGTCGCTAGTAGAAAAAAATATTAGTAATAGTTGTGGTAGTAATAGTAGTATAGGGTCTTGCAATAGGGACGCTACAAAAGTAGACCTATAGTGACAGCAAACGACGCCATATTTTTTTCCGCTCTTTTGAAATTTCTCTTCAGTAAAGTTTGCCATTTGATCATGGAAATTTTTACGATCCAACGAGTCGAAATTATTAAAATTTACTACCGAAATTCGGAGTCAATGGCCTCAACTTTAAGAGCGCTACGTCCAATTTATGGTCGTCGTCATTTCTGGCGGAATGGCTTCGTCAATAAGCAAAATATGCGTTTTGGACAGGTAGCAATCCACACGTACTCCATGAGTCAACATTGCATCCCGAAAAAATTACGGTTTGGTGCGGTTTATGGGCCGGCGGCGTCACTGTGCCGCCCTTCTTCCGTGATGATCAAGACTGGCACGTTACTGTGAATGGGAATCGCTACCGCTCAATGATAACCGAATATTTTTGGCCCGAATTGGCTGATATGGACTTGGACAATATGTGGTTCCAACAGGACGGCGCCACAAGCCACACAGCGAATGTCACAATCGATTTATTGGAAACCAAGTTTGGTGAACGTGTTATCTCACGAAATGACCCAGTCAATTGGCCGCCTCGATCGTGCGATTTGACGCCGTTAGACAATTTTCTGTGGGGCTACGTTAAGTCTATGGTCTATACCAACAAGCCAGTGACGATAGATGAACTTCGTACGAATATCGAACGTGAAATTGCAGCAGTATCGGCCGATTTATGCTTGAAACCCGTCGAAAATTGGGTTCAGCGTCTGGACTTCTGCAAGCGTGCCCGTGGTGCCCATGCAAAAGAAATCGAGTTCCAAACATAATGGCATCGAATGTACGTTCACAGGAATAAAGAATTTAATTAATATCCCAAACCGTTTTTGTTTTATTTAAAAAAAACTTTTGCACCCAATTACATTTCAATGGAATTTGTTTACTGAATGTGTAGTTAAAACAATAGAAAGAAAGTATTTTTGTTGCTTTTTATTTGGGTAGATACATTAAAGACTTCGTTGAAAAAGATCTCCAAAAAGAACGGTTAGAACGATCATCAATCCAAATTTAATTTCAATAAACCAAGGTATTGCGTTTTTTGCGCTTAATATACTGAAGTATTTTCTACTCCGCTCGCATTAGCTTATTTGTTTGCGCATATTATCTCTATCTATATTTCAATCAATACTTATTTCCATGCAAGTAAGAAGTAAAAAATTGATTGCCATGTTTCCCTATCACAAGGAATAATCTCAAAGTCGTCTATTATTACTTTCATGTCCGTAATGCCACTGAACTGCATTCAATAGAGTTAAACGCTCGTTTAGTGGCTTTTAAGTTACGATAGATTGCAAACTTTATTGACCTCGAGCGTGCGTGATATTAAACGCATTGTGGGATTGAATAGAAGTTGCAATTTGTGGTGTTTGCGTGGTTAGGTAGAATGCAAAAAGAATCGACAAACGGTATGTACGTTTCGCACACATTCCAGAAAATAGTATTAAGTCAAAATATCTTAATTTCAGGACAACGCGAAAATCAAATTGCAGTGTAATATATTTAAGTCATATTGTGAAGACCGACTTAATTCTGATTTATAGCGGCTTATTATACTAAAATGTTGGTACGGTAAATTTGCGAACAGACAAAATTTGTTTGCAAATTTTCTTATAAATAACGATTTTTGAGTCAATTCTCTTTTATACACTGTGTACGATAAGTACGATAAGCGTGAAACCCTCATAAAATAAAACTACGAGAGAATAAGACGAATGTAGTGACAGGAGTATAATAATTATTGGGTTTGTTTAATGCAATGCTGGTGTTCTTAGTTGGTGTCAAATATTTTTAATTTTATTGTTATTATTATTATTGAGACTCTTTGTATTAAATTTCTAATGATAGGTAACTAAAATATAAAATAAATCCTCTTGTTTCGATACAACCGTTACACCTCTTGCGTTGTAATTCAAACAATTTTTAACAGATAAATTTACCTCCATTTTGAAGTAAAACTTCTAAACCTTGCGCTTTATTACAATTTCCTAACTAAATATTTTATTAAATATCGGG
This sequence comes from Anomoia purmunda, assembly GCA_951828415.1. NCBI lineage: Eukaryota > Metazoa > Arthropoda > Insecta > Diptera > Tephritidae > Anomoia > Anomoia purmunda. The sequence goes on along the minus strand of OX639995.1, from coordinate 80,002,119 downwards.
TCATCCTGAACACAATTATTTCGTTTATTACGAGACGCATGATAAAAGCGAATGTAAATATTGTGACATAAAACTTAGTGGAAAACTTGATGCAAAGAAATTTACCAACAATGGCAAGAATCAATGCAGGAAAAATCGGATTCTAGTTACCAACAGTGGCTCGCCTCAAGAGCGATTCCCTTATTAGTTCTCCTCTGAGTGGAATTGTAAAAATAACCAGTCGTGCCGTTAAAATGCAAGTCTGCAACAAAAAAAAAACACAAAACAAAATGGCGCTCTTAATATATAACAAGGGAACTTTGAGCTTTTCCATCAAGAATATTTGTGCGTGCAGTGAAAGGAGTTCACCAGACAAGAAATTTGCAACCTTACTTATTTTCTTAATTGACGCTATAACCTCTTACGAGATTTTGGCCGGGTTTAACAAATTGCGTCTGTTCATCGATCCATCGTCTGCGGTATTCGCCGTCGCAAAGACGTAGAGGTCCATAAATCTTTCTCTCGAACACTCCAAGAGCCATCCCATCCGATGCTGGCAGAACCCATGCTTCAGCGCCATACAATAGCACGGGCATGATGAGAGACTTGTAGGGTGTGGTTTTGGTTCGTCGAGAGAGGTCTTTACTACGCCATTACGTATTCAGCCCAAAGTAGCACTTGTTGGCAAGAGAGATTCTACGTTGGATTTCCAGGCTGATATTATTGTAGATGTTAATGCTGGTTCCCAAATAAACAAAGTCCTCCACTTTGTCGAAATTGTAATTGTCAACAGTGATGCGGGAGCCGAGACGCGAGTTCGCTGACGATCTATTTGATGACAGGAGGTACTTAGTTTCGCCTTCGTTCACTTCCAGTCACATACGTTTCGCTTCTTTATCCAGTTTGAAAAAGGCGTGGTTGTTGAGAAACTGCAACCACTATTCAATATTTCTGTAACTGCAATTTATAATTTTCTCAAATTTAATATACAGGATTGGATTGGAGAATGAAATGCATGTGTAAAAATATTTCTCTAAGTTCTACCAAACTGTGCTCGCACTTTGCATTTCGGGTGAGTAAGCACATTTCCGAAAATTTTAGAAAACGGACTAAAACCATGAGCGCTTATAATAACGGTAATTTATGTGAAATAAAAAAGTGCGATAATAATATTATATAAAAAACAAACCAGTTTTTGTTTATAATTTATGAGCGTACGTTAGTTCTAGCGCTACTGCATTTACAAAATTTCAATACCAGTTCAAACGAAGTACAGACATATCTTGAAAACAAAATACCGCATATACTTATTCTTTATTATTGTCTTAAACAAATTGTATGCCTAAAATGAAAAATCAAATCCATTAAGGAAAAGTTGCTTTGTATAAATTTTTCCGCCTAGTAAAGGAAACACAATAAAAAATTTATGAAAATATGTAGTGAACAAGTAAGGAAGAGTCTAACTTCGGGTGCAACGGAATTTTGAATACCCAGCGCAAGTTTTTGTTTCAAGTAAGCATTATTTACGTAATCGAAAAATGAATGTAAGTCATTTACAGAGGACCCAATTGCTAAGCCGCTTATTTTGAAATAAGTTAGTGGTGCCCTGCACCAATAGAAGATACAATTTGAATTCGTCTTATATCCGCTACTGTTCGGTGGAGATGAATAATGTTTGGGTATATGAAATACGTCTTATAAATATATCAAACTGTGCATTGTTTTGGATAAAACGGACGCTGCCACGCCCTATGCAATAAAAATGTGAGCTCCTTGTAATTCCACAACCATTTGTCTCCCTTTAAGACGAGCCTATTATATCCCATATCGTGCTAGATATTGGCATACATTTTCAAATCTCATCTTGCCTATACAATTTTTGAAAATTTCTTTTATAATTAATAAATATCGATTCTTTTTTTAAATTTGTGTATTTTACAGTATCTGCATGCTTTTTGCACGATTTTTACAATTTTCGAATTTTCGCTTGTTAACTTGAAAATTTGGTGGAGTTTGGTAGATTAGTTTTTGAGATATAGCTTTTTGTTCGAGAGTAGGTGATTCTGTATATTAAATTTCAGCAACTATTCATTAATCGTTATTTAAATATATTTTTGAAAACTACCGTTATTTAAGAGGTGCGCATAGTTTTGGTATCTACCATTTTTACAGTTTTTATAAATATGGTCGAATTTAGTGGCATGGATCCGGAAGTATATTTATTTACTCTACAGTGGGCGGTGTCACCCGTGTGTGAAACGCCAGCCTTTGTGTTAGTTGTAGGCGAATTTTTGTAAATTATCGTTATATGAGAAGCGGGTGTAGATTTTTTGATTTTAAAAAGTTTCGAAATGTTGCTTACTGACTTGAAATGCAATATGTACTTGACCAAACTCTACCAATATGCAAATTTTAGGAGATATAACTTTTTCACTGGAGAGGGTGGACCACTGCCATTTTTCAAAAAAAAAAATGTAGCACGTGCTCATTTCCATTACCCAATTTTATGTATGTATACCCTTGATTTTCGCAGAACGTTTTTATGTGGGAGAAGGTATTGATTAATTTCGCCCACTTGCAATACCAACTTACCAAGTGACGTGGCCAATGAGCATACCTAGTTCCTTTGAGATAGTTCACAAATATACAGTTCATGTCGAAACAATATCGTTATTGATTCCCCCCTCTCCCTTAATTGTACTGTGGAAAAGTAAGTTAATGTTATGTAATCACAGTAAACATAAAGTTGATTCTAAAGTTAGCAGAAATTTGTTGGCATTATTCCAGTGGGATATCTGCCAAAAATAGCTACAACTAACTTAAAGGTCAACTCTATTTCGACACTGACAAAGGAATATTGTTTTTTGCTGCACGAAGATCATTAGATTTTAACTAAGCTGAATAATAAATTTAAATTTACTGGAAATCTCTACTACAGACTCATCTTATGGGTTTTTATATATATTTTTTGTTTTTTTTTGCAAAAATATTACACATACAGCGTGATCTTAGTCGGCCTATAAAATCATTTCTAATCCCACTTGCAGCTTACTTTTCTAATATAATCAATACCGGATCGTAAAGATGGATTTGCGAGCATCATAATGTAACAGAGAGGCATCTCATTGGTATTTTCCTTTTGATTGTCATTCTTTTATTGCTCTTGGATTAACCGTTTACGTTTTGAATAATAAAATTCATTCGATTGTTGTTTTTTTGGAATTGAATTACGCAGACGCTACAGATTTGCTTTTCTAGCGATATCTAGCGGTTGCATTCTTCGAAAAAGTCATCGCATCGTCATAAGCCGTTTCTGATTTCATCAAAATCGAATCAAAAACGGATATGAATTGAAATTGGGCACCACCAGCATTTTTTTATTATACCCGCACCATACCTTTCTAATATTATCAACTTCAGAGCAGGCATACGGATTTTCTAAATAACACGATTCTAGCGACGCCTGGAGTAGAATGTTCGTGCCATGAGTCTAGGGAATATACTGTTCTAGTTTGGTTGGAATATGTCAATTGATTTTTGAGTCAAGTTGCAGTAAAAAAGCGCTACATATCTATAAATATATACATATATATATTGGATATATATAAGTTCATGTACATAGATTATACGCAACATTTGATGTTCAATGGTGATTTTGTATGAGAAACCGGTTTACTGAGCAGGTTTATGCAATAAAGTAAATTATTTGATACGTTTTCGTTTGTATGTAAATATGTAAAATCTTAAATTGGCAGACAAATTTTTGTGAACATTTACTTGCTAATTTGTGTATCAATTCGAAAATTGATTGACGTCCAAAGCTAAATTAAATATGAAATGCGCTGTCATCAGGCGGCCAGTGACAGCAACCATAGATGGGTGGGAGATAAAAAGGTACTCTTAAAGTCTCTAATGAAAGAGAGGAAGAAGTAATAAATGCTTTGTCATCTGAAAGTTTTTTTGCAGACTTAACAGGATTCTCAAATATTTGGCACAAGTAGAAGAAGTGCAAGTAAGTGCATGCAAGTTTGCTCTCAGACGCAGATAACGAAATTGTTAACGATTTTAATTAAAATCATTTTGGGCATTAAATACAACAACTGGCGGTCACATATCATATTACAAGAAAAAGCTAATATGTAAGTTTACAGGAAGAGATCGATAAAATGGAGAAAATTGTGGGGGACTGTTCACAAGCTCGTATTGGGTTGGCAATTTAACCCTCATCTTGTACTTTGGGCAAATTTTGCCCAAATGCATGTTCAAAGTCAGTTATTTCGGGCTTTTTCTATAATATCAAAGTGAAAATTTTTGACAATTATTTATTGACTGATTTTTAGGTATTTAGCGGAAATAAGAACTGTGCTTTACCCAGGAGAACCTCTACAAGAAAAATAGCTAATCTTGTATTTTGGGCAAGAACGGACATGTTTTTTGCAATTTCTAGAAAAATGCTTGCATAGTGCCGTGCTGTGCAAGCTATAGAGAGCTACGCATTTGTATTAGAAAGCAAAAGCAGCAACAAGCTTTTATTTTCTGCTGTTGTTGATTTGCCTACGTGTAGTGTTGGATAGCACGGGCATAGTACGATGTTATGCAAGTGCGATCATGATCAACCGTTATTAGTTCAGAGTAAGAGTAAGTTTATTTGAATGAATAGAAAGCGAATAACAGACGACATATGGCAGTAAGATTTTGTTCTCCGCGAGTGCCTAGTCGTTGTGTGTTACGAATTGTGAAATTGTAACTGAAGTAAAGATAATTAGTACGAGTAAAAGCATATAAAATGTCGAAAAAGGTAACTAGCCATATAATACATGTGTATGTATGTACATATATTCGAAATTACATAAAAGCTCTAATTGCATTACCCGTAGTTGGAAGTACTAAAGCGTTGGCAAATAGAAGAGGTATTGGGTGAATCAGATGCTAAGTCTGAAAGTAATGCCGAAGTCGATGAATGTTCCGATCCGGAATTTGATGTTTCTTCATTTGATGAATCAGAAACGTGTGTGAACATATCACAAGGAGAAAGTATTTGCTCTGTTGAGCAACCACTTTCAAGTCCGGCAGAACTAAGAGAAGAAAATTCCACCTTTATCTCAAAAGACAAAAAGTACGTTTGGAATGATAAACCCAATAAATCGGTGATGGGTAGGAATAGGGCGGAAAATGTGATTAATGCTATTTCAGGACCAACACGATACGCTATTTCGCGCGTTACTGATATAAAGTCTTCTTTCCATTTACTAATGACAAGAGAAATGCAGAACATAATCATAGAAATGACAAATATTGAAGGTAAACATTTTGTATTTGCTTTCACATATAAATTTATGTTTGATAAACTATTATTTATTATAACAGGCAACAAAGTTTTTGGAGAGGCTAGGAAAGAAGTAAATCACACCACTTTGAATGCTTATTTCGGATTACTATTATTAGCTGGTGTTTATCGCTCCTGTGGTGAAGCATTGGAATGTTTATGGGACCATGTGAAAGGAAGACCTATATTTACGTCAACAATGTCATTGCGTAGATTCCAAAATATTAGCCGGGTTCTTCGATTCGATGACAAATCAGACAGGGCAGACCGACGTGCTTGCGACAAGTTTGCTCCAATTCCAACGTTATGGTATAAATGGTCGCAAAATTTGAAAAAGATATATAATCCACATGAATGTGTGATAGTAGATGAGCAGCTTGTGGCTTTTCGTGGAAAATGTCCATTTAAGCAGTACATCCCTTCAAAACCGGCGAAATATGGGATCAAAATTTGGGCTTTGTGTGATTCCATCACCAACTTTGCCTGGGCTATGCAAGTATATACGGGAAGAGACAGTAATTGCGCACCAGTAAAAAATCAAAATATACGCGTCGTACTCGACCTTACAGAGGGTATAAAAGGCCACAATATAACTGGTGACAACTTTTTTACCACATGAGATCTGCTGCTGAACTTTTGAAAAATAAGCTAACAATTGTTGGAACGGTTCGTAGAAATAAGACATTTTTACCTCCATGTATTTTAGATATGAAAAATAAACCGGTTTTTCATTCCCAATTCTTATATAAATATACGAAATCAATTACACTTTTTTCTTATGTACCAAAAAAGTATCGCTGCGTATATCTCATCAGCACACTTCATCAGGATGCGAAAATTCAGGACAGCTGTTTGAAACAACCAGATTTAATTGATTATTACAAGAAACCAAAACCGGGCGTAGATACACTAGACCAACTTGTCGGGATATACACCTGTAAGAGGAAGCCCAATAGATGGCCAGTAGCACAATTGAGGTTCGATCTTTTGGAAAATTAAAAGATGGAAATAGCATCTCAGCCACATTTCATAGTTCCGTTGCAAGGAAACTTGCGCAGCCACAAAAAGAAAATACTGCGAAGAAAACGCGATGTCGTTTTTGCGAAAACCGATCAAATAGCACTAAATATAACACGACATTTAACAACTGTATCTAAAATAATAATTGAAGCCTTGGGGCCAAGCAAAATGCTGTGTATTCGCTGCTCTGTTAAATTTTAAAATTAAATCTCCTATTGAAAGTCCTTTTAGCGTCTTTAAAGCGTTTATAAAATTAAATAATTTTCCGCCTTTACCTTTATAAAATATTAATTTGTAGTCACAATATGAAAGTACAAGGCATGGTACAAACATTATAAGGTAAACCCGTGGGCTCAACTCGTCAGGCATGATTTTTTTGTTTTTGAAATTTGCCAACATTATAAAATATTACTATTGCGAATGAAGCTAACGCCAAACTACCGTAAAATACTGAAGAAACAGTTGAAAATATTCCAATCTGTTTGTGCTTTAAACGAAAAATGAAGTTGAATGTGTGAGCATGTGAATTTGGAAAATTTTTATATTGTTAGCAAACTACTAATATATTCAGCCTGGTTCTTAGTGGTTTTACCTTATAATTAATTGCATTATGGTAAAAGGTATATTGACATAATATTTTTTTAAGTTTTATATGTGGAACGGAGCGTATACTTAATATTTAAAAGCCAAATCTTATTCTCGGTACTTTGGCGATTGAATTGCGTATGATATGTGAGCGCCTCATATTTTCACAAATAACACAGGGCTACCAAAAAGAATGAAGTCGAAATACCTGGAAAGTGATGTTATTTTTCTTGTAGGTCTTATCGAGTAGAACGAGAATCCAATTTTGGAATTTGTCAAACACCCCCAAAATCTCGACTTAACCTTAAAAAATCGATTTTTCGTGCTTTTGCGCACTTCTTAGCCCATATCTTAGCTAATTAACAACCGATTTTCATTCTAAGAACGGTTTAAGAAAGAACAAACTCAGACCTTTTGAATGATCTATAGACGTCTTAATAAAGCTGAAGAAATTTACTTGTTTTTGCACAACAAACTTAAATTTTGCTACCCTTCTTCTTCTTTTTTTGACTTTGGCGATATTTTCACACACTATTTTATAAAAACACAAAATGAGTTTTGATTAGATTCAAAGAGTAAAGAGTTTAATACCGAGTTCAACGAATGTTTCTTTCTTTTAAAAAAATCGGCCAAAAAGTGAACGAAATTTTTGCAAAAATTTACAACGAACTTAATTTACTAATAAATATTATTAAATCAAAATATATAGATCAAAAGTGATTTTTTACCGTTTTTTCCTTAGGTCAGCATCGTCAGTTTCGCGTTGTACTGACCAGCAATATTCTGCCATAATACTTATTTTGTTTTTTCCTTCGAAACGTTTTTCGATCGTAGCCATTTCTTGGTGGAAGTGTTCTCCTTGTTCATCACTGAACTGGCCCAGATTATGTGGGAAGAAGTCCAAATGCGAATGCAAGAAATGAACTTTTATCGACATGTTGCCCCCCATTTCACCATATGCACTTAAAAATTCGTTTACAGCCGTGATGTAGTCGTCGCTTCTGATGTTCCCAAGGAAATTATTTATTTATTTTATTTATTTATTTGTTACAGTCTTGCGACATAAAAGGTACATCTTGTATAAATATATAAACATATGTATAATATATTATCTTACATTATCTCACAAGTATATGTATTTAATTATTGCAAACTCATTAAACATAGATTTATTTATTTATTTATTATTACGGCTTTTTAGGCCTAAAACTTACAACTATACAATAATTTACTTCCTTTTTTTTCTAAATTTGTACACATTAAAAGAACTAACTGTATACAAAATTCATTAAAAGTACAATTTTAAAATATTATTTATAATGCATAAGTTATATTTGCATAAATTTTAACTGCTCATTTGGCGCCGACTTTTAGGGCCTGCTGAGACTGACGAGGTCTCAATACGGACAAAGTGGCCATCAGTACACATCGCGTTACTCTTGGATCAGCTCATTTCAGTGGACAGTGCTAGTCTCAATTTAGATAACATGGTACTCGGCTTTGTTCATAACAGTGGACAGTGATAGTCTCACTTCAATATCTTTTTTTAATATAAGTATTACTAAATTATATAGTTATATACTAATGTATTTATTTAATTTAATATTATTATTATTTATTTTATTTTTATTTTTTTTATTAGGACGGATGGAAAGGCCTAGTTTCCATTCCATACGTATTTATCGAATAGGCAATGATTTACAGTGATCAAATAGCAGTCTCTTGAACATGACAATGTTATCACAGTTTTTTATTTGCGATGGTAACTTATTGAAGCATTTTAGACCTTTATAGAATATATTTTTCTTATCTACTTCTGTTTTATAGAACGGGAGTCTAAACCTATTATTCTCTCGAAGTATGTATGTATGAGTCTCGTTAATATATCACATGAGATAATCAGGGAGTCTACCCCTTTTAATGTTAAACACGAATTTCATAGCATGATAAAACACTTGCTGTTTTATACTCAGCCAATTCATATCCGCGATCATATCCCGCATGGGTGTATCGTAACGCTTGTTTAAGATAAAACGCATAGCTCTGTTTTGCATTTTTTGCAATTTATCAATATGTGTGTCGCTCGCTACGGAGAAGATCGTAGGACAATATATAAAATGTGGTTCCACTATTGATCTATAGACTAAGGTTTTATATCTCCTTCCCAGATATTTACATGACCTTTTCATGAAACCAATCTTTTTTGCAATTTTTTTGACTGTATATTCGACATGCTCATCAAACTTTAGTTTATTATCAATGTATATACCTAAGTATTTAATGAGTTTGACTTCCTCAATTATTTCATTTTTGATTTTTAAAGAGTAGCATGTTGATCTAAGATCAATTACCCTAGTTAAGACAATAAACTGTGTTTTTTTTATATATATATAAAACATCCAAGTCCTCTTGCATCTTAGCTATCGCGTTCGGTATGTTTCTATCGCTGATCGTTAACAGTGTATCATCCGCAAACAGTTTTATTTTACAGTATTTCAGTACTGTATTTATATCATTTATATATATATTAAAAAGTATTGGTGTTAACACCGACCCCTGAGGTAAACCAATATTGACTGCCACAATTTTAGAAATAGTTGACTCGATCAAAGTTTGTTGCATCCGGTTTGTAAGAAAGCTTCTAAACCACTCAATCTCATTGTTTTTTACACCAATAAGCTCTAGTTTTCTCAACATGATATCCCTATCAATAGTCTCGAAGACTCTTTTAAGATCAACAAACACGGCCACCACATTCATCTTTGAGTTAAGATCTTCCTTCCACTGGGATAGTACTAAGTTTACTGCAGTCTCGCATGAATGCTTAGCTCTGAAGCCTGATTGCTCTCTTATAAAAATTTTATTACTTTCAATGTGGTGTAGTAACTGATTTTTGATCACAGTTTCCAAGATTTTTTCCATGCAAGGCAGTGTATTTATTGGTCTTAGCTCCTCTGATTTCATAGTGTTTTTTACTTTTTTTAACGGAACTATAGTAGTGGTTTTCCACTCTATCGGAACTGTTCCTAACTCAAGACTTATTGATTAGGGACGCATAAAAATATCCCATGTATTCTACTGAATCCTTTATAACACCCTCTGATAGTAATTTTTTCCCACCAATTTTTGTCTTAAATTTCCTAACAATTTGTGTAATCGACCAACTCAAATTTAAATGGAGATAATGGGTGCGCCTGCTGGTTAAAGTCAAATACGATGTTGTCTATGTTTCTATTTATTTCTACAATGCTGTCCACAAAGAAATCGTTAAGATTCTCGGCAATTTCTTCGCTGTGTGTGAAAATTTTGCCGTTAATTAGAACTTCTGTAACTTCTTCTTTGCGATTTGTATTGCTGACCACTCTTTTCAAATATTTTGTAGATATTGTATTTTTTTAATTTTAATAATTTTTTGTACTCCTTTTTTAATAAGTTGTATTCTGCCCATTCTCCTGTAAGGATTGCCTTTCTGTATAACCTAAATTTCTCCTTGTTTGTTTCCACTAATTGCCGATCGTACCATTTATTTCTAATCCTAATGTGGGTGTGTTTCTTGCAAGTTAATTGATTCATAACTGACAATAAGCATTGGTTAATATGATCCAATAACTCATTCATATCAAAGCTATCCAAGTTCACAAAGTTACATTGTCTCAGTAGCATTAGCAAGTTATCAGGGCAATACCTATCCCAAGATGTTACTTCCACCAGTTTTTTTAACGGGGGCAGATTATTTATATTAACTCGGAACATTATAGTTTCATATATTATCACATAGCGATACAAAACTCTTCCATGCACGTTTCTCAACACAGCTTGACCTGTTCATAAAGGTAACGTCGCTCATAATTTTGCGAATTTGAGGTCCAATGAAAATACCTATATACACATATTATAAAAACAATAAAAAATAAGTAGGTATGAACACAGATTAATAAATACCGGCTTTTATTTTAGCTTCACTTAATTTGGGAAGACAGTTTTAAGATGAAGAAAAGCTTCGATATTAACATCCAATTTCTTTACAAATGGTTTCATGTATCCCAGCTTTAAGTGTAGTGGTGGTAAGATGACATCCTCAGATATTCCCAAAGCTTAAAACGTTTTTCCTGCCTATCTGATGTGACTCTAGAGATGGCCATGCTTTGCGATCATAGCGATTGGATTCCTATCCCATTCACAAAGGTAGCAAGGATATTTTGTGTAGCCACATTGCATGCCAAATAAAATTTTCAACAGCTTTAAGTCAGCGATGACTTTCCATTTATGCGTGGCATGGTCGATCAACCGTACAATTTTTTCCATCATTTCATACGTTTTTTCATGTTAACCCCATACGCGATTGAAACTGATGGTAAGAGATTTTCATTGTGTAATAACACAGCTTTTAAACCTAAGGGTGACATTACAGACTCATTAAGGGAACACGAATGTATTTTTTTTTTTTAGGGTACATACTTTTACACGATCCATCAATGAAAAGTCGCCATTCAACTGCATTATAATTATAATTTACTAAATAAAGATGGTTAAAACAGGATGGATTGCGGCCATTTTTGGGCACAAGAAAATTCCGGAAAGGCAATATTCGCTAAGATAAGTCTCCTGGCAATACTGATTTTTTAATTAGTTTTATATTACAATGCTTTTCTATACATTTCTTAGTTAATCTCATTCCTTAATGAAAAAATTAGTTATAGCAATTACAAAACTGTACAAATAAACCACAGTCTAGACTTTAAACCGTAATTGTTTACTTTAAGTAATAAAGTAATAAATTCTTTTGATCAGAGCTTGGGTTTTAGTTTAAAAGCATGTGTGTAATAAATAAACGTGGATTTTAAGCAAGGACGTTCTTTATTAGGATTTGGGACACGCTTTTTCTCCAAATTTTGTAGTGTGCAATAAACTCCGTACTGTTCTGTACGGGTTTGAATCAATTCCGATTCTTAGTTGGTATAGCAAGTTGCTTTTTCCAATGGAAACTGCTTAAATAATATGTAGATACTGGTGAACAGAATCTGCTGCCTTTAGTGGGTCCTTAAACCGAGTAAGGCGGAGTGGCCTCACTAAAGCTCCCTCTCTTTCAGCCGTGACGCAAGGCTCGGGACGGGTTGGCTACCTCATATCACACATGTGTCGCTCAATTGAAAATGCATACCCAAAAGATCATCAAAAATCCGATACTTAAATTACTATAAAAGGTAATTCGCTCAAATTTTGAATGCAGGATTGCTCGTTAGGTCGAATAACTCATTTTGTATGACAAAGTGCAAATTCGTAAACGCAGGTTTGCATTATATTTTGTTGTCGCTGTAGGCAATACTCTAAGATAACATATAATTTCACTTTGTGTTTATAAAATAAAAATAAATTCGTTAGACGGAAACACCGTTAGACGGCAATCAAACAAAGCTAGACTTCCAATTATTGATACATTGTTTGCGGTACCGGTTTATTTCTTAACTTTCAAATGCATTTTATTTTATACACTGCATTTGAAATGGATGAAAAAATATGTGTGACTTCTTATGTTCAAATTATATAAAATGACATTCATCATTTGCATCATTTTTACATTTTTGTTAACAGCAACCTTGCTAAATAAGCCTTGCCATACTTGCGGTGATGTACTAAATGATTTCCTGAACTTAACAGAAAGAAATTGTTATCATTGAATCCTTGTGAACTGTAGAAAAGTTCTTATAAACTCAATTGCCTTATTACTAATTAATTACAATCAATCTTTTAACTTTTTGAAAATTTTACCAAGTTTATATATAAAAACTGGACTCGCTGGCATGCGCAAATATTTTAATGGAGAAAGATAGTGATCAAAATTCTAGGAATAATATTGAGGGACGCAAGCAATCCTCTTAATATTAATGAAACAATGCCATTTGTTTTGCAGATTTATAAAAAGCTATCGCCTGAATAAAGTGGATTTTAAATACGCCCCAAGTGCTACGTACACCACCTGTCGTCTGTTCTATGATTTCTGGTGGAGGGGAGCTATCAACACGGATTGCGCAAGGATTTTGGCATGTCAATGGCTAAGTCTACATTTTATTGTGATTTAAAAGAGGCGTTAATGTAATGCAAACACATTTTCCCTTCATTTGATAAATCTCAACTTGAGTGAAGATGAAAAACAACAAGCCAAAAGAGATTTCTTCGAGAGGTACGCCTTCCCAGGTGCGATTTTTCCATATTCGAATGGTTTGTCCCACTAATGACAAAGGTTACGGTAGTATTAAGGGTGTGATCACAAGTTTGGCGACCAGCTGATGTCCTAAATATTTAGTTTAATTATTTGCAGAGTTGTGACAACGAAATGAGGATCTGCTTCGTGAATGCGCAGTATCCTGACAGCAATCAATATTATAAAATATAGAATGTGAGCAGTACTAGATCCTTTTTTGAAAGGATTAACGTAGATGGTGAACGAAACACTTAGATGTTTCGTTGAAATGTCACAAAATCAGAATAGTTCTTTTTCTTATATAGGAGATGCTGCGTATGCACTAGAATCATGGCTTATGAGTCTTTTCGTCTATCTTCACTACTTGCGACGTCGATTGAATTATGTAGTCCAATATTTACAGTGCCTTTCACACCATGCGTGCTGGGATCTAAGGTAGTCAGTCGAATCGCCTCTTTCTCCATGTCGTTAAGATTATGTTGTCGATTTCGGTCGCCACAAATTGCGTTCTATTCCTTTTTATTTTCCGATAATCTCCTTTTTATGTAGGCCTCACAGTCTAACCCAGTTATGGTTATTAAGTTACACAAACAAACAATTTACAACATATTAAACTATCTGTTACTTTCTTCTGGCTGGTTATGTCTTTTGTAGGCGCACCAAGACTGAACAGGGAACTGCATGGCTGATAAGCTCGCTTGGCAGGGTACACTGTAAGTCATTTCTCCTTGCAGGGAGAGGGTGCCTACGGACTTCTCCTGGACAGATTGGCTCTCCGTCGTCTCAGCGACCGCTGGGAAATTGCCACGATATGCAGAATTGCAAGGGTCCTCTGGTCGAGAGTGGATCGTGGGCGCTCGAAGGAGCTGAGGTCGCTTACTAAGCGGCAACTCTCGACCTCGTAGTTGTTTTGACTGGGCATTGTCCATTGGGTATTCATGCGGTTAGGCTGAAGATAGTCTCTGACCCTTTCTGTGGCAGCTGTATGGAGGAGGAAGAGGTGGATTCATCTTTTCATTTTCTGCTCAGCTGCCTACGCATAAAAAGAGCGCATTATAATTGAAAATTTTTGGAAATGGGCGTGATAATTTAAAATAATAATATAATTACAATTTTTCTTTTATTTAAATAAATACAAATCTTTTGAATGTTTGAAAATGAGAAGTATTATATTAAGTGGTTGCATGCCAACAACAAGTAATCCGTTAAGATAAACAGTACTTCCTGCAAGTTGCTGAGCCAGTGTATCCATCTTGCGCCAAATAATCTCTCGTTGAGCCGATAATTAACTTTTTTCTCTGTTGAGAGTAATATTACTTTATATTAATACACACTGAATTATAATAAATCTAGTGCTGGATGTAGGGAAATGGATTGCGGACGAAGACAGAGTACTCACCTTAAACTTACCAAACTAGACGAAACCGAACGATAGACGAGCAAAATTTGAAATAAAACAGCAGTTGAAGTACGGAGTTGAAGTAGGACGGCCACGAATAGAAAACGCCGCTGCGCGTAATAAATTATTTTAATTAATAATTCAATTTTAACTTTTATATTTTTGTAAACCAACTATACACACATTTTTGCAATAAAATGTAATTTGTAAATAACGTACGAAGCTGTACTCATTTATTTGGTGTGGAGTCTTACGAGAAACTAGCGGTTATCCCTGACCAACTAGAAGTCCAACAAAACGAGGGGGCTCAACCGGAATTTTTAACCATTTGTAAACTAGGAGAGTTGGAAAGCGTAAGCAAATAAAAAGGATCAGTGCAAACATTTTTATGGGCGAGAAAAAGCAGAGCAGGTGAATTTACGCAGAAAGGGAATAGGGTGGAGCGTAGTGCAATTGTCCAGTTGTGAGCAGATTATTACAATTGGAACTGCTGCGAAATTCACTATAATACGCAAAGCTTCAAGATAAAAGAGGGGCCAGCAACCAACTAGAAGTACGACTTACTTACTAGAAAGTTAATTTGAAATCAAAGAAGGAATTTTTAAATTAAAAGAATTGGAAAACAATACCTTAAAAATTATTAGACTGTAAGCTATTAATTCTTTATTATTCTTATATAGTGGAGTGATTTATTTGTAATTTAAGATGAACGTAGACGAGTTAATGACGTTGACTGTTAATATATTAAAAGATAAGTTACGACTTTTGGAGCTTTCGACTTCTGGACAAAAACGTCACCTTCAGGACAGGCTACTCCAGCACTACGGTTTGTCGCGAAATGATCCTAGTGATAATGAGTCAAGTCAGTCGGTATATTAGGATGTTGAAAGCAACAATCCGGTATCTCCTCAGTCCTTTATGCATCCACAACAGTTCACTCTTAAAGATTTAGGTGATAGTATTAACCCCTTCACTGGTGAAGGATCTATGGATATTAAGTTTTGGATTAATGAGTTCGAAATGAACGCAGGTATTGTAAAATGGGATGATTTACAAAAATTCGTATACAGTAAGCAGCTACTGCGCGGAGCTGCTAAACTATTTATTAGAAGCGAGGGTAATACTAACAGTTGGGTAACATTGAAAAACGCGTTAATTAATAAATTTTGTTGTAAATTATCATCATCAGAAGTCCCTAGAACATTGAAGAGTCGGCTTACGCATGCCAATGAAACTTTTCGCGAGTATTTGTATAATGTTATGGAGATAGGCAAGCAAATAAATTTAGAGGGGGCGAGCATAATAGATTACTTAATTGAGGGGATTTCAGATTCCAAATTTAGTAAAATGATATTGTATCAAGCAAAAAGTGTTGAGGTTCTAAAGGAAAAAGTGAACATTTATGAAAAGATACGTAGATCCCAAGTGGGTCAAGATAAAGTAGAAAGGAACGAGGTAGCAAAAGATAAAAACAGTTCGGGTGTAAGGCCAAAAGACGAACAGGTTAAAAGATGCTTCAAGTGTGGAGACAAAGCGCATATCGCAGGACAGTGTCCACAAAAGCACTTCAAATGTTTCAAGTGCAACGAAATGGGTCATCGATTTTTCGAATGTAAGGCTAAGGGATCCAAAGAATCAAAAAAAGAACCAAGTTCAGTTAATACATTGACAATTATAATAAACGACTTAAGGTTTGAAGCACTAATCGATTCGGGCTGTTCACTTAATTTAATACGCTACGATACACTTTTAATGAGTGAGTATAAAGCAAAGTTGAATAGTGATAAGAGAAAGCTATACAGCGCCTGCGCAAACGTGATTGAAACAGTAGGTAGCTTCGAAACTTTGATGCATGTGGATAACTTATCGTTAAATGTGGTTTTCCATGTGGTCAGGGAACAGGACATTCAGCTCGCAGGAATGATAGGCAAGGCTGTTCTGAAAGATGTGGACATTATTTTAACGGAGGAGCAAGTTGTTTTTAAGGAAAAAAACTCAACGGGAAACATACAGTGAAGCAGAAGTAGATGGAAACGAATCTATATTGAATATAGTAGATTTAGGGAAATCAGAAGTCGAAAAGGAGTGGATTAATGAGTTTGACATTATGAATTTGACAGTGAGGAAATATGAGCATACACTAGATTTGGGACATTTAGAGAAGAATTCAGCAAAACAGGTAGAGAGTTTAGTTCACGCATGCGCACCTTTGAGAAATAGTCCGTCACCAGTAAAAATGCCCTCGAAGATCAACATTTTGTTGATAAGCAGATTAACGAATGGTTACAGGAAGGAATAATTCAACCAAGTAACTCAAATTATGCCCCACCTATTGTAGTTGTCCCTAAGAAATTTCGGATTGGGTTGAAACAATATATCGTTTTTTTTTTGAAGACCCGAAAATTTATGGATTAAAAAAAATTACGGCCAGTCTAATGTCTATGTTATTATATGATGATGATATTATGTTAATCCACGGGCAGGACCATAAGCATTACGTAGCATAGTTCTCTCGAATTTTCATTTGCCGGGAGGGGGATCTGCTTTTCAAAGTAGCACCTGTTGGTAAGAGCCATTCTTCGTGTAATTTTAAGCTGAAATTACTGACCGTGTAATACCGGATCTTAATTATAATAAGTTCTATTTTAATACCGACATTATGTTATCGCCGATCCTTTGAGATAAAAAAGTCAAAGGCAAGGTAAGATGGGGTCCCGTATTCGAGAGAAAAATCAAGTGGCATAAATGGAGCCTGCATGTGTATGCATGTACACTTGAAATATTATTTTAAATAGACCTTAAACCCATTAAGTGGTTTTGAATTGTACCACAACAAAAATGTGGTATCCCAGCAATGCGCTCTGGTGTCCAAAACCTTCTTCGATTTTGCATGTAAAGTACAATGATGGCATTAGTATTCACGTTATTTCATTTAAATACCTTATTACAATTGTATAATTGTATCCTTTTGCTTTTCGCTAATTGTTCAGCATGCATATAGGGATATTAAGTGACAAAGAGCATCCTCACATTGCATGTCGAATAACCAAAATGCATGTCGGATATCACCGCAGTAAATTTGCATAATTAAAAAATTCGTCGTTTGTTTACTGATGGTCATACTTACAGCTAATCTTTTTCCCACATTCCAGTGTCAATATGTTGACCACGTTGCGAGTGTTGGCGAATGTTTGAAATTTCATTTTATCGCCTCAAATTGGATTTTGTGGTATGTTTGATTATCATAAAATTAATTTTTGGCGGTTATAAAAGAAGTTGTAAACGAAAAAGGGTATGTCCTTATTAGTAATAAACTCCAATTAAACGTAGGTCAACATTGTTTCATTTGTGGTAAATTAGTTGAAAAACAAGTAAGAAACCGTTTGAGTTCGGACGCATTTGAACTTTAATTACCCAGCGCAAGTTTTTATTTCAAATAAAGTAAGTGCATATGGTCTGATGACTTTAATTCGTCATATATCAGCAATTATTCGGTGGAGATGAATCATATTTAGATATACATATACAATATGTCTTAAAGATGAAACTGTGAACCGTTTCGGAAAAAAAAGGCAGAGTCACGCCATGTACATATAATAAAAAAGCCAAATACGTTATAATTCCGTAACTATTGCAGATGTAGATGTAAAACATTTGGTATAAACATCCAAGATATGCTCCCTTTTTAGACAAAATTACAAGTTACCATATATTGCCAGCTATTTGACGTAGATGTATGATATTTGATATTTATGTACTTCTTTCGTTCAGAGCAACGTATTAATAATATTTTAAGTTGAAAACTTTACAATTTGTATCTTTATTGGCACACGAAAGCAAGCCGGGTTTGATACTATTATATAACATCATTTTAAAACCTTTATCGGCGCTTATTGATTTAAATAAAAACAGAAGAAAATTTGTATGAGCACACTCGTTCTCCAAATTTTGATTTTTTAATTATATATCTAACTAACTAAATTACTTATACCAAATTTGAATGAATTCGCGACAAGACTTAGTAAAGTATTATATACCTTGATTTATTGTAAATTACCCTTTTATAAGAGATGGGTATGGCTCAAGTCAGATTTCTATATTTTTCGAAATTGTGCTATCTGACTAAAACTACAAGGAAGAATTTGACAAAATACATATTTGGAGGTGTACCTATGTATTTGCTCCCAACATTTATGATTCCATATATTTCATAATTAATCTTGTCTATCAAATTTGAGCAAATTACCTTGTATAGTTAACAAATATCGGAGCTCTTTTTCGTATTGACTTGAAATGCAATGTGTGCACCAAATTTAATAGACATTGGTGGCACAGTTTTTGAGATATACTAGGTTATTCGAAAGTGAGTGGTGCCATTCTCATTACGACTTTTTTTATTCCGTGTATTTGCTTGTGCACTGTCATTCTACATATTAAATTTAAGCAAATTCTCTTTAATAGCTACTTATATATCCGTTTTATTTATTTTTGAAAATTCCGTCATATGAGCGATGGGCGTAGTTTTGGTCCGATTTGTACAATTTTTGGAATTTCGCTTACTCATATCAAATGCCATATGTCTAATAAATTGTGTAGACTTTAGTGGCATAGTTTGGGAGATCTGATTATTTGCTCCAAAGTGGGTGGTGCCCAGTATATTTCTTAGTGGGTCCATATCCTGCGTACTTAATTTGAGCGAATTACCTTAAATGCAGACTTAAATATCGCGTTTTTTTGCGTTTTGAAAATTACCGCTCCTTGAGAGGTGGCGTGGTTTTTATCTGGTTGTAAAAATTTCCGAAATTTTACTTATTCACAATTAATTCAATATGTATACAGTTCGGTACAGTTTGGTAGTATAGTCTC
Source organism: Anomoia purmunda (assembly GCA_951828415.1). Lineage (NCBI taxonomy): Eukaryota > Metazoa > Arthropoda > Insecta > Diptera > Tephritidae > Anomoia > Anomoia purmunda. The sequence goes on along the minus strand of OX639995.1, from coordinate 79,982,742 downwards.
AGAAATATACTCATTTGCTCGAAATATGGCGGTGCCATGCCTCTTTCCAAATTTTTATGATTCGGTGTAGTTGTTAGTATAGGGTCATTCCTCGTATTAAATTTGAGCGCATTGTCCCTAAATGCTGACTTAAATATCGTGAATTTTGGTATTTTTTGAAAATTACCGTTATATGAGTGGTGGGCGTGGTTTTTGTCTGATTTCGACAATTTTCGAAATGTTGCTTATTGACTTGGAATTCAATATGTGTAGCAAATTTGATAGAGTTTGTTCAAACCCAATCCTATGCATCTAATTTGTTACAAACAAAGTTATAATACCCTGGTCACCAGTGCGCTCGGGTATAAAAAACGTAAAATACAAAGTCCTTTAGGACCTATTCTTATACCTACGTCTATTTGATTCCTACAAAATTTCATACGAACCATTGTAGCCGCTTCAGAGGCGTGACACTAGATTTTTGCACAAAAGATTTTTTAATTCGAAAATTTAAATTATTAGTTCATATAAAATATTAAGTAGTAAAAAAAATATTTATTGTGCAACAAAACGTTACGTCACAAAGTTGCATGGATAAAATACTATCTGTTGTAATTTCCATCCATCAAACGTTCACACATTAAAACTCGGAAATTTGTCACTCACATTTACGTATTTAAGCAACAACAACTTGTATTTTCCTAAATCCCTTCTTTTATATAACTAACACCACTATATTATATAAAGAATTATTTAACTTAAGAGGTAGAGCATTTCCATTCAAATAATAACTATAAAGAGGTTTAATTTTAGTTTATGATATGCTCATCTTTCCATGAGAAATAAAATGGTGATATTTTGGTCACATATTTCTTTTCCTTATTAACTTCGTCGTACCAAATTTTAGGGATTTTTTACATGATTTATTAAAATAACGATTTCTTTGATTTGTTGTGAATATTTGTTTACAAAACACAAAATAATCGTTAAAGAGAGATTTTTATAACTACAATTGCAAGTATTGCTGTCCCTGATATAAATCTATTTTGAGGCGAATGTGCTAATCTAAAAATGTAAACATTATGCAGTGTCAAGAGCTTGAAATTTGACAGATATGTATTATCTTTTTTTGACAGTTTTTGTTCTATGTAACTATTGAAATTTTACACGTATTTTAACGATATTCGCATGGTTACCTCATCTTAACGAAAGTTTTAACGATGTTGCTATTCAGCAGCCATTTTTTTAATGATTTTCGCTATCGACGAACCAGCTGTTGTCGCTAGCTAGTCAATTACCGAAAACTATGTAAATGACAACAAACTGGATGTTGTTAACTCAACCGAGAAAACAAAAATTCGTGATTTGAACTTAAATTAAAAATTAATTTAAAATTCTTTAACTGGTTTTCTTCAAATTAAAAAAGTGAGGTGACGAAGAAGCGCTCCAACAGTAGATCGACGTTTCATCCGGGATATGGGTAATCGCTTTCATTTGAATACAACAGAACTTAAGAAGCTGTATCGGTTAACTTCAGACTTGGTTGAAGATCTAATTTCTCAGCTTTATAGGTTTTCTATGACCCAAGTGGGGCTTCAAGTTGTTAAAGAAATGTTTGCTTCAGCATCGTCGAGTATAAAAACAGAAATATAATTTATTTTTAATATATAGATAAACGATCCTAATTAAAAAATATTTAATCTAAGTACCCTGGGGTACAACACGATTTTTGAAAACGAAACCCATGAAATGTTTGCAGGTGATTCAGGATATTCCTTGGAGTCAAGTTGATGACTATTCTACCAAATCACTCAAAGGAGAGCCCGTAATTCCGCTACAATGGAATGTTGCAATACCTAAAAATAATTATAAATATTTTAGTTTGAAATAAAATAGTATCCGATTTTACTTTAATCAAATATATAATAAAACCGCTCTCAAATTTATATTCGGCAGCACGAACTTTTTCCACTCCGTTTTGTGTGTTTTCGCCCTTTTTGTCATTTAGTTTGACCAAGATGCCACTCTTTAGAAATTTGAATACATTAATACAACGAGGCAGCTGTTAAGTGTTGTTAAGTGTTAAGTTAGTGAAACGCACAATCGTTAATGCATACGACATATATTGTCGACAAAAATTGCTATTGTTGGATCGCTTAAAGTTAGTGAATCCCACTACTGGTCGCCAGTCTCCTGTCACTTAGAAGATCTGTCAACCGATGGACCATGAAATCGCTGTTTATGTGGAAATACTTACATATATCTCCGAAACTACTTTATCAAACTCCACCAAATAATATGTACAATTTGTATTCCAACCATACAGGCACAATGTTGGTAATTTTTAGAATTAGAAAGCAGACCAGAACCATACCCCCACTAACATAACGATAATTAAAAAAAAAAGCAAAGTAATGGATATTTTAATAAATCATGTTGCAAATTTGCTCAAATTTGATAAAAAGAATTCAACAAAGAAGATAACTGTGCAGTTTTCTACTAAAATATCATCTTTTATAATTTTTATGGAAAGTTGGTGCGGTATTTTATTCAGTTTTAATAATTTTTACTGTGAGCCTATCGTAAATAAATATTAAGCCACTTTAAAGTTATTTTTTTGAATGAAAATGCTTAAACTCTATAATAAGAGCTATAATTTGGGAACATCAACTGCATGAGGTTGAGTATTTAAGTATATAAATTTACAAAAAAAACATAAACATATAAATACATATGTAAAAAAGCAAGAGCCATGAGAGGCCAATTAGTTTATTATGAAATAATATCCAAATAAAATAGCTATAACCTGTACGTGAAAGTTGTCTAGAACCTGTTTGTGTGTGTGACAACTTCTAAGTGTTATTTACAGCTTAAGTACAGCAGCAAGCGAAAACTATGTAGAAATAGCGCGAAAATTTTTTCACTAATTACTAATTAGTAGTAGGTGGTTCAAACGAGTGCTATGCAATGTGAAGTTGTAGAATTTGGAGTAGTTACTTACGATAAATAATTACTTATATTATAAAAGTGTGAGTTACATAAAATAGAGGATTTGGGGCAATACAAGTTGAATTCTTAAATACGTAATTGTGAGTGACTATTTTTCGAGAGTTAAAGTGTGAACGTTTGCTGGATGGAAATTACTAGAGATATTATTTTTTACCAATGCAACTACATATGTGCCGTTATCAATATCAGATTGAAGCAAGTGTAAAATAAAAAGTTTTTTAAAACTAAATATTTTATGAGACAGAGTAATTAAAATATTGGATGCACGACTGATTTTTAGGAAATTTTGTTTGTATATTTTGCAGGTATAAGAGTAGGTCGTAAAGTTATTTTGAGCTTTGGAGGAGGTTTGCAACTGTTTAAAAAGTTGAATTTAAGACAAATATTCATAAGTCATACGAAATATTCAAACGGTTCGTCTCGACGAGGAAGACTCATCTATATGTATAATTTTTGAGGGATAGCACCTTTTTAAAAAGCCAAATTTAATTGAAATATACACAAGTTACATGGGTTGTTAAAATATTTGTGTCAAACGATTCGTCTCGTCAAGAACCCTACAAAAACATGCTGCCAGAATTATCAATGCACTCTCATTCGTAATATCAGCACTGACTGTCAAATTACGGTTCAAATGACTGTCATGATGCTTACTTTGTATCATGAAACACTAGCGACTCGTTACGCTAGCTACCAATACATATGGGAGAATTACACAATCGATTTATTCATATTAAGCATTACTGATCGTCAGATGAACGAAAAAATGGCTGTGAATTATAGTTGCATAAAAAAGAGACAATCACCATTTCGGCTAAGAAATTCATAAGTTTTGTGAAAACTCTGAAGTGCATAGTTCAGTGCTTATATTTAAAATCTCTGCATTGTTCATAATAATACAATGCATAGATTTCAAACCTCGATACAGTTAAGTATTTGGGCCCCCATCTTGATAGGAGATTAACGTGGAAAAACCACGTTAAAGCAAAACGAAAAGATTAAAGTAAAGACTACTAAAATGTACTGGCTTCTTGGACCCAAATCTGAATTAAGCTTTGAAAACAAAATTTTATTGTATAAAGCCGTGCTAAAGCCTGTTTGGACGTATGGAATCCAGCTTTGGGACACTTGCAGCAACTCAAACGTCGAAATCTTACAGCGGTATCAGAACAAAACTCTAAGGATGATTCTAAATACCCCTTGGTTCGTTTCCAATAACACAATTAAAAAGGATTTAAATATGCCAAGTGTCATGGACGAAATAAAGAAATTTAGTTCTAGATATTTTGAAATGCTGAGGAATCATTGCAACCCTTTAGCTATTGCGTTATTGGATGAAACAGATGAAACGTTTCGACTGAAACGGTTTCATATTCTAGACCTCCCGTACAGGAAATAAATAGTCACTAAGTTTCTGTGTTATCTATAGCTTAAGCTAAGTATACAATTAAGTATTACTTTTACGCCTACTGGGGCCCAAAAACATTAAGTTATGTATATTTAAAACATTTGCTTATTGTCCTGAGTAGAGACAGATTGTAAAAAAAAAAAAGAATTTGGGGGGGAAAAAAAATTTTAAATCGACGTACTTTTACAGAAAAAAACTAAAACATAAGTAAGATACAAGTATTTATTTTAGCTCTTCAATCGATTGCCCACAACAAAAAGCCCTAGAAGAACCAACAACTTGCACTCCACTTCTTACCATATTAATTTTAGCTTTTTTTAATGAACTGTGTTTCCTAGATAACGGGTGATTAAAAATAGATTGACAAGATCAAAAAAAAACTTGCTATGTTTTTTACCATTCTGTAATATTTGTGTGCTAAAGTGAAATGTAATATCACACGAACACATTTCGTGACTTCAGTTTTTGCATAATGATCCATAGAAACTGACAAAATTCATTTAGCTCTGCGTGTCAAATCTAGTATCAATTGACGGGCACTGTTCCTGCAGCCCAATTTTAACTAAATTATACACAAGTGATATGAAATATGAAAATATGATGCCACACTGTTCAATTTGCTAAGGAGAGTTGCATACTGCTTGAAAAATTAAATTTACTTAAATTATACGTAAATTGTATGAAATAGTGAAAAGTGGGTGTGAAACCATTGTTAGGAGAAATTTTTCAAGTATATTTTGAAGAGGGTTGCCACCTGCTTCAACTTTAGCTAAATTATAGACGAGTTATATGGAAAAGTAAAATATGGGTGTCAAACAATTTATTTCGCTAGAAGAAAGTTTATAGATACATTTTGAAACTATTTTTAAAAGTAAAATTTAATTGAAAAATCCCAAGAAGGTTTTCTGGTTACATATGTAAAGCGCAATTAATAAAGAAATACAGGCAGATTATTGTGTCCCGCTTTTTTCTACTATATTAATGAAATAAGTTCTTGTATCGAACAGACAAAAAAATCTAAATTACAAAATAGCTTTGGATAAAAACGATGGCATATCGATATGTATAACTGATCTATAGATTATTTTTTCAGCTAAAGGAGAGTCGCCAAAAGAATAATGTTAACCAAAAAACGACGTCTAAAACAAAACCGATAGTCAATATATATAACATGTGTACATTAGGGATACCAATTTTGGGAATACTACTGTTCCCTATATACCGGGATAGCATTATGTAATCGCGAAAATCCCGGTGCTGTTCCGAAATTAAAATGTATTGTTTAAAAATGTAACTAGTGGAACAATGCAATATGGTAAAAAAGCCAATTATAGAATTTGAAAGCAGACCATTGTGATAGAAGTATTAGTTCCAGTATGTCATATATTTATTAAGAAAACAAATACATTTTTGAATACACAAAAACTTCACTTCGTAAAATACTAAGTAAACTACTAGGTGTGCAGCATTCTGGAGGATGACAGGTAAGTAAATGTTAGAATATAAGAAGGGAACATTCTTTTCGAGAAAACGCCATAAATCTTAGTTTTATTATTTTACACAACAAAGCATGACTGCTAGTTGGAGCGGCGCAATTATTTGCGCTATACGTAAAAATGGCTCCAAGGAAAAAACAGAAAGGGGAATAAAATGGAAATCCCAAAACAAGGATTTGACAATACCAATTCAGAGTTAATATCCAACCTCATGAAATGGGAGTGACTGTTTTTGGTTGGCTTGTTTAGCTTGACACTGAGCTCACTACGTAGTATCAACCCCTTGTATATGGATAAAGTCTCAGGAGTTATCTCTTGTCGCCTACGCTTTGCAAATTTAACGAAGTATGGAATTCTGTCTGTCTTAATTACTTAATACTCAAATATTGTTTTCCTTGTTTCTTTACATTCTATCTTTTGATACTTTATATTAACTTGTTAATTCGGTATTGTTAAGGGTTTCGTTCAGAACTAAAAACATCACTAAAGATGGCACAGCGTCGAGACTGGTTTGTCTACAAACCAACCTTGATAAGGGATGACGAAAAATCATTCCAATGTACGTTAACTTTTCACCCAGTCGGTAGAACAGAATAGCAAAAATAAACAGTATTCATAATCTAATAAATTCAATAAACGTACTAATTATATGGAACATTCTATTGATCTCTGCACCCCCAAGCAAGTCTCGAACTAATGCAATCTTCTGTAATTCTAGTGGTTTGTTTGCTAGGTTCATTTTTTAAGTTTTAAAAAGCGTAAGTGTAATTTTCAAAACAACTTTTTAGTGAACGTGATCCACACACTCTTTTAAATCACTATTTGAAAAAGAAACATAACATTACCAAAAACTAAAATTTATAGAAGCAAAATTTAATATTCACTACCATTTTCTCTGCTGTTCTTTGCACCATCAGCAAGGAAAATAACAGCAACGTAACTCTATCCTACTACTTTTCATAAACGAAAAGTTTACTACATTATTTGATGAAATACTTTTTATCTCTTAAGTGTAAATTTCTAGTTATTACAGCAATCTACTTAATTGTTTTTGTCCTCTGCTTCATTCGGTTTTATGCTAACTTTACTGCTGTTGGGGTTTGTTTTTCTTCACTTATTCTGTTCTCTTAATTACTGTTAGTTTTTGTACCGAGTTACGAATAACCAGACAAGTAAGTAATAATTATTGTCATAGATGTGTTACAGGGCGTATACGCAATATTTAAGTATACACTTGAGCGACTCCGCACACACACACGGACAGAAACACGTAAACACAAGCAGGATGAGCAATAACAAAACCGCATGGGGAAAATGAATTGTATGCAAACGGAGACACATATGACTTAAAGGTGTGTGTGGCTTAGCGACTTCGTAAAATGTTTTAGTCGCAAAAAGAGTAGTAAATTCCGTGTTTTTTATTGAAGCTATGAGAAAAATAAAAGACGGAAAGTTCATGACCAATAAGCTCATTGTACTTACTCTGTATTGAGATTTTTTGTGAGCTTAATTTGTTAGTATTTAATTTTAGATCCTGCTGAACTCCAATCTTGTTTATGCGGTTTTTTTTTGCTGAAGTTGCTAATCAGAAAGAATTATTGAAATACTTTTGATGATTTGACATTTTGATCGCCATTTTTTTTACTTATTTCAGTGTATAGAAAATGAATTCACGATTACCAGTCCATTATTATAGTCTTAAAAACTATCAAGTTATGCTGAAAATGCATTGTTGAAAATATAAGTAATATTATAAATAACTGAAACCAGCGCATTCTGGTGGCCGAAGCCTTCATACCATACATGAAAATTAAAAAAATAAAAACTTTTTAGCTCCTCAACTATTCGACGCAAATGGATTATATTTTGCATATTTCTCCTATGGATCAAACTGTGCATGATTATAAAAATAGGTCGATGCTACACCATCAGGAAATAAAAGGGTTGAGTTCGGAACATCTCTGCAACGATTTGGAGCAAATTATTGGTATTTGAGGATAATATATCTTTGTGGCCGAGTATATAGCGTGTGCGCGCTTTATTCGGTAGACCTCGAGTTCCAATCATGGCAGGGGCAAGTAACATCAAAAATTATAGAAAATTTTTTTCTAATAGCGGAACAGACTTTAAACACATTTTTGTGATTAATTTTGTGTATGCCTGCTTCCTTTCAATACCATACCGCGAGAGTTCCATTAAGTTAATTCCTTTTTTTAAATTAATTAATTTAATTTAATTAAAATCTAACTTCTGTTGCAGTGTGGTTTTAATTTAACTGATATTGGATTTACGTAGGTGGCAATATTCTTTTAAAATATTTGATAAATGAAGCTTTATTATTACTATTGAATAATATTATCAATCAAATAGATATTTGATAAATCTAGCCTTATTACTATTATAAAAAAAGACTGAATGAAACCCCATTCAATAGAATATTAAAATTTATTTATTTTATTGAGTTAATTTTTTAGCGCGTGCATTTTAGCTCCCAGTTAAATACAGCCCATGTACAAATGCGAGGTATGGCAATTTTTTCGTTAAACTTTGTGCAATTCTATTCAGCCGTTTGGTCCTGAAAAAATAGTGACGCACTCACACACACAAACTTTGACATCTAAATATCTATACTAAACATAATAAAACTGTAGGAAAGTCGTGGCAGTACATTGAAAATTTCTTTAAAAAAAAAAGACCAAAAGTAATGCAGGAAATGTAACGGAATGCATCTGAACCATTTTTAGAATTAAAGTCTGTCTGGATGTATATTTGAACGCAGCAATCTCTGAAACTACTGAATGGATTTTGATGTGGCTTTAACTCGTGGTTTGCCAGTAACTTCAGGCAAAACTTAAGGCATATTTCATTAAAACATTATAGAAAATATTTTATTTGAATATTCAATGCAGCAAAAAAAATTATCTAATAGAAATTGCTTAGAATTATTTTCTTATGAATACAATTTTTAATCGAAATAAAGATGAATGACAGTTGTCTGGATAACAACGGTGAATCCGTTTATGCAATTTAAGTAGCTTAGAGGATAACACTAAGAGTGATAAAAAATACAAAAAAATTAAAGCGTTGCGGCGCCCTGCTCGCCATAATCCTACTAATTATTAAAAATGTGAAACTATGTTACGAGTTCTTGATTCTTCGATGGTATTGGACATCAATTTTACAGCAAATCCGTTTACATGCTGTCAGCGCTTTTGCGCATGCTTGAGCTTATACCAAAGTCATCGGTAAATTGCATATCTAATGGCTCATGCATGGCTTATCCTCCATTCAATAAGGCAGCAACCATGCTAGATGAAGCTATATCCGCTTCAAACAAAGGTTAAGAAAACTTACTCATGAAAATGTGTTTAAAGAGTATTGCTGCCTGTTTAAAAAAAAAATATTAATTTGATTCAATCTCTGAACATACTGAAATATAACAGTTTTGTTGTGAAACGATTCGGGTATGGCACAACATTTACGAAGAGGGTTGCACCTTTTAAAGAACGTTGATTTAATTTAATTAATAAAGTAACTGAACTGAACTTATACTACATTGGTGTCAGAAGAAGAAGATTTTGGGAATGTTTGGTTGAGAAATGTATTAGGTCTTGTAAAAGGAAATCCATTAGTTTTCCAATATATGGCTTAATCTGTATAAGATAAGATTTCGTACTAAAAAAAAAACTTCTCCGCCAGTTTTGTCATTGCCTCACTCAGTATTGCTTGAACACCAAGTTGTTCTTCGATAAAAGCGGAAACGCAAGGCAGGCAGCTGAAAATGTCTCTGGTTCGATACTGTAACAGTCAATCATGCGCGATATCATAGATGTACCGCGCTCTGGAAGGTCAGTTCTCGAAAATATGGATAAAATAATAGAAATTACCTTCAAAATGGCAACAAAAGGGAATCATTCTCACTATACCAAATAAACCCCTACAATTGAAGGCAAAATAATGGATTTTTACAAAACCTAATATTTTCAGAAGGTTGCCACCTGTTTATATTATTTAAATTCATTTTTGAATACAGTTCTTTTCTTTATACTGGAATATACAAACTTGTCAATATCCAGGAATATACTTTTTGACGTTTCTTTATCACTGAAAGAGTTTCTTGATTTATATAACCACCTGAATAATCAACAAATATCTGTAGCATTCTGCATATACTTACATCGAACTAAGGTTTAGCTTTTTAACACTGGAAGAAACTAACCGTAATCGACAATTACGAAGTAGGGGTTTATTTCTTAGACAAAAAAAATTAATGAATCATGATACAATTTTCAGATTGCTACGTAAAGTGAGCTAAAATTCTTTTGAAATTTGCCTATGAGCCTGTGCTGAGCTGCCTGTTTCCACGAACCGCAAAAGGTTAGCCAGCACAAGTTTCAAAAAGTTCTCCCGGGCAACCTTTTTGATATCTTCTCAACACTTTCAGTATTCTTTCGAGAAGTTTATTAAATTAAAAAAAGAAGTATTTCTTACTAGTGCTGAGTCAAAACTTCGAAAAATTGTTCAGATTTTCAAACTCAATTACGGCTAAATGTTGAACTCTTAAGAAATATCGTTTTGTTTTTAATTAAAAATTAGCTGGCCGTTGTGAAGTCGAACGCACTTTCGAAAAAGTAAAAAGTATTATAATGCTGATGATCTAACACCAAAATGATTTCAGTGGAACAAATTATTTATACTTAGATAAATTTTAGTTAAGCAGTCGATTTTAGATTAGAGCGCAGTAAGCTTAGAAATTATATGGAAAATAAAAATTTTGGTTATGTTTTTTTTTTGATATATTTTCGACCTATAGAAGTAATAGAATATAGGTATACATGAAATCTTTCGGTCAGCGGAAAGGATAGTGAATTTAATTAAAACATAACAAAGAAATAATATACATAGCTTACAAAAAATATACAAATTAGATGAAAGTTCGGGTGGTGAAGATTGTACCATCAAAATATGTCTACGTATGAATTTGTGGCATTTAATTAAAAAAATTCATGTATTATTTTAGTTTGCGTTATTTGTATGTGAAAAATTTGATTTTTCACATAAATAAAATGCGATTTAGAAATTAGAGGCACTCAATTTTTAAATTTTTGGGTCAATGCTTAGACATCGCCACTAGTCCCTAACCGTAACTAGTCCCCAGCTAATCCCGAATTGGCACAGAAATAGTTCCGTCATTCAATACTTCAAAAAGTTTTCTTGCTCATAATTATTATGAAAAGATTTTTGTAATATAAGTCTCAAAATAATAGTAATCGATAGCTTAAAAAATCTATCTCATTCGTAACTATTATCTGAAAACCTTTATAATTCTTACCAAAATTAAGAAGATTTTTTTTTCAAATCTCTACAACTCCAAATAATTAATATGCTGAATATCTGGCTTTAGTGATGTTTCAGAACTTCAAAGCCACGCAAAAATAACAGTGTTTATCGAAAATCCAATAAATGTAATAATTCATTAACTTTAAAATATAATTTGCTCAAAGTTGATACACAGGATGGGGTTCGAGAAGGACATACTTGATACAGAAATTTCCGGGAGTTCCACCGTCCACTTGAGAGCAAATAAATATGTATCCGAAACTACTTTATCAGACTTTTCCAAATTCTGTAAACACTTCGCATTTCCAGTCTATAAGTATAGTTTTTAAAATGATTGAAGTCGGATAGAACCCATGTTCACCTCTAATAACTGCAATTTATGCGATTTGGCCACCGTAGCCGATAGTATAGGGCATAAGCGCGCTTCATTCGGAGGGTCTCGGATTCAAATCTCGGTCGGGGCAGGCAATATCAAAAACTATAGAAAATTTTGTTTAAATATCAGTCGCCCCCCGGCAGGCAATGCCATACCTCCTTGTGTATTTCTGCCATGAAAAAAACTTCTCACAAAAAAACATTCGTCGTTCACGTAACACTGGAGGTCCCTCAATTTGTGTTACCTTATCAAGACGCATACCACAAAGTGGCAAATTATTAATATTATAACACAACTCAAAGTCTTAAATGCCATGTATCTTATTTTATATGAAGAATTTAATTAGGTAGAGAAATTCATAATAATCACTTAATCACTGCTTACTTTAGAGTAATAAGAAGTATCTCCGAAACTATTTCATCAGGCTAAATCATACTTGGTACTCACGTAATATTGGAATTTATTTAGCATAATATAATTATGTTGACCACAAACTGCCTACGATTAAGCCAGTACAACTAAATAGTTTGAAAAGCATAAAACTTATCTTATTACTTATTTCTTTTGGTCAGTCTATTTCAGCCGTATGAAGAGAGCTAAGGGAGAATCGCTCCCTATTTACAAAACTTGGTCAAGTCAGCTTCTTGTTGAATTCTAATATTTGAGTTTTTATTAGTCGGGGACGCCACAACATTTTGGCTTTAAATACTTTTTGAGTCACTCTATCTCAATCGTTTCTCCTGTATTTATTTATCTTTACCAAAAAAAATGGATTGAGGCTAATTAAATATAATTTTTTTATATTTCCCTACTATTTTTATTATTTCCTTGAAAGTCAGCGTACGTATCAACAACGTTGACTTCAACAATTTTCAATGCATGGATGGGCCAAGATAAGGTTTTTGATAATAAAGTTTCGGATTTCAGAATATTTAATATTAAAAAAGTTTGCATTATAAAATGACCAAACTGAAGCAGGCCTGAAACTCTTGCTGAAAACTAGGTTTGCATTTACAGCGAGTTTAATCTTTGGAGTTCAAACAGAGTAAAATTCAATATTTAGTAAAATTTTTGATGCAAATAATTTTTTTAAAGTTTGATTAAAGGAATAAATTTGAGACTCGGTTTTATTTAGCGTTTTTAAGCTATACATTTCTAGCTTTTTTAAAGCTCTATTTGAGCACTAATCTGGCTATAGCATCTTACACTTCCTAGTGCATACAAGAGGTACAAGTCCACAACCAGCTCACCGCGAACTGAAAATATATTAACGGGTCTATTCTGCACCAGTAACAACATTTTTATTACCGGTAATAAAAACGTCCGGCAACTTTTAAACCCTTTTGGTATTCTGCACGTTCTTATTACCGGAAAATTTTATTACCACCGCACTAGGTGGTAACTACTAGAAAACATCTGACGTTTTTTTACATTTTTGTAATAAATTAAAGAGTAGTGAAGTATTAAACGTTGATTTATTTATTAAACTAATTGCAATACGAGTTTTCAATATTAAAAACATAGTGGCGACTTCTTTGGTAATGTTACTGCTGATTGATGAGGAGGATGATGAAATATCCCTACGTAGACAGCAACTGAAAAGTCTTCGGAACAACAGCGATCCATTTAGATTACCAAACGAAATTTTTAAACAGAATTTTCGAATGCCGAAAGAAGCATGCAATTTCGGTGCCTTCGGGGTGTTCTTGCCTTGGAGCAGCTCCGGACGGTCCTTTACGAAGGCTACATACCAGCGTATTTGCTGCTGGGTTGTCCTTGCGTATTTTCTGCAATTAAAAATTAATGATATTATAATAATTTATTAAATTTACTTTAGTAAATCACTCACTTATTCATCTCCATTGTGATTCGCTTGTAAAATTTGTGTTCAAATTCACACCACACCAAAGCAAACACCGTATGGTGAGTTTTACACTGTTGACAGCGTTACCAGTGTGCAAGAATGCCGGTTACAAGAAGTGGTAACATTTTTCGGTAATAAAATTTGCCGGTTACAAAATTTCCGGTAACGTGCAGAATAGACGTGTAAGTGTATTGTAAAATGCTTGAAGTCTGTTATGCCATGATTTAGTTCCTGAGTCTCTTGTCTACTTTATTATTGAATTCAGTGAGCATTTCAATTATGTGTATGATAAACCTAAGTATTTAATTAAATTAAAAATCAGATGCGCGTTTGTAATTTATTTTGTTTATTTAATGATTGTAAATTGCAAAGCAGTAAGTGGAAATATAACCCGCCAACAGTAATAACAGACAGACAGAGATAATCAAGAGCTTTAAAATAAAAATGAAAGTGAAATAAATCGCTTTTGGCAGTTTCATTTTGATACAAATGCTCTTGAATCGGGATTCTTTGATCCTTTTTCTTTATTATTTCAGTTTAATTTTATTTAATTTCATCATGCCCTAAATATCTTAGCTGCAACAGTTAAATGACTGAAGTGGAAATGAGATTCTTTGTTTTCCAAGTTTTATTTATGTCAGAGCAGACTGGAATGTTTGCAGCCAGCTAGCTATTCGCGAATAATCACTGAGCAATGAGACAGGCAGCCCTCTCATTCATTGTATCAATTTCTAGACGACAATATGAGTGGATTGGTGTTTTATCAAAATTAGAAAGAGAATCAGTGGTGTTTTTTAAAACTTGAAAACTTGTAATGAAAATGGTGTAATAAAAATCTTCTAATTTATCAGACTGGCCAAAAGGTAATATATTGTTTCACAATTATTTTTATCTCTAGATATACAGTAACGATAATTTCAATAAATATTGATTAATATAAAATGAAAAAAATCAGTCAGAACGTATGCTCACTATTAGATAATATAAGGATGTATTTCAAAAATACAAAGACTATTAAACTAACTTGATGAGATGCCACGAATTTAGGTAACTAAAATCTACAGCGAGTATCCATGTACTTATATAGTGCATCCGGTTATTTCTTGTTGTGATCTAAAAGTTAAAGAAATGAAAAAGTCAACATGGCACGCTCACTCAGTATATGAAAAAATCAACTTCTATTGGTAATAATCCTTACCTGACGAAGTCTACATAATAACACGAATAAAACAACAAGCTAATTTTAACCCGAAGCACTTATTGTCAGAAGAAAATTTCTGGACACCCTGCTTGACATCATGCAGGGATTACTAAACAAGTCATCCGCGGGGTGTGGGCTCGCAATTAATGTTAGCAAAATGGAGCTCGCCTTGTTTACTAGAAGGTACGTAGTACCTGATGCCGACCTCCCTCAATCATCGGTGTCGCACTTTTTCTTTCTGTCCGGGTCATGTACTTGGGGCTGATTTTGGCCGGAAGCTCTCCAGGGGGCCAAATATTGAGAAAGGAATGAAAATGACATCGAATGCTGTATACCGTTACCGGGGTTAATCAATGGGTTTTCGAAACGGTGCAACGGACAATTGAAATCAGAGCAGCACGTCGAACTACACCCACCCTCGCCCTTAACGTTTTGCTTAACGTGATGCCTGCGGACACTGCCAGCAAGGTTACTGAAGCCCGTGCTACAACCTGGTTAAAGAGCAATATATGTAGTTGAAACCAATGGGCATTTTAAAATTTTTTCCAGCTTCGACTTTGCCCTCTAGACACGGATTTCTATCAGCCGATTTTGGCTCTTTTTTCACTCATAACCCGCTAAGAGAGGAGGAGAGCGTTTGAGGTCAGTTAGATTCTTCACGGACGGGTTGAAGCTGAACAGAAAAGTATGAGGGGGTACTTCTGCAAGGAGCTTTCCCTGAAGTTTAGGCTTTCGGACCACTGTAATGTAATAATACTAATAATACCCTTACATGGCCTAACATATATTCTGGCCAGGTCATAGCTACATTGCAGAAAATTGCATGAGCAATGAGCTCGCAGGACAGGACACCCTTGAACCAATTACTCCATGCAGGGGGAGGATGGGAGCTTCTCTAGCAGCCTATGGACTTTTATTGGACAGATGGGCTCTATGTTGGCTAGCGAACACTGAACAATTACTACGACATGCAGAATTACAAAGGCGTTGGACGGAGCTGCTCACTCTCGATCCTCGTAGCAGTTCTGACTGAACATGGCCTGACAGGTATTCATGCGATTAGCTATGAGCTGCATGGAAAATGACAAGGTGGCTCTTTCTTCAGTTCACTCCAGAAGAAATCAGCAGTTTGCGGGAATTCATTTTGGTTACGCAACGTTTCTACAGCTAACCATTTTTGGTTACGGTGTACGTTACCGTTCTAACAACAAGTGGTAACACAATGGGCTCCTTTAATATGCCTAAGTGAGTTCCCCCTGCGGGGACTATACATAAACCGAACTTAATCTACTGTAATTTTAACAGTTTCATTGTGATCTTCTGTTTTCCAACAGGGTGAAAAGATGATGTATATTGGAACGATTTTCCGTTATCTCTTTCGGATCGTCATTTTAACACTTTGTTTAGGCAAACACTTTTAGTCGGTAGTGCGCGTAATTACCTTATCGCCATCGAGGCCATCGAATCGTCATACTATCGATACTTTTCACACTTCATTTTTAGTATAAGAAGTATTGACAACCAATAACACAAAATCACTTTGTAGTTTGTTTGTTCGAGAACAACGTTAAATAATTATACTTAACTTAAATGTCAATTTTTGTCAATAGTGCTAGAATACAAGATTGCGGAAAAGATAAAGGTTTTGTGAGAGAAATTTGTGTGTGGCTAATCACTGGTGCAGCAGCAAGTTAGAAATGCAAAAATGGTTGTCCAATGTAAACAGTTATATAATGTGTGCGGCCCTGTGCTATATCGAAAAGTAGGTTTTATGGAAAAATAACTTTTTTCAGAATTTAAAAAAAAACTTGGTAGAGAAAATATTAACCAAAATTATACAAAATTCAATGAAAAGTAAGAAAACTATTAGGTTTATCTCTCGTATTTAGTTGGAAGTTTACTAAAAGTCAATTCACTTAAATAAATACGCCCTTTATATTAATTTCTCGAAAAAAAAAGAATATATGCAATAATCTGAGAAGTCGTATTTTTGTTGTTATAGCTGTACAAGTTAAAATGGGAAGTGAGAGTCCTCAACCGAATCATTCCATTATCGTAGAGCCGACTGTCGTAAAAGTCATACTGTATATCAAGGCGGTTATTGTTTTGACTCGTAATGTTTTCCGAACTTGTTTTTTTCTTGTTTCGTTTCACTATCCTACCAAGTATTCTTTAACTCAGGTATAAATAATAATCATTGGTAAGGAATGCCAGAAAATCGTTTCAATATAGATATACGATCTTTTCACTCTGTAGGAAAACAGATGATGAAAAGAAACACCTAATGCTCTTATCTTCATATCTAATGTCTGTGAAAGCATATGTTGTATAAAAGTTTTTATTTTTTTTATTATTTTTTTTATACGTTCGCTACGTACCAATTCATTAAAAAAAAAACCTACGTTATTTAGAGCGTTCATTATATGGGCACTCGGTATACTGAACGATTACTGTACATCATTAGTAAGTGCACTAGTGTGACATCAAGACACAACAGACGTTCAGACGTATTGTTTAGGTTCGCTCATGCAAGGTAACGAAACACAACCGATTAAAATCACTCGGAAACATTTTGAACACAAACTTTACTCTGCTAGCGTTCTTGATGGCTATCGCAAACAAATCAATTGAATACAGAAGAACAGAGAAATAAACGAAATCCTCGGAAACAAACCTATTTGCTCTAAAGTAGGCGGTGGCACGTCCGTTTCCAATTTTTTTATCCAGTGTATTTCTTTGTGCAGCCTCATACTAAACATTAAATATGAGCGAATGCCTATAAAGTTGACTTAATTTTTGGAATCTATCGTAGTTTCGTAGATGTAGGCTTTTCTTATAAAGTCGACGAGGCAATGTGTATACGAAGTTTTCATTGAGATGGATAGCTCAATAGTTACTCGAGTTCTATGATCCACGTGCAATCGGACGGCGGGATGGACAAACATGGCTTAATCAACTTCGATATTAATTGTAAGGCTTTTGGTATAAGCATTTATGTCTGCATCTATCTCACGCGCTTTCACAAAATTCACATAATTCATTTACTATTCACGCTTTCTAGTTGCCAAAGGTTTAACGGAAATTCTCGTATAAGTCGAATTCCAGATATATGTAAATGGATTTCTTTACCTATCTAATAAGTATTTGTTGAACCTATTTTTCTTGGCTGTTTCATGTTCAATTATAAGAACAAGTGAATTTACGAAATCCAGGTAATTTAACGCGCATTATCTAGCTCACCTTAGCATCTACCTTATGATAGTAATCCAACTGTTTGTAATGCATACACTTCACATTATATGTGAAAGTTAGCAGTCATAGCAACGGCCAAAGCAAAATACATTGGTCTATTCTACGAGTCTATTTATAAGCGTAAATTGAAACCGAAAGGTAGTTTCATTCTGGAGGCGGCTGACAAATTACAAAACACCCACAGCACTAATAGAAATATTGCGTGTCGGTCTGTGCAATAAAAGAGAACACGTTTCAGAAATATGGCAGAGAAATATTTAAATTTTGTAAGCAACCTTCACAACAGAAGCAAAAGTAATAGCCTCTTGTAAATATTCTTCTTAGAATGCATTTGAAAGCATAATTTGGAAGAGTATGGAATTCCGGTTTATGCTGCTATTTTTGCGTTTGTAGGCGGGCACTCTAAAAGACGTGCTGAAATGTAAACCCAACTAAGAGAATATACATTTCTAGATACTTAGCATCGATTTTCGATTTGTGCACATGATTGGTTGGTTTAAATGGTTTGTTACTCTGGTTATATATTACTAGCCAGTTTACGATCTAGATTCCACAACTCGTGCAACCTACAGCCATTTGGCGGCAGCATTGAATTTAATTTCAGTACACCATGCAGAGATGTATAGCTGCACTCCGAAATATTATGTAGAAATGGATTGCAGAGTATCAACTGTTTTCTTTGAGCCCAGGTTCTCGTGGCTCCGACACAGGGAAAGCTGATCCTTTCAGCATGCACTCCTACCGGTCAGTGCTCTGTGCAGTCTGTCGTTAGTTTGACGATTTTTTCTTTGGTTTTCTTTGCTAAAAGGAACCTGACTTTCGGTAAGTCATATGATCCTCAGAATATTCATGTATATTAATGTATCGGGTGTTTTTTTTTAGGGGTATAGAACTTCGAATTGAAATAAAACACAAGAAAATCGTTTTAAGGTCCATCAATTTGGCTTTATTGGAAGGATAATTTTATGCCATTAATGTTTAAATATGATTTCGGGCATGTGGCCGCCGCGGCTGGCTCGAATAAAGCCAATTCTACAGGTCCAATTTTCAACCACTTTTTCGAGCATATGGGGCCGTATGTCGGCAATAACGCCACGAATGTTGGCTTCCAATTCCCCTAACGTTTCTGGTTTGTTGGCGTAGACGAGCGACTTCACATATCCCCAAAGAAAATGATCCAATGGTGTCAAATCACACGATATTGGTGGCCAATTTACAGGTCCATTCCGCGAAATTATGCGCTCATCGAATGTTTCCTTCAGTAAATCGATTGTGACGTGCGCTGTGTGGCATGTAGCGCCGTCTTGTTGGAACCACAACTCATCCACATTCATGCCATCCAATTCGGGAACAAAATAGTCGGTTATCATGGCTCTATACCGGTCTCCATTAACGGTAACTGCCTCTCCAGCATTATTGCGGAAGAAGTATGGCCCAATGACTCCACCAGCCCATAGAGCACACCAAACAGTCAGTTTTTGTGGATGTAATGGCGTTTCAAGGGTCTCATGTGGATTCTCTTCACTCCAAATGCGGCAATTTTGCTTGTTGACGTAGCCATTCAACCAAAAATTAGCCTCATTACTGAACAAAATTTTGCGATGAAAATCAGCATCGAGATCAATCTCATTTTCGGCCCATACACCAAAATCACGACGCATTGCATGGTCTCGCGGCTTTAATTCTTGCACAAGCTGGATCTTGTAAGGTCGCAAGCCAAGATCTTTGCGCAAAATCTTCCATAAAGTTGA
Source organism: Anomoia purmunda (assembly GCA_951828415.1). Taxonomy (NCBI): domain Eukaryota; kingdom Metazoa; phylum Arthropoda; class Insecta; order Diptera; family Tephritidae; genus Anomoia; species Anomoia purmunda. The sequence continues at coordinate 79,963,066 of OX639995.1, read as the reverse complement.
TGGACAAAGCTCCAATTGCTGTGCACGGTGGCAAATCGATTCATTCGGGTCCTCTTCAACACTTTATTATATATAACTATTAAGTTATATTTATTTCACTTTTACTTATTTAATTGGCGATTAACCGCTTAAGCGATTTTGGCCGAACTTCTCTTGATGTTTTAACACAAACTGAGGGACCTGAAGTTTATATCAGACACACTTTTGTTATTCTTAATAAATAGTTAATGCGGCCTAATCGAGTTTGCAAGGCGATAGTAGCTTTCGAACCTTCACATAGTGAACCGATCCCCAAATAAGCCATGGACAAAAATAGAAGAATTTGTCAGAATTCCTGAAAACTTTGCTACTAAAAGTGATAAAATCAAGGAGTTGCAGCCGTTAACAATTTCAAAAAATCGAATTTTTCTATTTTGCTAAGAAGGTAAAATAAGAAAAAATTATTGTTGAGAAGCGCAATTATGGTACAAAATATAACTAAAATGTTTTACTAATTCGTGTAGTTTTGAGTTCAAGACCGGTTTCCCGTGTAAAAAAGTCAGGGATAAAGTCTAGAAAGAAAGAAATATGATAAGAGATGAGGTGATTTCCGAAATAGCTGTAGGAAAAAAAGTTTAATAAGTAAGAGAAGTTTTATCGATTTTTTAAACTTCTTTTGGCATAAGACAGACTCTAATAGTTATAAAATCTATAACAATATAAACGATTTGGATATAAAAATGTATTTAGTTTTGTTCTTAAATCAGATCGGTCTATAGAATTGCGATTTGTGATACAGTGTTGAAAACCATTGAGAAGGTTTGCACAAACCTGTGAAAAACCTTCAGCACACTGTATCTGACAATTTTGATGCAATGGACAAATTTGGTGATAATTTCTGGAATCAGTGGACCAAATTTCATATACAATGCGATATTGCACCGTAAAGTGAATAATTGTTGGCTGATTTCCAACTGAAATTGTGATTGTATCAAAATTAACATAGACCACCTCTATTTGTAGTTACTTTTACATTTTCTATACCACTTAACCCTTTCACTTAACAACATTCACTTAATTTAAATAAGAAATTGTCCCATTGGTACTTTAAAGTATTCTCTTTCTGCCGTCAGCTGATTTGGGTGGGTTCGGTATGGGCGCTGTGTTTAATTGCCATTAGTACGCAACTTATTTCATAAAGAGAGCACGTAATTTTATAAAATTCATATATTTCGTGGTGTAAACAAGTATAGATCATCAGTAAAAGTTATTTTGAACCCTTATAACAACGTTATAAATAACATTCTGGTAAGTAGGAAACAATGGGTAAGAAATATATGGTATGTTTGTGCTGGTAGTGTCCAAACAATAAAAATGGTATGTATTATCCCATTGGATAATGTGGAAGCAATTGTGTTTAATGATTTGTAGAATGAATCGTAAGAACCCAGGTGGAAAGTTGACGGAAGACAAAGTGACTGCAATGGTAAACAACAGCGATTCCGAGGTAAGCGATTTCAGTGCGTCCAGTTCGGTGTATGTGCCAGATTTCGATGAAGAAACTGACGGTCTTTCGAGCAACTCCAGGCAAGATATATGATAACGGCGCGCAAACATTAATTAATAATAACTCAAGTAGCCTTGTAGTATGGGGAGAACCTTCGGATTTATTTCGTCCTCAATTTTCTATTAGTGAAGAGCTTTATCCCGTCATATTGGCTCCACATTCAAGAAAATCCAGTGAGCTTGAAATATTTTAGTATGTATTCCCAGAATCCTTATTTATATGTATTGCACAGTGCACAAATGAGAGATTATTCATTTTAGAAACAAACGAAAAACGTAGAACGGGACTGACAGATGCAGACGAAATTAAAATATTGCTGGGAATTTTACTTGTAATTGGCTATAATAAATTTCCTGAGATTTCTGATTACTGGTCACAAAATGGATCCATGGGCAACAATTTTATAAAAATGCAATGTCACGAAATCGCTACCAAACTCTTATGTCAAAAATGTATTTAAAAAAAAAAAAACATAATAAATATGTCTAAAAAAGTACCGAAATAAGAATTAAATGAAATTGAAGAGGATACTCTTGTTTGTTTTGAAGAAATACTACCAATGGGATATTAAGTCCCAATTTATGTTTCGTTTGTATACCAATGGGACATATAATCCCAGGACATAACATCCCTTAGAAAGACATTCGATTTTTTTTCAATTTTTTTTTTGGTTTATAGGATTTAATATCTATTCAAACAGATAAGCAATATTTTTGTAAGTACTCTTCATTTTGTACGATAGTGAAAGAGTTAAGCTCTTTTAGGCTTCACATTTTTGTAATTAATTTCAGTTTTAAGTATTTTTTACAAAGTTTATTCATTAAAAAAAGGGTAAATAAAAGTTAACAATTTTCGAAAAAACTCAAAAAGCACTATACCCATTTATATAAAAGATAACTCGGCGTAGAGCAGAGGAATCCTCGTATACCTTTCAACTGATATCCCCAAAAGTTTAGGTTAATTTCCTCTTGTAGAGTTTTTTGGCAATGACTGCAAAAGGACCTCGAAAACAGGGGGTTTCTCCATATCTCGTAAACAAATGAAATTTTTTTTTGTGTTTAGTTGTCCACAATTAGTCCAAAAAACTGTTTCTCAACATGGTTCCACTCATTTATCAAATATTTGTCAGCTTGTTTAATTAACTCATACATAAAGCACACAAATAATTACTACTAAAGAATGACTACTAGTATTTAGTACCTACGGTAAAATCAGGAAGTGAACTGGATGCCTTTGTTTTTGACATACCAACCTAATACCATAAAACACAACAAGCGCAAATAATTGCTCACGCGATTAGGGTAACACAATATCATTAATTCCACAAAGCTAAATGCACGCTAATAAAATTATCATTTTAGTATCTTTGTTCCATCTATAACATATTTATAGTTAAAATATTGATATATGCAATGGATATAGGTACCTTGTTTTATTATTTACCTTTTGAATTTATTTGTAGTAATATTAAAAATTGTTTGTTGAACACAAGAATCAATATACATATATATATTTTTTTTGTTGTTCGGTTGTTGTCGGGATATTGGCATATATAAATAATTGTTTTTTTCACAAAATCTCTAATAACTGTCGAAATTGTGTATTGGGAAGCAAAAGTCGTAACCCAGTTCAAAAGCTACTAGATTTACCTAGACTTTACATACCTCAATTGAAGCAACACTTCCCTCTAACTACATTTTTAGGATATGGAGTTTTTTAAATAAAGTTATTTTTTGTTACAAATATAAGGTATAAAGTCGTAATTGCAACAAACAAAATAGAAACAATCTTTCAAAAATATTTGCTGTTCACTAATCCCTCAAAGAGAATACGAACAAAAGCAGCACAATAGATTGCAGAAACCGTTTGTTTGATTTTTATAATCACACCCCACAGCACCAGTGGCGGATACAGAATTTTCATTGAGGGGGGGGGGGCGATCAATGCCTCAACATTATATCACTATCAGAGTTAGTAAAATGATCTATGTAAAAGGAGCATGTTACTAGAAGCACACGTTCAGTGATCAAAATGAAGTTTACTAAATTAAATGCGAGCACTTTTTGCGTTGCGCTTCAAGGGCCGAAGCCCTATGGTCGATTCTGTATAAGCTGCCAATAGAGGGCGAATTGCAATAAAGAAGCTAGAAAGAGGAAGATAGAATATTCTTGTACTTGTTTCTTTCTCGCATTTCGCCTCGTATGGAAGCTTTTATAAAATCTACCGGAGGGCTTTGGACCTTAAAGCGTAACGCGAATAATCAACCTGAAACCTCCCTGACATAGTCTATTCAACTATTATGCTATTAAAAATAGTATATTTCACAACGGGTGCAGGAGATGGTTTTTCAACGAATGTGAAGTTTGCAACACGAGCCGAAGGCGAGTAGCAAACATTGAGCAACCAGCTGACATGATACATACATAGCTATCACTGGCGTTAATGAATGTGGTCACTGAGCGCTCTGTCAGTATGTATGTATGCATTAAAGCAACTAGTGCAAATTTTATTCTATACAAGCAAGAGAATAGAAAAGTTCGCTCACAAGCACGACCACTATTATATTGGTCGTCGCTGAGAATAAGTGAGTAGCAAACATTGAGCAAACAGCTGCCCCAGAAATGCCCCTCACCTCACTACACTTCTGTTCCTCACTTTTTTACTTCAGCATACCCGCATCTATCTCTTTACCCTCACTTTTTTTTACAAATTTCTCTCTGGTTTCAATTTTGCCTGAAAACCCTACCGTATAGCGTCATTCAACGCTAAAAAAAACTGAAAATTTGTTTATGTCACTGATCTCAATATTGATATCACTGTTTGTGTTGCATTCAACAGCGGATATATCCATCTTGAATTATAAACAACAGCTCTGCTTCGACTCTTTCGGCGAAAATACTTGTTATGCATATTAAAAAATTTTCTTTTAGATTTCCCATGTCTGGGGGGATCCCCCCCCCCCCCCTTGTATCCGCTACTGCACAGCACAGTTAATTTTTTCGTAATTCAAAACCCGTTAGAAAATTTTTAAGGGAAACAGAGACCTGTTATATATGTTAATATAGAAGTTTTGTTTTACGACTTTTTATGTACTACTGAAGTACTTTACATTATTTAATTCCACATATAATATGTAGTAATAATTTGGCGCTCACTATACATAACTCGATTTTCGGCCGCCCTTCTACCACACTTATTGGTGTGCGTCTTGATGTCGTGCCACATATTGAGGGGTCTACAATTTTACACCGACTACGACCTGCAAATGCTTTTGTGATAGGTTTTTTCGGAAATACACACGGGGGTTTGCCATTGCCTGTCGAAGGATGATCGCTATAAGAAAACAATTTTTCTAAAAAAATGTTAAGTTACTCGCTCGGGGTAGATTTTAACCCGGAACATACCGAATGAAGCGCGCACACGCTACACACTCGGCTACGGCGGCCACCAACTACATTATTACTGAAAAATCATCTTTTTGGTGCCGCTGCTTTCTTGAGTATAAACACCTTTCATATTTTCAACTCTACTCTACTGCTTCTACTTTACTGCAGCATATGCACATTCGTTCACCAGTTTTTGTGTCAGCTTCTGCAAAATATGAGCCATCAGTCGTCGTCGTAGCGAAACTTTCAATAATAACCTCCTACCAACCAACTGTGCGTATACGTAACTTATATCAATGCGACCAAACAATGGTTTGTGATGCATAAAAATGGAAGAGTGTACTTGACGTACACGTCAATCAGCCACTCGTGTGTAAAAAGAAATCAAAGAAGAAATTGTGAGAAACGCATTGCTGTAGAAGTTCCTTATACAACAGAATTTTATTACGTGATAATAACGATTATTGTATATATATATCGCCGTAAAAGTTAGTATGTTTTGGTTTTTCAATCAGATCAAATTATTTACTTCGATAAATTAACCCCTACTTGAGCATCTAACTAATTGACCATAACAAATTTGATTAGTTGCACAAGAAGCCGTTATATACATATATAGATATACATAAATACGCGTATTGATATGGCCTATAAAGAAAGTAAAAACGTTCAATGCGTGTGCGCTTGACCGGGCAGGTTCACAAGCGAAAGAAAATAATTTCACAATGAAACCTTAATACACACGTACAGTGACTCCAAGCCAAAGTAGGACACCGTAGAAAAAATGTTCCTTCCAAAAAATATATGAACCACAGCAATTAAAAAAAAAGGTAAAATATTTTTTTTGTTACTCATTTATTGCACTTCCAAAATATAAAAACAAAACATATAAATTAATTCAGTATTATAAAATATTCTAGTAAAACATCAAATAAAAGTAAATTCAATGGACAAGCCAAACTCTGACAGTCAACATCTACCATCAGAAATCTACTTTATGAGGCTGATCTAAATTAAATAAAATAAATAAAATTTGCAAAAGAACATGAAAACAAGGATTCTTCGTTCTGGAAAAATGTTATGTTTACTGACGAAAGTAAATGTAATGTTTTTGGCTCGGATGGGAAACGATATGTTTGGAGAAAACCAAATGAGGAGCTGCAACTGCGTAATCTGAGACCAACTGCGAAACATGGTGGCGGATCGGCAATGGTTGGGGGTTTATTTTCGGCTTCTGGACCAGGATTTTTGCATTTTTCTGAAAGAATAATGAACCAGAATGACTATCTTAACATTTTTAAAGAAAACTTACCACAAAGTCTTAAAAAATTGGATCTCGGTGACGATTGGTATTTCTACCAATTGCCACCATGTTCGGGAAACGCCTCTTCAAAGTCTTGATATTAATCCTGTCGAAAATTTATGGGTATATCTTAACACAAAAATTTGACAGCATTCCGTTTCAAGCAAAAATGACTTGAAATCTATCTTATTACAAGAATGGGAAAAATCTAACCTAGTTTTTGCGCAAAATTGGTTATGTCAGTGCCTAACTGGCTCAAAATGGTTATTAAAAATAAGGTCTTCATACAAAATATTAGTTTTTGAAATGTATTTCGATATTTCAAAAAACTTGTTGATTTTCCGAGTTTGGCTTGTGCATTGAATTTACTCTTATTTGATGTTTTACTCGAATATTTTATAATACTGAATTAATTTATATGTTTTGTTTTTATATTTTGGATGTGCAATAAATGAGTAAATGAAAAAATATTTTACCTTTTTTTTTTAATTACTGTGGTTCATATATTTTTTGTATAAACTCAAATTTAAATGAAATACTTTGATTAAGTTTTAGTGCCCAAAATGAAAAAATTGTATTTTAAATTTGTAATTCAACATTAAGTTGCTGTTACCATTTTGGCTTTTAAATCTATCGATACGCTTCCAAAGAAATAAATGCATGTTTAATTTTCTCAAGAGCAAAGTTGTAGTTAGTTGAATAAAAATTAAATTATTTGAATTTAAATGGCCAAGGAGGCACTCTAAAGTAAAGGGATCCTAAAATGGTGTGTAGTACTTAAAATTATAATAATTAATAAAATTCGATTTTGACTATTTTTAGGACACTCCAAGGACGAAAATTTTGATGATGCTAAAATCCTCTCAAACTAAGCACTCAAATTAGGGTGGGTACTTGCAAACTTTTTTTCGTGACCCAGTCTAGAGTGCACGTCCCTAGACATACATATTTATAATGTATGTATGCATTTTAAAGATATGGTAGTTTAGCAAAATTCTTTGAATAAAATGCTGTACGTAGATAAAAGAGCATCTTTCGCCTACACTGAAGATTAAAAATAAAATCTTCTCCTGAAGTACACAATTTTTGAGGACGTCATTTTATCAGGAGAGTGGGTAGTCACAACAAGACAGAGTTTGTTTTTGAACTTTAACTTCTTCAAAATTTCAATATTCAGCTTAGATGAAAGCTTTAAACTGCGGTTTCGTTCAAATGATATCGATTATTTAAGTTGTTTTCATGAAAAATAATAATTTTTGCCAAAATTATAATAAAACGAAAAAAAGTAATTTTTCGAATGTTAGAAAAGTGCTTGGAGTTGCGAGATACTTCTTGAAGACAACAAAAATTCCTCTTTTTTTGTATTTTTTTTTGATGCAATATGAAAAATTAAAAGTAAGAGACAATTTTCATTAAAAAATGTTAAGAAAATGCAATATATTTACTTTAATTCACAATGAACATGTGTGTAATATCCACCTCGTAAATGGCACACTTCACGTCCACAGCTCGATCGCACATATTACCATGAATGGTGTACAAATGTCCAGACGCACGGTTGGATATTTGGAAATAGAAATGAAAAAGATTGTGTTTTAGTTTTAAAATGTAATTGGAATTTATTCAATTGCATATATGTAGATATACATGAATTTTGCTTTACCTGTGGTGTGAATCCTTGGTAGACCTGTGTCGCTCTAGAAATCCTGTGATCGAGTGAAAGTATGAAAAAACGTACGGTTGCCGTCAACCGCAGTTTTAGTGGAAAGGAAGAAATTGGAAATGTGAACAAAAGGAATTATCCGGCGGTATAGACGTATAGACGCGCGCATTATGGCGGTTAGAAAATATTTACGATGCGGCGTAAACATGCCGGCCCCCTTGCGGTAAGCAAAAATCCTGAGCGTTGACAACAGTCTACCACCAGTTCACACCACATCCCATATTTGATTAAGAATATATTTTTTTTCAGTGAGCCGCTCCGTGCTCCTCCGCCATCGTCTCCTGTGCCCTACTGGGAAGGATGGTAAAAAAAGAAACGTTACAGTAAGAACATACGTGGGCTTTTTTTTTTTCAACTTTATTTCTGTATAGTATAGTAGATTAAAATTTTTGAGTTTTTTTTTTTTTGTTTATTTTGGTTGCGCTCCAGACAGCATCAACCCGAAGATGGTCGCCCGAGCCAGCAAGCCGCCGATTGATGCTGGTGGGGTGCCGCTCAGCATTATCTGGGCGTACGTGTCGACGCCCAATGTCAGTCGTACCGGAGCCGCCACATAGAACTCAGGGTCAGCCAACCGCATGAGTCGGAACGGAACCGCGACCTTGGGGTCGAGGTTAGTTCGCGGAGTCATGCGGTGGTACCCATCGACCACGATGGCTTGTGTGGTTACTCGCTCCGCGACGCCATATCTGCCCCTCAACATGAGTGAGCACGTCACTCCGCGACCCGTGTGGTTTTGCTCCAGTCTGAGCATTTGTGCCAACTCGCTGGAGATTATGGTGCTGGGCGCGCACGGATCGATTAAGGATCGCGGCGGCCTGCCTCTATTTTAACGATCGCTGTCGGGGCGATTGCCTCATATGTCCTCATGAGAGGGGCGGTTGTGCTACCGAGCAATCGGCCCGACCGGAATGTTGGTTGTTGTTGCTGGCGCGCTATCTGTAGCGTCTCATCTTTGTGTTGGGGAACGTGGTATGGGGCGCGTCGTGGTTGTGATCGGGAAGGACGGGTTCCCGAGTCACCTAGCCGCCAATTCGCTGCTTTGTGTGATGGTCGGAAAGGACGCGTTCCCGAGCCACCCATTTGCTCGGACTGGTTTCCGAGCTGCGCCTACGCCGTTCATGTTGTAGTGAAGGTCGGAAAGTACGCGTTCCCGAGCCTCCACCCGCTGTGATTGGGACCACTTGGGTCATCGAAGCTTCTTCTTTTTCTTCCGCTTCCGCCACCTGCTCTGCCCACGACTTTATCTGGCCGGTCAGGTTGATCGACAAGACGTCATCGTCATCCTCGGCTGGCGGGATCGTTGGCCGCCGGTCATTTTCGCACTGCAGATGCAATGAGGTGTGGTGTCTCTCATTACACCGATGGCAGCGCCCGACGCTGCTGCAGATCTCCTGCTTATGGAACGGCGACAGGCAGTTCGCGCAGTAGTTGTGGATTAATACCACTCGCAGTCTCTCTTCCGCAGACTTGGCTCGGTATATTCGGCAAAGTCTTATGCCGTGGTTTTTCTGGCATAATCGGCATGCCACTTCGAAACGGACGGCGCGCTGCTCCGTTTTGTTGCGCGTCGCGGGGAAACGGCCCGTAGTCTAAAATTTTGTGTGTTTATTTCTTTTATTAATGAGGTGGATTATTGGGTGGCAAGTGATATAGAACAAAAAAAATAACCAAAGAAAAAAAAAATGATTTTATTTTTATGAAATTATGGCATGACAAAAATTGTATGCATATATATATATGTATTTATTTTGTATTTGGTGCATTTATGCGCCAAGTGTCCAAAAACTTTCATCACCCACTGTAAAAATGGTATTTGGGTGTGATCGCATCGGTGCACTTGCGCTCCCCATCGGTACATGGTGCCTAACTCCAGTTGCTCTTGAGGGTGGTGGACTTGGCTATGTACCACAGTTGCGAACGTAATATGGCATTACGATATATTTTCATATATCGTAAAAACACCTGATTGCATATAATTATTTTAATATTAAAAAGAAATAAAAAATTGATTTGAACTACCTATTCCTGAATTTCGGTAATCGCGGAAAGTGCCCCCCACCATGAAATGGCTCAACATTCTGCTTTTTGTGTGGTTTATGTACATATGTACATTAGATATTTGATTGTGGTGAGGTAGGTTAGCAATCTGGCATCCAGCAATCTGCCCTACCACCCACAAACAGTTTGTATGCCACTGTGCTTAATTTGCTGACCACAGTGGCTGTTCCAAAAAAAATTATTTAAACGTGAATTTTGACGCGAGTGGTAGTGAAAATTTTGTTAATTGAATAAAAAGTGTGTTACTATAAAAATAAGTGAGAAAAATCTTTGTCGTGTCGGGTCTTAACGTTGCTCTGCCCAAAACACAAAAGTTTTCGTGCGCGAAAAAAATGTATAACTAAAATATAGATTGAGTGTTAAAAGTGCATTCAAAAAGTGTTACAAGATTTTGCCAGCATTTCCATTTTGCTTGCGAATAAAAATTAGGAAATGGCAAATGGCTGGAGGCAAAGCAGGCCAGGATTCTGGCAAAACAAAGGAGCAGGCAGCATCTCGTTCAGCACGAGCGGGGCTTCAGTGGTCATTTTTGAGGTTGGCGTACATGTCGCCATGTGCAGCTGGCCAACAGTGCCTGCCGTACATATGCGTACATCGCATTCATGGCGATGGTGGACGCATGCATGTGTACGGCGGCGATGATCAGGTAAGTGGTAATTTATATATTTATACTAATAATACATATTGTACATAAATTTTCGAGTTTTTTACGTACATAAGTAGGTACATGTGCATGTATGTATGTATATCGATATATACATATCTACATGCACATGGGGGCGTGATGCGATCGATTGCGAAGGCACAGTCGGAGGGAGGAGGGGTATGCCATGCGAAGATGGCGGATGATCGGAAGCAAAGAAAGGAGTTTGTAACGTATTAATGTGGATCGAAATTTTTTTTTTTTTTTTGTGTTTAATCAATTTTGTACACTGAACTAATTTGTTTTCTTTCCCCACAGGTGAACAATGAAATGATTTTCACAATGTGAGGAGCAGGACACCAGTGGAGCTGTTCATAACCAACAAGTAACTGTTTTGTTTTTATACGTATATGTATATATGTATTTATTTAAAATTTTTATGTGTATAGGGTAAATACTAGTACTTAGATGTTTCTACAAAATTTTATTTTTTTTTTTTTTTTTTTTTAACGGATAAATTGGAAAGATATAGGTACTAGCGAGAATTTGCAAGTTGGTTAAAAAAAATGATTGAAAATTATTGAGTCGATCCAAAAAAAAATATAAAATGATAAAATATTTAAATATACAAAATGTTTAAATATATCGAAATATTTAAAGTATATAAAAAAAACTTGCAACTTCTCATTAGTTTTACGTTCTCTCCGCTTCTTGCGTCTTTACGTTTTCCATGTTTCTTTCATTGAAAGCAAATTTTCTTTACGCTCTGAAATTTAGTTAGTGGATAGGGTTTTTAGGGTTTTCACAACTAATGTTAGGGTTGGACCGGGCTGATTTTTGGACAATCGGTCATAAATTCCGGAAAATTAACTCGAGCTATTTGTTAGTTGTCGGTTAATTTCGAAATAGTTTCGGATATCAAAATGACCACTTTTCAAAGTTAACTGAAACTATTGGTTAGTTTTGAAATAGTTTCGGGTATGAAATGACCACTTTTCAAAATTAACTCAAAACTATTGTTTAGTTTGTCAGTTAATTTTGTATGGGTATCGGGTACCGAATAACTACTTGATGTATGTAAAAACATGATTTCGCAGATTTATTTATTTCTGTACGCCATCGTCGTAGGTAATCCACCGGAACATTTTGAAGTTAAGTACTTATATTATTAGAAAAAATGGCAGTACAGATTTCTTTATTTTCTTGTACTTCACGTACTGTTTATGAATTTTTTTTTTTTTTTTTTTTTTTTTTTTTTTTTTTTTTAAGTACTTATCCTTGGGTAGGGGAAGTAGCGGTACTTTCGATGGAGGGCAGCAAAACCAATTTCGTTATTGGTCTGCTGGTTTGTCCCTTCGTAGTATAGATGTCGACGACGCGTACCCGGTTATCCGAGCCTGGGTGTAGCACTTCGCTTTTTCTATCGATGGGTTTCTGTGACTCTAGGTTCGAATATTCATCACTGAAATTAAACAAGACTCTGCTCGAAAGGAAGCTTTTTTGTTCGGATGAGTGCTTTGGTAGAATCTCATGATATATGACAAGATTCTCAAAGCTCTCGGTAAATCTGAAAACCTATCGAGAGTGTCATAAAAATTTTTTTTTGTTACGGTTGCACAGAAATGCGCCCTTTTTTCTTCGATGTTGGTGTTATAGTTTGTCTCTTGTCTTGGCCAATTTTCCTTGTCTTCTTGCAACCCAGAAGGGCCATGCCTCCACAGAGTGTTATCGACTAATTCGTAGGCGAGAACTCCTCTGCTTGCCATATCTGCTGGATTTGATGCCGACTCCACATGAAGCCAGTCCGTATTTCCGACTTTGTCGACAATTTTGTTATACGATGTGCTACGAACGTTGACCACGAACATGGAGGTTTACGTATCCATGCAAGCACAATTGTGGAATCTGTCCATAAGTGTACTTGTACCTGTCCTAGTGGTAGGTTGCCAAGTACCGATTCAATGCTTTCGGCGAGCAATACCGCGCCGCATAGTTCTAATCGGGACAGGGAAATAGTTTTAACTGGAGCAACTTTTGTTTTTGCTACCAGCAGATTCACTAGAATTTCACTACCCTGCTTAACCCGTAAGTATACCGTAGCTGCATACGCTTTTTCTGAAGCATCGCAGAAACCATGTACTTCGACGTCATGGGCGGGAGAAAAATAGACCCAACGCGGTATCTTAATCCTCTCTATCTCGCGGTAGTGTTTGGTGAAATTTTCCCAGTTTTCTAAAGTAGTTGAAGACACAGGATCATCCCACTCTGTGCCTTCCAGCCAAATGTTTTGCATCAATATTTTGGCTACTATTACAATGGGCGCAAGCCATCCTAGCGGATCGAACAGCTTGGCGATCGAAGACAATATCGACCTTTTAGTGATTGTGTCACTATGCTCCATTGGTCTTGTTAGGAAGTAAAAATAATCCGAATGGGCGTTCCACCTTATTCCAAGAGCCTTAACTGTGCTGGTGTCTTCGAATTCCAAAAAATCTTCGCTTAGTAGATCCTTTTTTGGAATGTCTGCAATTACATCCTCGCAGTTGGCCGTCCATTTTCGTAAGGGAAAACCTGCTGACCGCATTACCGTAGAAATTTCGTCCCTTGCCTTTATGGTAGATTCGGTGCTGTGTCCTCCTGCAGAATATTAGCTGCTATTGTATGCGAGCTTTCTACGTCATCGGTTAACTGCAACAGTGTTCTTATCGCCAGGTAAGGAGCACAGTTTATTCCAAACGTAACCGCCTTTAATTCATATAGGCTCGTTGATTCGTTCGGGTTTGCCCGAAAAACGATGCGCTGATATTTCGACTGGTTATCGTTTATCCAGATTTGTCTGTACATTTTCTCAATGTCACTGTTGAAAACATATCTGTATAATCTCCAGCGTAGAATCAGTATCGGAAGATCTGATTGCAGTACTGGACCTGGTAGGAGGACGTCATTCAAGCTTTTTCCATTAGCGGTTGCACTTGAGGCATTGAAAACCACGCGAACTTTAGTTGAGGTACTCTCTGCCTTTGTAACGGCGTGATGAGGCAGGAAGTAATTTTCACATGAGTCCGCTGAAATGTTACTATTTATTCTCGTCATGTGTCCTAGTGTCTCATACTCTGCTAACACCCTATTATACTCTTTTTGTAGGACGGGATCCTTGGCTATCCGTGTCTCATTCCGCAAGAATTGAGAGCAGGCTTTTTTAAGAGAAGGGCCTAGTTGTATGGTTACTGGGAATTCCTGTCGGAATGGTAACGAGACTATGTATTTTCCCTCATTAGTTCTGATAGTGGTCTTTTTATAAAGCTCTTCGCAATATTTATCATCTTCATTGAGGCTTTTGGTTTTGGGTAAATCTTCTAACTCCCAGAATGCCGTAAGTTGCTTATCCAGCGCAACTTCGCTGAAGCACGAAACTATATTTCTGTTTGTATTTGTAGTATCCGTACTACCAGTTATAATCCAACCGAATACGGTTTCTTGGGCTAGAAGTGTCCTCAAGACGTTTTTCTTTATCCCACTTAATATGATTTGTGGATAAATGTCTCCACCAAGAATGAGGTCTATTTGTTCATTAACAAAAAACCTTTTATCCGCTAATACCAGGTCCGGAAATTCTTGCCTAGTCGTCGCGCTTATATTTGTTGTAGGCAGATTTCCGGTTAGTTGTGGTAAAACCAGGACAGTTGCAGTCAAGCTAAACAATGGGTCGACGGGGGACCGCAATTGTATGTTGCATGCTTCTTTAACCTGGGCATTCACCGAGTTTGTGATGCCCGAAACTTGGGCATGCATCTTTTTTGCAGATAGATTGATTCTGCGTTTGAGCCTCTCTGTTATAAAGGAACACTCAGAACCAGAATCAATCAGTGCTCGTGCAGCAAAATCTGTGTCATTGAGACGTATATTTACGCGAGCTGTTCCTAATATCACACCTGTACTTGAATTCGCAACTTAAAATTCGGACTTAAAATTTCTGTTTGCGTTTTCTGTTGCTTTATCGGAATCACGTTGTGCTTGCGCCTGCCTAGATGTCGATGGAGAATCGTCGGCAGGCCTTGAAGACGTCCAACGCGTCATTGCCTTTGGCTGAATTGCATTTAGATGCAGGAGCGTGTGATGTCTTGACACAGTATGTCCGGAACTAAGGCAATTCAGGCAACAATTATTTTTCTTTAAAAAGTTCAGTCTGTTTGTAGGTGTTAGCTGTAGGAATCGGGAACAGCTGCGCAATTTGTGCTCGTTTGTATGGCACATTTTACAAGTAAAATTGGTCACGCTTACTTGGAAGGTGCCAACTCTTTTTGTTGGGGTTTCGAAAGGATGACGTGTGATTTGTGGCGGCTTTGGCACTCTCACAGCTCTACCATCCTTCAACCCTGACAATGTCTCAAGGGTCTGAAAACGATTGGACAGGAACTTGTCCATATCGTCCCACTTGGGTATGTCGTTTTTATGGTCTATGGTTTGTTCCCATAGAGCCAGTGTACTGTCAGGCAGCTTCGTCGAGCAGAGATAAACGACAATTGCGTCCCAGTTCGATATGTCAATTTGATGACTCTGCAGGGCTGATAAGCAATTGTTTATCTCCCGCTGCAAACTTTTTATTGAGCTACCACACTCAAATTCTATTGCCTTTAAGTTAAACAAAAGTTTTAGTTGCGTGTTGACTAGAATACGCTTGTTTTCATAGCGTTCGCACAGGTTTTTCCACGCTGTAGTAAAGCCTTCATTCGTTAGGGGGCACTTTCTGACTATTTCTTTGGCCTCCCCTTGTGTCTTATGGTTGAGATGAAAAAGTTTCTCAACCGGGGTGAGGCGCTTATTGAGGATGTAGATGGCCATGAACATATCACGGAATGTTGGCCATGAAAGATAGTCGCCCTTGAACACGTCTGTATCGCACTGTGGAAGGTGGATATTGTGTTCGCGGACGGACTGCTCCGCTACATCCTTTTGTAAGTTAGTTAATGCTTCTGCCATAGCAGACATGCATTTCACATATGTCGAAAAACATATTCTATATTTCTTTTTTATCGCCCTAAGATCTTCCTTACTTAAACCTTCTGAGCTCGCTAGCGTATCGTACGCTGCCTTCGTTTTCTCCCATAACACTTTTAATTCGTCTTGCTGGATAGCAAGACCGTGCTTATTTTGTTCGGAGGCGGGAGTGCTGTTGAAGTCAGCATCGAACTCTGCGACAGATTCTGCTAAACGGATGTATGAATCCATAATGAAAGCTAAGAAGGATTTAAATCTGATATTTTTTAAAAAAGTCCCACAAAATGACAATCACTAGTAAGTTTTTATTTGTCTGTATCTTTATTTAATGATTTCTTTTTAATTTCAGTCAAGTGGTTAATTTTTTTTTTTTTTTAAATGTGTGTGCCACCCTAATGTGTGAAAATGGCACTTGATGCAAAAGAAAAAAACACTTGCCACCCAAAATGTGTCGACGTATATACTATAACTGTGTTTTAACAAGTAAAGTGGGTACTTAATGATGTACCAGTGTTATTGTTGATTTACTTGTTAGTTATGTACTCGTATATATACAAAATTACAACAAAGGCTCAAAAGTGAATATGTGAAAACGCAATAGTGCAATAGAAATAGTGTTGCTCGAATCAGTGAAAATAGTGACTTGCAAATAATCAATTGTGCTAAGCCAATGAACAGTATTGAACAAAGAAAATTATGCCGATTTACTTTAAAGTAAATAAAAGTGATAAAATCCAAAATAAAACTTTAAATTAAAATTTGATGGATTGAACTGTTGCAATACCGTACCACTGTTCACTGTTGTGCGTGTGTGTGTACGACCGTTAGTGTTTGTTGTTGTCGCTCGCGGACAAATGGAATTAGCACTGTATTAATTTTACTTGAATTGTATCACTATTTCGTTTTCACAAAAAAAAAATCACTTGCCTTGTAAGGCGTTGTTTCACCAAAAAATTGATTAACGTGTTATAAATGTTATTGGAAAATATAACACGTACCTTAATGTTTGTGATTTGTGGTGATGGCAATTGATTGCTTGCTGTTGGTGTGTATGCAGCTGGTATATGTGTGCAGCTTGTGTATATGTGCGCCTTGTTTGGGTGGTTGATTGTGCGGCTGTGTCTTGTGCGGCTATTTGTCTAGTGCGGCATTGTTTAAAATTTTTGATTTTTTCTCGGGCTTTGCTTTGCTTTTGGTAATTAAGTGGACTGTATCTTTATCTCGGCGCAGATGGACCATGTACAAATGTCCAGACGCATGGTTGGATATTTGGAAATAGATATGAAAAAGATTGTGTTTTAGTTTTAAAATGTAATAGGAATTTATTCAATTGCATATATGTAGATATACATGAATTTTGCTTTACCTGTGGTGTGAATCCTTGGTAGACCTGTGTCGCTCTAGAAAACCTGTGATCGAGTGAAAGTATGAAAAAACGTACGGTTGCCGTCAACCGCAGTTTTAGTGGAAAGGAAGAAATTGGAAATGTGAACAAAAGGAATTATCCGGCGGGAAAAGCGGAATAATTCGCAGTTGCACATGAATGCGTATGTGTATAGACGCGCGCATTAGGGCGGTTAGAAAATATTTACGATGCGGCGTAAACAAATGGAGTCGTTTCTATTCAACTTTTTCGGCGTCGCACCTTCGCAGATGATACAGAAGTCTGCTTCTTCAGAACCTGATCAACTTAAAATCCTTGCTGCTGATGTGGAAAGTGCAACACGGCTGCGTTTCTTCTGTGGAATTTCGGGAGTTACCTTTTTCTTGTTATTTTGCTTGCTTCAAGCGTTTCGTTTCGGCCCTTTGGCACAGAATATAAATATTCTCTGGCGGTTTGCATTGACTTTCGGCCACGATTGGACTTTTTCACTGGATTACTATTTTTGAGAAGACTGACTTCTTTTAATGCACTATGAGTCGATGCACTACAACTAATTCGGCAATCATCAGAGTAATCTTTTTCATCTTCTTCCACTCATTTTCCCCACTGCCTTCACTCCCCTTGGTTCAGTTTGAGGAGCAATATCTGATAAGAGATAAATGTGGGAATATCACTCGTACTTGTAGGGTTCCCCTGTTAACGTTTCTCGTTTCCCAACTTATCCTTAATTGTCCTTTATCGTAGCATTGCGATTAACTAGGAGCTATTAATAAATTTATCGAAGCTTAGCTCATCTAAAAACTCTAGCTTCTCTACGTACTTTGTTGAAGGCGCCCTCTATGTCGTTAAAATATGTAACAATAATTTAACTGAAAATAGAGAGACAAAATATGTTTCATAATTTTAAAGGTCATTTAGTTTTCTTACGCATTTTCGACAACTATGACGATATGGTTAGTCAAACTTTGTAGTTGCATCTCATTTTAACTTGAAGCATATTTAAAGGCACTAATTAATTCTGAATATATCTCAATTTTTTTTTCATTTTTTACTAAGCCAATTCACAGAAGTCACCGTTCAAGGATTTATTTGTATTGACTGTTTCTATTATGCAACACATTATTTACTCACCACATAATTAATTGAACTCGTGTCGTTATATAACTTGCTCTCTATTATGCATCTGCATATAAATACATATATATTTGTATGTAAATAATTATAGGTAACCACCACACAATTGTGTGACCATTAAAAAATTGCATTCGGTTTGCTTAATTAAAATCTCGCTTGTATTGCACATTTCGCATTTGATGCACTCGGTTGAAATGGAAATTCTTAGAATTTTTTATTTGACGGGGAACGCACTAATGAATTTCTGGGTAATTGTGGTACACACAAAGAGCTACACATGTACGGACATACATACTTTATAATAATAAGTATATGCAATTGAGCTCGTTTTTATTATGATAGGTTAAGTCGAAAGGGGATTTTTGAAAGCAACGCCCTGCAAATTTTACGATGCATTTGCATAAAACATCTTAGTTACATATATGCCATAGATTTAATAACTCGCAATAAATGTTTTCACATTAAGGATTCATAATTTTTTCTGCGCAATTATGAGCAATTAATTTTATATAACTTATCAGTAAATAAGGTAAAAATGTTGACTTTGCTTGAAATATATGAGGGAAACCTCTGCTTCAAGCTCCCTTCAAATATCCGTATTAAACATGAAAAGAGGGATGTGTGATGAATAATAACGACTGCATATCGTATTAAAGAATTTACTATTGCAAAGCGAAGTTTATTTATGAAATGAAATAAAAAATAATAACAAACTAGAATTTATTAACTTTTTAACTAAATCTTATGTATTGGAAGTATGATATTAGAAGAATGATCTGCATCAACGGGTATTTTGCACAATATGCAGGTTTTTCTTGTACCCTTTGTTTATATTACACCCGTACTGTTACGTTCTTCCTTGCCTCATATTACAACGCAAATTATCCTGAAAGAATCGACGTTTATTGCTTCAATGGCGTTACGTGTAAAGAACATTCAAAACTTTTGATGGTATATATATTTTGTGAAACCAGTAACACCACGGAAAGAATACAGTTCCTCCTCAACTGTGGCGTTGACTCCATAGAAATTTAGAACTACTTTAAAATAAGTCGTCGAAGAATCATACAATTAGTAGATTATTTCCGGAAGTTAAATACGTTATCTCTTTCTCGAATATTATTATTTCGTAATACTAATATTCTGGTTATTCTCTTTCGAAATTAGACCGCGCCCATTTCTACTTTGGACACACCAGCTATTCTCCTGCAGAGGACAAAACCACAATACTTCCTGCTTTATATGAAATACTTTTAATTATGTAATATGGTTTATTTCATTTCGTTTATGAAATGGTTTTTGCCTCGCCTTTTCAGCCGTAAATTGTACTCTGTATTTACGTTTTGCGTTTTGGTCATTCGCGTCTCGCTTTAATGTTGCGTATACGCCCTGTGACTAACACTTTGACCATTTTCGACACGAACGGTCTCCATAGGGAACGAATATAAAAACTAGCAGAAAAAATAACATTTTCTCAAAGCAAAACATCTATTTATTATTTCCAGTAAGCAAACAAGTTAGGTCATTATTATTGCGACTGAGCAATACAAAAGTAATTGCCCTGCTTGGCAGGATAAAGCGGAAAATAAAAAATATCAGCCCGATGCGAAAAGCACTGAATGTCCTTGGTTAATAAAAAAAAAGTATGTTTCCAAAATTAATGTTGAAATATTACATCAAAAATAGCAAAATGAAATACATAAACCTACGATTGTGCGTATAATTTTTGTTTATTTTTTCTTTAATGGCTGTTGTCATGACACATTTGTTTGGCTTGCAAGTGACACTGTTTGGCTGACATAAATTCATTGAAGCCTTGAGTGCGCATAAAAAAAGATGTAGAGTCCCTTGCTTCTTCGTGTTTATATCTATGTAAGTGCAAATGTACACAAGAGTTTTTAATTTTATTAGCATTCTGGTTGTATGCTAGAATTTGCAGCGACATGTTGATGAAGTGATTATTTGCACCACGTTGACCAAAAACATCATTTGCGAACTGATCGCCGAAAATTAAAAATTGTATGCTTTGTCTTACGATTTTGTAGATTGAAACCATAGACATGACTTTTATAAGAGAAAATGATAAAACTCAATCATGCATGCTAAAAAAATTGAAGCTATCGATAATTATTTTTTTTGAGACTGAAATTACGAAAGTGTTTTGATAATAATTAGATTAAATTAATTATGAGATACATTTTTTCAATTATCGGTAACTATTATTTTAAGATTCTTTCTGATCCCGTTAGTCGTCCCTTACCAAATTTATTGGTAGACCACCGAAACCTTATTTACAGCAATTCGTTCCAATATATATTAAATTAATAACACTACGTAACAAAAATTTAAAAAAAAACCTGCGGTCATGATTTTATTAATAGTTTTTATTAACATTAGTTGCAGGCTTACGAACTGTGTTTTTACTTTTTTTGGATTGGCTCTAGTTCTTGAGATAAACGAAACTTAAGAAATTAATGCAAAAAAAATTATATGCCCCAGTTCCAGTTGTATTAATTTAATTATTCTTCAATGAGTTTTGTTATATAAATTAGTAAAACAAGTGTAAACAAGTGTTTTATTTGTTTATGGGGCAGTCGTGCAAGAAATGAACATTGGATTGGAAACGACTGGCCGGTGAGAGAAAATATGGAGGTAGGAACAGCAAATGTGGTTCATTACCAGTTGATAAGCCGAAACAAAATCTTTCTTCCACCACTTCACATCAAGCTTGAGCTAATGAAACAGTTCATCAAAGCCCTTGATAAGACAAGTGACTGTTTCGAATATGTGTGCAAAAAAATTCCAGTCCTTAGTATGGAAAAATTAAAAGCCGATGTCTTCGATGGTCCTCAAATTCGTACCCTTCTAAAAGACTCTAAATTCTTAAACCATATGTCACAAATTGAATCTGAAGCCTGGCTAAGCTTTGTTAATGTAGTCAAAAATTTTTTGGAAAATTATAAATCACCAGACTATACAAAACTAGTTGCTGATATGCTTCTCAATTTTCGCAAACTAGGAGCTAAAATGAGCATTAAATTACATTATTTGCATAGTCATTTGGACAAATTCCCGGACAACCTAGGCGATTACAGTGAGGAATAAGGTGAACGGTTGCACCAGGACATAAAAATAATGGAAGAAAGATACCAAGGTCGATGGAACAACCACATGATGGCAGACTACTGCTGGAACTTAATGCAGGATTGTTCTGAGCAACGACATCTTAGGAGGTCCTACATAAAAAGTTTTTTGTAATTTTTTTAAAATTAATTAATGAAAAGAATATATTTTTTTTATTTTTGTATTATTTTTATACAGGCGCGCAACAAAAATATAATTTAAATCCATATTGGTATTTTTAATTAGGTTTTTTCGTGAAATATTTAAAAGTCTTTATCTGAAAAACTAGAGCCAATTTAAATCGACTTAAAAATCTCCGACCGCAAAATTTTGTTCCGCAGTGTAATATGAGGTACAATGGACCCGTTTTTATGTAACCTAGTTGCTAGTTGCAAAAGAACACTGTGTAGTATAAGATAACACTACCCTAACTCGGAGAAATATGCGAGTAAAATGATATCCGACCTGAGATGTAGTGTAGGGAAGTGAAAAAACTGAGCTATTGTGAATGAACCGGAAGAATAGACATGAGAAATTTTAGTTTAAAACCTAATTCGTTTTTCTTTGCATATTATTTTTAAATACATAACTTAGTCAACATAAAATTTGTTTGCGTATTTTCTCATGTTTCATTAAAGATGCTAACAGGGTTGCTTTTCCAACTAAAGGAAATTTTATCCGAGCTGGAGCGTTCTTTTGAAGTCGGTTACATTAAATCGGGCCCAATGTAAGAAATTTACAACCAGGTAAATCGAAAATATTTCGAAATCATTTTCAGTATTTCAATCGCTTTGCACAAAACTGTGTAGTTATTTAATTCATTTGTTTTTCATATGTTAATAATTTATCAAAGACGGTGTAGAAAATAAATGATCTTTTTAAATTGGCCATGCTGTTGTCTTCATTACAATTGCGCTTTGGTTAATAGGTTAATCCCTGAGCTACGTTTATATTTGTTTGAGTTGGTGTTTTTCATTTTCTTAGTTATTCAGTTATTATGTGCTACTATAGCCAATAGTTATCTATAATCTTGGTATAGAGGTATGTTCCAAACGGTACACGGACCCAGTAAAGGTTTTTCGCTACAAAAGTAGACCGATAGTGACAGCAAACGACGCCATATTTTTCCCCGCTCTTTTGACATTTCTCTTCAGTAAGGTTTGCCATTTCATCATGGAAAGATATACATACAAACCAACAACGAGTCCAATTTATTAAAACTAACTACCGAAATTCGGTGTCAATGGCCTCAACTTTAAGAGCGCTACATCCAATTTATGGTCGTCGTCATTTCTCGCTGAATGGCTTCGTCAATAAGCAAAATATGCGTTATTCGACAAGCAGCAATCCACACGTACTCCATGAGTCAACATTGCATCCCGAAAAACTTACGGTTTGGTGCGGTTTATGACCCGGTGGCATCATTGGGCCGTACTTCTTCCATGATGATCAAAACCGGCACATTACTGTGAATGGGAATCGCTACCGCTCAATGATAACCGAATATTTTTGGCCCGAATTGGATGATATGGACTTGGACAATGTGTGGTTCCAACAGGACGGCGCCACAAGCCTCACAGCGAATGTCACAATCGATTTATTGAAAACCAAGTTTAGAGAACGTGTCATCTCACGAAATGGCCCAGCCAATTGGCCGCCTCGGTCGTGTGATTTGACGCCGTTAGACTATTTCCTGTGGGGCTACGTCAAGTCTATGGTCTATGCCAACAAACCAGCGACGACTGATGAAGTAGCGAAACCTCTAGATTTATATCCGAGTTCTCTAGCGTCCAGTATTTTATAACATTGCTGACATAACGATTTTTGAACCGCATAAAGGAACAGAAATAGATAAATTCAGAATTATATACATACATATGTAGTTATATCAAAAAATTCAAAATGAAAAGATATATTCGATATATTATTAAATCATTTACCAGTAATCCGAACGCTAAATATCTTATTATGTAGCAAAATCTCCCAAATTGGCTACAAAAATGTAGTTGCGAAATTTGGAAAAATGGGCACGGGCGTACCATTTGTTTACATTTAAATATTTGCGCTTTGTTCACCTAACGGTTGTTTATAGCATTATAAACCAACTGAGATAGATATATACCAGAGAATCAGAATAATAATTATTCGATCGTTGAGTTTTAAAAAAGCCATCCTAATTTTGACGAGAATTACGCAAGTGTATTTAATATCAAAATGGATTAAGCCATGTCTGTCTGTCCGCTGGTCGGTAAGATAACTCGAGTAAATATTGAAGCATCTCTATGAAGCTTGATACACACTGGACCCAAGGTACTTTGCTATTGCAAATAGGCGAAATCGAATAATCACACCGCTTACATAACGGTGTTTAGTAAAAAGTCAGTAAAGTTAATTAGTTCAAATTTCAAACATAAGGTTTAGTTAGGGAAAGGAATACGTATGTAGGCTTGTTTTTATAAACTGCTTGATCAAGATTAGGTTAGGTAAGACCAGCTGCAACAATGCAAGTCCGTGGATGCACACGTTACCTGACAAAGCCCGTTGTGATACCGCTGGCGGGAGCCATGAGCCATGCGTTTTCTAACTTCCTTCCATTAGAACCATCGAGTGCACCTTATGTAGCACAGAAATTTGGGAATTCTTGCCAAGCTCAAGTCGGCCAAACAGTCTAGAAAGTACCCATTTAAGAATTGCTTTCATTTCGACAGTGGTAGAGATAGTGTTCGATGCTCTCGTTCCTGCAATTACGACAAAAATCGTTGGTTAGGCATCCCAATCTCTTCCCTTGTATGCCCATAAGCCAGAGTCCATTTGATACTCCAACAATTAGTCTGAGTGAAGGTCGCTCAAGGCGAATCAGCGCTTTAAATCACTTTCCGTCAACCTCTGGCGCAACTTGTCTGATAAGCCGTTGGGTGGGATAATGGCTCAGGTGATATTCACCTCCTCGATGAGTTTTGTATTTGACCTGTGTTTGCAGCAGGTTAGAAGCATGCCCGCTTCTAGAGCAGAATTTATAATAGGCAATTCCGTCCCTTTACTTGCTAACTCGTCTGCCGCGCAATTGCCGGGAATGCCACTGTGCCCAGAGACCCAGGACGCAGTCACGTAACGCTTAGACGCGAGCAGATTGAGTGAACTTCTCAAGGCCAAGTCTACATACAAGTTAAGCTTAACGTTAATGGCACATGCCAAATTCAGAATAATTATAAAATAGCAATTCCATTTACTACGGTTAGTAGGGTTAAGTAGTGATTGGATTTCAACAAAGGGCGAACACTATACGGGTATAGTGCCGAAGATCTATATATTTACAAATAAATACTTGATTCTCCAGTCCGTGTGTGTATGAGTGAGATTCTCTTAAATGGCTGAACCAAGTGCAACAAAAGCTGTTTCGCAATAAGTAGCGACAAGTGGTGTTGGGGTTGTTAGTAAAAACCTTATTTATGATCATATTTGGCTCATATTCAAGAAAGAGAAACTAAACAAGTCCTAATAATACAGATAAAATTGAGCCTTTCTATGCTAAATATAAATGCAAACATGGAAAGCGAAAAAAGTTCAGCCGGTCAGAAAAACTTCTAAAAAAGAAAAACACAAATTCCGGACTTTTTTTTATATATTTAGGTTTAGTTTTTAAGATAACCAGATGGAGAACTTTAAAAAACCAAAAATGTGTTATCCCCTATTGTCATAGGTATCTATGCATTGTCGCAAATTAGGTGCGAAAATCTTTTTCAATTTCCTTCGTTATGCACAATTTATACTGTGACAAATCGCTTTCAATTGGATTCGTTTAAACAAAAATAATACAATAAAATCAACATATACATTTCTTTGCTCAGTGAGTTTTTCGAGCAAGCTGAAACTCCTGGGTGACAGCAAAAATACACAGTTTCAAGAAGAGAAGTATTGCGAAAACAGTGCTAAGCCTCAGTGCAAACTCGATTGCCCAGGAGGCGTAAATGAGCGTTAATACTTGTATGTTGTGTGCCTGTGGCAGTGCGGCTGTGATAGTTAACACGGTGAGGACTGCAATCAAATAGTAGGGCTTAGTATAGAATAGAGCTGAGAGCTTACTTATATAGTATACGTTTGACATGAATTGAAAGAGGAAAAATTACCATTTCACTCGATTTACCAATGACTATGTCTATATATGTATGTACGTTAGCCTTCCTGCACTTCACCAGATGGTTGTTAAGCTCACAAACATGGTTGTCATTCTGAGGGTGTGCATCAATCAGTATTAGAAAACTCAAGAGGAGTGGTCGCTGCTGTCAGTGTTTGATTCTTCTGAACATACTCTAATCTCCTACGCTCACATTGCATAATGTCAAGTTGTCATTTGTGACAATACTTTTCTTCAAAACTAGTGTCATTACTAGTTGAATTGAAGCCATCACTACAGACACGAAACACTTTCAAAATTAGTAAGTAAATTCAACCCAATAGGTATATATGAGTAAAGCTTGTGAATTTATACATCTTACTGTTTTTATACCAACCACAACGCAAACGAGATAGATAAAGACTTACATGAATATAACAAAATGTTAAAAATAAATACCGGGATTAAACCAGGCGCCACCCATTTCAGAGCACATAAGCATCCAGAGAAAAAACAACATAAAATAAAAAAAAAAACGATATTGATTCAATAATAAACGTTAACGAAAGTCTAGTAATGTCGAAAATTCTTATTTCAGTATAGCACAACTTTATTTTAAGGTTGCACAATATCCAACATATTTAATATTTTTCGGCATTGATTTAATATTTGATTCTTATCGAATTGAGTTGTCGTCTTATTGAATCAATATGAAAGAATTATTTAATTAATAGTGAGCATTATTGATGCAAAACAGAAGCAATATTAAATTCAGAATGCCGCCTATTAATGTTAAATGAAAACGTTATTAAATTAAAAACGTACGTTATTAAATTAAAAACGCACGCTATTAATATTAAATTACGAAATTTTAGACCCTTCCCCCTCCTTTACTACTCCCTTTAAGGAAATATAAACACAATATAATTTACAAAAGAGAACAAATTTAATTCAAACGATTTCATGAAAGTACAATGTAACAACTATGATATATATTTTTGTCTGACATATGTTTTACCATTGCATAGCGGATATAGATGTAGAGGCGAAGTATTTAATTCTGAAAATGTTTTTATTTCAAAATTTTCGTTTAAAGATCCAATTTCGTACGATTGGAAATGTGAACAAAATTTTTTTATGAAAACTTCTTGACATAAAATATAAGCTATGCTATCTGTAAAAGCTCCTTGCAGTAGTCGTTGCGCAATTCTGTCTCGTAAAACTTTATAATTTTCTCCTTAAAAGTCTCCCATTTCGAATACAACATGTGTTCTTTATTTGGGTATAACATATTAAAGTCTCGCTTTATCTGATATGGAGTGAGATTTCATTATGATCAGTGATTTTTTTCAAAATTTGATTAACTTACCAGGTCTGGGCATCTTGCGTCACTATATATAGGTCAAGCCTTTAAGAATTCAATGTTGCTTAGCGTCTTCAGTTCCTTCTGTCGCATTCCGAATGTTTTTTGCCATTTTTCGATTACTTCACTCCAATTTGAGGTATCTCGACATAATGATGTATTTAAGGGCTGATGCAACTGAATAATCAATTTCAGAACTTTCTTCTGAAATTTCCGTAGTAGCTGGTTCTGAGCAAATTGAAGAGTGAGTATCAATTTTTTTCTTCTTTGGTGTTTACATATTTTATGTAAAGCTTGCCAGAAGGGTTCTTCTTTCCATCGCGTGGTATAAAGTAATATTCCTGGCAGAAAATATGAACGATAATAACTCTAGTATTCAAATTCAATTCTGATGCACATTTTCTTAAATTTTTTGTCTTTTTCGGTCCAACAAAATGCTGGGAACCAAATGAGGATTTGAAGAAAAAAATCCAAAAAACAAGTAAGTAGGAAAAACAGACGGAAAAGACGAACAATTTAAGTAAAAGTTGAAAAAAAGTTGCCTAAATGGTCTCAAAAAAGGGAGACTTGATAAATCCTAAATATAGTAGACAAAAAATTAAAATGTTTATTAAAAAGTTGCGCTTTAATTACTTTATTAAGACAGCCATGGACATTGGGTATATCTTGAAGAGGGGATGGCGCTGGAGATGAACTATTAAGGCTGCTTTGTTTCACCCATTTTCGAATGTCCGAATTTAAGGAATCTTCTTCACATTCAATACCAAACTAAAAATTATTTGAAAGAAAAACTCATTTCAAAATACTTGAGATTAGCTGCAAAGCGCTACTTATGTACCTCTTTCTTTCTCCATTCAATGAGCTTGCTACGAAATTTTGCCCGGAGGCCAATCGGTGGAATATCCTCCTTTATGTCATCCTTCTCTAAATACTGAAGGCTCTCAAAAGTTACCTGCGCATCTACACTTATATATTAAAATTAAAATATGTTAATATTAATAATAATAGACAAACTTGCTTTGAAGGTACACCAAAACTTTTGATAATCCATGATCGTTCAGCCATTCGACCAGCTTTTTTCTATCTTCTTCGTCATTGGCTTCATCGATGGACACATTATTTTGTTCACTTTCACTGAAATTCACATTTTCGAGTGCAAACTCTTGAACGATTGCGTTTCGTTCTTGCATAATTGTTACAATTTCACCATTTTCGGTGGGTAAAATACCGTCTTTTAAATTTAATTTAATCGACATTTTTTCAGAAGCACGTGTGATAATTTGCAGCAAAGAACGATTCAGCTGATTGATTTAAAATGTTGCCATATTGATATAAAAATGTTTCTTATTGATTCAATGCATTGCAATTTTAACGTTATTGCTCAATGTTGTTTTAATATTGATTTAATGTTGTGCAATATATGTATGTAGATTTAAAAATGTTTCAACTTAGCGTTAGAACCAATATAAAAAAATTCTTAAAATAATATGGTGCAACATTAAAATAAATTTATTTCAATATTATTTTTGAAATAATTAATAAATACAATCAAATCAATGTTGGAAATTGTTAAATTAATGTATTTCAATATTATTTTTGCCCTAAGTTGAAAGTTATTGAATTAATATTTCGCCTTCTTGTTTTTACAATGCACTTTTTGGCTCAGTGTGTATATCTCCGAAACTATGTTACCAAACCCTATCAAATTTGGTAAATACTGTGCAATTATATTTCTTCTTAATTGACGCTACAACCACTTAGGCGATTTTGGTCGATTTCACCAGCTGGAGGCCCCTAGGGTAGTTAAGTCTTTCATTCGCTTAACTCGAGCTATCTAACGCAGCCGCTGAATCTTAATTCGCTGTACTATATCTACCGTCCAAGGCATGATGAGAGATTTACATTGAATGGCTTTGATTTGTCGAGGGAGACCTTCACTGCTCATTTGCCCTTTCAGCCCAAAGCATTACTTGTTGATAAGAGAGATTCTCTGATAGATTTCGAGGCTGACATTTTTGTTGGTGTTAATTTTGGCTCCAAGATAAGCTGAAACCTCTAGTTTTTCTAGTTTTTCAAAATTGTAACTATCATCAGTCAACGGTTAGCCAAAGCGCGACTGTTTATTTGATAGCAGGAGGTACTTTGTTAAAATTATAGGAATCAGATAAAAACCACGCTTAACTCTCATTTATCGTTAATTTATGGGAAACCGAAATATTCTTTATTTTACGGAGTCATGTCGCGAATATATTCAAATTTGATACGATGAATTCAATTAGTTAGAAAAATATTTACTTAAAAACAACAAAATTTTGTTTTTATTCAAATCAAACATCGTGTATCGCCGTTCCCACAAGAAATATAGAGTATATGTCGAGACGAGTTTATTTCATTGAGATTGTAAATACACGAGAAACTCACGAAAGCCATTCTCGTGAGAAATTACTTTTCGAACACCACAGAGGAATCTAAAACTCCGAAATTTATTGGTTTAGCTATTTCATTTACGAACTTACGAACTTTTCGCTACATAAAAAAGCTGTAGGAACGCGGTTCTTGCGAGAAATTGCTTTCCGAGCAATCTCAAGAAATCCATAGCTTTACAATATTCTTTGTACTATTATGCTTCCGCCTTTTTTCAAATGTAAGGTATATATAGAATCCATATACCAAATATTGTACATCTGCGTCAAACAGATGCGAAGTTATGAAAAATTTCGTTTTTTTTTTATTGGGTGTGGTACATTTTTTCAAAATAGTACACATGTTTATCTAATATATTTATGATTTTATATACCAAAATATCATTCTTCTGCACCGAATAGTTGTGAAGATAGGAAGCATTAAAATTTTCTCCATTTTCATGTGCGCGTAGCACTACCCACATTTACAAATTTATATATATGAACCTACTGTAAAAACTTCATAAAGATCGGTCGAGTACTTTGGAGGTCAAAAACACAAATTTATATTTATGTACTCGTATACATATGTGGAAGTGAATCATGGATGGATAACACGAACTGCTCAAGAATGCAACCCTTCTGACTTGACGCAAGTACATCTGACTTGACGAAGGAGACGAGACGCTGACTGCAAACACGGCGAATAGGACAGTTGTCATTACACTTTTAATGAATATAGACGCGTTTAATGTATTGTAACAATTATTTCAAATAAAACAAAGAATTGATGTTTTATTTTTCCCTACATATAGGATTAAACGGTTTTAATGAATGGAGCTGTTTAAAATAATAAAAACTTTCGCCCGGTAGTTAAAGCTTCGGTTGCACCCGGACGTATACTTTTCCTTACTTCTTTAGTTATAATTTTGATATCTAACACTACGGGCAATTATAATTTTTTTTTTTCAGTTATAATTTTTTTTACATATATCCCAAAATTTGTTCAGCTATTGCAATTTGCATTATTCCTACCCCATTTACACTTCTTCACTCTCTGTACAATTTCGTTATTTATTGTAGGTCCATCCCGATCCCGTTCTCACTCAAATAAATTATGGTCTTCAGAAAGGTGCGTTCATATTCTTGGAGTTCTATGTATCAGTGATTAATTTTGTTTCTCATTTTCAGCTGAGTGCTTTTGTGCAATCAAGTGATAAAAAAGCTGTGTAAAACGCTGAAGCCACTTTCGACAAACCTCCACTCGACAAACACTTTACTCCTATAATTATAATATCAGAATATTTACAGATTTTCAAAGTATAGCGCGATCAGCGAGACAACTGTTCGATTTATGCAACATTGTTAACAAAGGGATAAAAGCTTGAAGTATTTTTATGTTGTATGCTCTCACGTGCTTTAAGTGGCAATGACATTTAACTATCTAGCGAATCTAAGCGACGGATAAGTAACAATATTGTTGCGACGTGGCGTATGAGCAATCAGTACTTGAACACATCTGTACTCAAGTGTTCATTTCAGTAAATCTACTTGAAGTACTATTGTATGATGGTAAATTACCCTGCAGGATTGTAGAGTAGTATAAGAGTGGTTCATAAGCTAGACTACAAGTGGTTTAACGCATCTCAAGTGGACCAAGCATATGCAAAGTTGTGGTGTATTTATATTTTACAGTGAATGTTTGAGTCCTGTATACAATTGTTTCACTCTGCATAAAATTTAAACAAGATATAGATGAAATGGACACCTTTGCATTACAATGGAGCAGTTAATGTAAAAATAGCATACTTAGCATTACAATTGCACCACTATCATAACACATCACATACCAAGCAATATATCACTTTTATTTTTTTTAAAACTACCCTTCATCCAGTAACAAACCAATTACATATACCTACGGTCATAGTTATTAGACAACTAGACGATTAGGTCATGAGAACTGGCCAACAATAAGCCTCACATGGTCCGATAGCGATACCAAAGGGTAAATTTTTGTTCTGTGAAGCCTTCAAATGAAAAGTTTGTTTCACGTTCCCATTACACTTAGGTACGATCGCGTTCAGGGAAAAAATTAAAAGAAATGAAATGAACAGGAATTTTTTCACAATTTTACAGCACCATCGATTTGTATGTATTTTATGAAACTATGAAAACAGTGAGCAAATGCTTTTCATATGGAAAAAAAAAGTTTTACAAACTATTGAAACGTAAAAACCATACGAAGAAGGTACCAAGTGAAAACAGCGGCGCCAGCGAAAACCAAAAGTAATACCTAGTAAATTTATTGCTGCTTTTTAACTGGTGTATAGAACCACGTCGTCCTGATAAATTCGGCATAATTCGGCATGGTCGTATCTATTTTTCTTCGTATACCTACAAACATCGAAACAAAATTCAAATGCTATTTCATATTCATAAACGGCACAAAAATTTTAAGATACAGCGGTGAACCTCAATTCCCTTGGTGGCACCCAAAAATATGTAGCCATATATGGAAAGTATTGGAGTGGTTTAAGTTGTTTATACTAATTTTTTTCTAAATTAGGGTTTTGTTATAGCAAATATTTCTATTATTTTTTTATATCCACAATTAGACTCCATATGTGCACTAAATATATGTATAGTATGCAAGGTAAGCTGAACAGAAACCCAAATCACTGCGTCACAAGTTGGGTATTTCTTCAGAATAACGACACTTCAAATAGCTCGTTTTTGCATAGAACGAATTCTGCGTCTTAGTCATCTCAAATATTTCTTACAATATTTAAATATG
Organism: Anomoia purmunda; assembly: GCA_951828415.1. Classification (NCBI taxonomy): domain Eukaryota; kingdom Metazoa; phylum Arthropoda; class Insecta; order Diptera; family Tephritidae; genus Anomoia; species Anomoia purmunda. The sequence goes on along the minus strand of OX639995.1, from coordinate 79,931,089 downwards.
TAGCATACGGGTATAATATTGCGTTTATTAAAAAAAATAACACAACGCCTTAATTTTGTTCAACTCTAGTTATTAGCAGCACACCAAATCAAGGGACTATTCCCGAAATATTTGGTTTATTATTTTCTCAAAAAGAGGACTTCGAAGCGAAAATGTTTTTAAATTTTAATGAACAGTTATGCACTGCCTCGCATTGTATGAAAGCTAATGTATCCTTATATTCTATAAACGATTATTTGTAATCGCATGGTCCAATTCTTGATATTGTTCAAAATTTTGTTTAAAATGCCCGCCTTAAGGGGTGTATGAATTTTAAATGGTAAGCATATGCAGACAGAAATCTAAGAGTAAAGGGAATAAAAGAATACATAAAATTTTGCGTTGAACGCCAAATGTGGTAAGCGTGCTCCAAGATTCGAAAACAAAAAATCAAAGCCGAGCGCGGCACTGCTTTTCTAAAATCTGAACTCATACAGATCATCTGTGTCGCTTCTGTCCTTGATGCAATCTTGCAAGTTTCTGTAAGATCTACTCCTAAATTGCACATGGCGAAAAGAATGCAGAAGGTGGCGCAGATTGTGGTACCGCTAAGCCTCTCTTGAAAATTTTGACAGCATTTCTACGTCATAACAAATTTGGTTTATAAAAACCTTGTATGTATATATACTCGAAATCATATGTATTCTTTCCAAAGTGCTTAACAATTTGAGTGTGTATTCTTTATAATATGTTTACCAAAGTTTTTCCTCTCATTTCTTTCTCCACCATTCTTTTAAATTGCAGCCAGAGAACGTATATTAGACAGAGAAGCATTAAGTTAGGATGACGGTGTGAATTGTCAAAATGCATCAATATTTCTCGTCCAGCTCACCATTCTAATGGCCGACAGGGGAAATCGTGAGAGTGGCGAGTTAACAGAGCTGAGCGAAGGCAAAATTTGTTTAACAGACTATGATTTCTGATAAATTTTATTGTTTTGGCTCGAATTTTAGATTTTGCCAATATATTAACGAATTGATATAAACATCTAAATATTTAATTTGACGTGAAATTTGGCTTTACTTAAATATGTGCATAATAAGAGTGAGCCAATTTTGACTTTATGCATGCATTATATACATATGTATGTATTATAAGCGTAATAATCGTTATCATACTAAGTATACATATGTAAATATGTATGTATGTATATGGATAATATGTAGTACTTACATACATATATAAATATTCAAATATACGTATGTATGTATGTATGTATGTATACATATATATTTACTTGTTCATGCACATGTATGTACGTACATATGTACTAAAAAATGTCAACAAGTGCACATGCATTCATATGCATTATATCTATCATCATCATATATTTATTTATTGTTATGTAGATACATATGTGTACATGCGCCGCTCATCCATCACATTTTTCGCGATGAAGACAAAAATCTAAAAATCATAAATTGAAGATTTTTGTAATTTTGGTCCAAATGCTCACAACTTCAAATGGGAATATAGATATTATTTTGGCCCGCTTGTGCCCGTAAAATATTTCATGAAGAAATTCATCTATAATTAATCTATTATGTTTGCTTAGGGGGGCGGCGGGGGTTTGCGATTTGTGACGAAGTGTGACATGTGCCTAATATATAACATATATCAATTAACATTGTATTTAATTTTACGATTAATAAAAACAATTTTTCTGAAAGTGTGACATGGTGGGGCGTCTGAAATGATCAAAAATTGCGTTACGTAATATGTGCACGACCGCTTATCATTATAAACGTGTTTTGCACGAAATCCTGTTATATATGTCATTTAAAGCCCTAATTATTCCAAATCGGCGCAACCAAACGCCTTAACGCTACGCCTACTTGCATACATACATATGTACATTACATATACGTATGTCAATATGTAATCTAAATTTTGGTCGCATTTATGTCAGGGCTTACGTCTTACCACAAATGTATCACAAGTAGCAGAATAATATATTTAGGAGTCGAAAATCTACTACCTTTTAACAAATTTTTCAACAATGGTCTAACTAAACGCAAACATTGCTATAATAAATTTTTTTTTTGTGATACGTTTACTTAATCATACTACTTTTCCTACTTCCTGAACCAGCAATCTGAGTCAATTACCTATACAAAAGACTTTCAACAGGAAATTACAAATAAACCGTATCATTTTTATTCTGAGAGGGTATAAAGGACCAGAATTTTCATTGTAAATTGAATTATGTGGTGTATAACTTAACGCCATCTTATGTACTATGTATCTACATATATGTAAGTATTTTCTTTCAGATATTCCTCTATTCGATCTGGTATATCAATATTTGTATTATACTCCACTTTTTTCTTCTACCTATCACAAATACAAATTAATTCAACTAAACCCTGATTAATGATGGCGGCTTTGCGACGCAGCTTTTTCGTGTGAATTGCGGGCAGAAGCAACCATTTCTGTGGAGCTTTGACAAAACAGCTTATTTGGCTTTCGAGTTTTTATTTTCAAATCAATAAATTTCTATCTTTGACGAACAAATTTAATATTTAAATTAAACTTTTGTATGTACATACAAATGTAATTATTTCTATTCTATTTACATATCTACACATATGCTTGTACGCGCCCTTTTGCATGGAAGTAATTCGATTAAATATGCATTGATAAATAAATGCATGCATGTGCATACATATGATAAACAATAAATGCAATTTCTTTAGTGTTTTTTGAAGATTTTGTTTAACTACTTAATATATTTATTGAAAGTTATATATGGAAAATATTAGTAGAATAAAATAAAACACTAAAATTGAAATTATAGAAGAATACATATTTTTAATATTTTTTTTTAAATGTTGGAAATAGAATTGCGAAAATTCCTTATCAAATCAATAGGAAAATTTTCGCCAAAAAACATCTGCAACCACACAATGTAGCTGATAACAGAGAACGTACATTAATTTTCTCTAAAATTGTTGTTTTCGCTCAACCGATGTTAAATTTTGCCCCTTGTAGGTGAAAAACTATTGAGTGGTGAGCTGGACGAGAAATAGACCTTTTCCCAAAAACGCGGAACGACAGCAGGAATGAAGCGGGATGCTCCTTCTCTGTAAATATACGTTCTCTGAAAACCAATCGCTTGGCGCCGCAATTGAGATACCAAAGTAAATAGTGACAGGTCAATTCTGGTGCCTGTCAATTTAGAGATAGGTTTTGAAAGTAGGGAATTTACACACAGTTGCATTTTCCAAGTCTACTTTTGTACCTTAGTCCTGTATGAAAAGTGTATGTACATAGTAGAAAGCATTTTATAATATTTATTAATAAAGATATAAACAAGTAAAGTTTGCTGCTTTGAGTGAAAATATGAAAATTTTAGATAATATTTATTTTCCCCATATAAAAAACAGTATAATAAATAGTTTACCTTAAAAACCTCAATATAAAAATAATTAGTTGCATTCTAGTTATATATGGTCCGCTCTTTTTGGTTACGACAAATTATTAATACATTATATAAATTCATCTGTCTACCAACTTTCAGTCAGTTATGTATCTCTAAAATTGAGTGGCTAGTTTGTGTTCAAAAAAACAGATGGATAGTTTTTCTAAAAGCAACGTGCCTGCGTCAATCCGTTTTCCATAGGATTGGTTAAAACCAGATGCTAATGACTTTCATACCCAAAGGCTTTGCGAGCTCTGCCCTCTGTTGGTTTTGTTTGAAGAATTTGAATTTATACTACTAAAAATGTTTGAGAAGATTCGTAAAAAAGAGAGAGTAGTTTCAGGTCAACAAGCCGATTTGTAAGGTGGATGCGAGAAAGCTGGTTAATTATTAACAAAACTTTGTATTTATTATTAAATCATTACTTCTATAATTGTTTTGTGGTTTTAATATTTCTTGCATGCGTTCGAATAACAATCATCTTGAAACGAATTAATTATAATTGTGGATAGTTCAAAAATTTATAATTTTCCTGTCGGAAAGTCCAGTCAGTTTCATGAAAAGAAAAAAAATTTTTACAAATGCAGCTGGAATGAATTTGGTTTTTATTTTAATTCCATGCGCACTTGCCATGCGAATTTGAAATGAATACCTTTTTAATTTGCTGAATTTAAGTTACAAGTGTTTATAGTAATTTAAAACAAATGCAAGATAGAGTAAGTAGTTGACTGATTCCTATCACATCGCCAGGTTCAATAAATCAGTTCGTTGTAGGGTATGGCAATTAGTTGATATTGAAAAAAAGTTATTTGTAGACAACTACAAAAAAATAATTCCCAATCTCATACGCATTTCTCTTCGAATTTAGAAGCATAGTCTGGGTCATCCATACTGCCGTCACTATCAAATCCATTTCTTCTACGTTGACATCATGAGAAAAACTTACATCGCTGCTAATGCTATTCAAAAGGGCACATGAGCATTTCCACGGGAAACGGAAATGGGGGCTCATAGATTTTTTTGAACTTTGTAGTTTTGTAGTACTTGAGGTGATAAATAATTGTGGTAATTACTTTGTTAATTGTTTTTTTTTATTTTGCAAGATACTCGCGTTTGAAAATTTTGAATTTGAAAATATGACTTTCTTTAAATATTTGTATTTATTTTTTTTAAATTTGTTTTAACACAAAATTCAATCGTTCAGATGATTCTATTTTCTGATTTTGATGGTCTTTAATGAAACAAAAGACAAACATTACTGTGTCAAAATTATTTTTTACTAGTTCAAAAATGATTTAGGGATGTAATCGATTCTGTATCAGGTCTACGTAACTTTTCGCGTCGTACAAATATATTTACTGTACCACCAAGTCCATCACAAGCATTTTTCCCATGTGATGTCGCAAAAAAATGCCATGCAGTTATTATATTAAAATGATCGAAATGAGTCGCTAAGTTAAAAAAAATATTTTTTATTTTTGTAATAGGACGCTGCACCGTCGGAAAAGTAATACATTTTTTCCAATTTCAAACTATCACTTTCATCACAATCTGAACAAAAAATTACAAATATAACGTTGTTCGGCTGTTGTTCCAGTGATGAATTTGTATCACATTTTGAGTAATGAAAGTAAAATTTTGTAATTAGCACTCTATTTTTGGTTCAACACAAATCACACAATTAAAAATACCTATATAGTTTGTATCCGGAATTTAATGGAAAATACTTTTTAAACCAGTTAATAAAAATGTAAAATTTTGATGAATTTTACATATGTATACATACTGTATGTGTTTCATTGCTGTGTCTGCAGGTATGCATTGCTTATGACGTAGAGATGCAAATTTACTAAGCCCAATGTTTACTTCCGGATTTTCTTTTTTAAATGATATATTTACTTCCTTTACATTGCACAAAAAAAGTGTTTGCAACATTGCTTTTTTACCATCCTCTTGGCGAACAGAAATAACATCTTTTAGACCTGGCATCAAACGGTTTATCTCGTCGGTCAGATAATAATTCACTACCTTCTTTGTTACGGTATTAGAAATGCTATTACATTGTTTTATAGGTGGATATGATCCAAAACCATATTCAGATTAAACATTTTTGGCATGCATTGCTAATTTATATGAAACTTCGAATTCGTTTGGTAGTTTTATGATGTTCCAAGAAGTTGAAGTAACTGTTAACCTATGAATTTTATCTCTTAAAGTTAAAGCAGTTTTAAATTTTTGTTTAGCGTAGTTGATCATTTCTCTCCTATCATCATCATATATTCTGGATCAAATTCACTTGCAGGAGAAATAGAAAAACTCTCCTATAAAGATAAATTATCATTATCGCCATTGACATCAATTTCGTTACTTATACAATCGACTTTTGATGGTTATTTTTTCTTTGATATTAACAAGTTGCAAGTTACGGAAATATATTTTCCAATATTTGGAAATATTTCCTTACATAACGCTGTTGTTCTCGAGATTATTTTCTTTATCCAGTTATGTTGAAAAAGTTTAAAAATATTGCAGCATTTTTTTTAAGTTAATATATTTATTTAAACGCACAATATTAGAGGAGAGTCACAAACTTACATAAGAAGCATTCAAAATTAAAACTGAAAATGGCAGAGTTAAAAATTTTCGGATAGCAGCCAAGGCGAATTCATATAAGGTGTACATAGTTACTATAGCAGCCGGCTGGATTCTTTTTATTCAGCTACGTGCATTTTGTTTTTGCTTTTGCGTTTGAGCTTTCAAAAGCCGTAAAACCAAAAACAAAGAGTATGTAAATTTTGACAACTCTTACGCAAAAGAAAAAACAAAATACATGTGAATTTTGTAGTTGTACTTATAACACCACTTTGTATGAATGCGCATTGATAGCAGCGCAAGTTTTTTTTTCAAATGAGAAAAAACACCTATTTAAAAATTTCACTATATTTTAAGCAGAGCTCAAATTTTATGAAATTTTTTTTTGCGAAAATCCCCGGTGTTCTAAGCATGAAATCTGCATTTAGTGTAAAAAGTATTTTTCTAAATTTATTATTTCATAATGTAAAAATTTGACATTTTACCTAAAATTTTGCTTAACAAGCTTTTTTTTAGTAGGACTAATAGTTTTCGAGACACAAAATTTAATTCAAAGTTTTTAATTGCGAGTTTTTTGCAAAATAAAAAAAATTTTACGAAAGTAGTTACCACAATTATTTATCACCTCAAGTACTACAAAACTACAAAGTATAAGAAAAAATCTATACGCCGCCATTTCCCTTTCCCGTGGAACTGCTCATATATTTCTTCAACCGTAATGCAATTACTTGAGTTTTCCATATTTTTTGTTTTTTTGTCTTTGGCCTTCAAATCGCACGGAATATACATAAATACGTCATTAACAAGACCACTTAAAACTTAAGTACACAATTTTCACGCTATTAAGAAGACTACGTAAAATTCACGTGCACACTTTTTTATTAACCAAGTTTATGTAACAATAAAATGAAACAAGCACCTCCGATCGCACACCGCTAGAGCGTAACGGTAAAAGGTAACTGGACTTTTTATGTGGATTTACCTAAATATGTAGATATATTACGAATACAGCGCTATGCTTGGCAATAAAAATTCGAAAGTAAATATTATTGCTGAACAATAAATACAATCGTTAAAAAAGTTATATTATTTTTTAGGAGCAAAATGAGACCACGTGTTAATTATTATTTCTGCGTAGGCACTTCTTTTTTTGATATTTTGTATTAAATAGCTTTACCCGAAATATTTACACGTACAAAACGACTTCATGCTTTCATTTATAAATGCGTGTATAGTGTATATACCAAATTTATTTGCAACACCTGCTAAATAAAATACAAATTATATCTTATATAAAAAATAACAAAATTACCAAATTAACTCATAAAAAACGCAGACTTAAAATTAATGTAAGCTAATTAAATTCTAACATGCAATTTATATTAACTAACTTATAATTCATTAGGCAAGATTCTTAGGGCCGGTATTACAATGCATTTTTAAGTTGAACTTAAGTCTAGTCTAAGATTTTGCGTTTCACCAACCATTTTTGGAGCAAATCTTAAGTTCAACTTAAGTTGAACTTAAGTCGCCAATTTTGACGTCTTAAGTTGTTCTTAACTTTGTGAACAGCTGATCAATTGTTGCAAAGTAAAATTTCAAAGGCCTTAGTATTGATAACTGAGAAAATATAAAGGATATTTGTTTTAATATGGATTTTGATTGGAGTAGTGATGAAGACAGTGACTTAGAATACGAGGAAGTAATAAATATCATTGTACTGAGGAGAAGTAAAGTAATACGAGATCGTCCAAAATTTTTTCAATTGTACGACGTGAAAGATTTTCGCGACCTGTTTCGAGTCAATAAACAAACAGCTTGGAGTGTCCTTAATTTGATAAAAGATGAAATAAAGCATAAAACTGCTAGGTAAGTGAATGCTTTACTAACTAATTTATAAAGTAATCTAAATTACATTGACTCTTCACAGAAACCATGCCTTGCGCCCGGAGAAGATGCTTTTACTTACGTTGCGATTTTTTGCAACAGGAGGGATGCTGCAAACTATTGGCGACTTGTTTGGAGTCTCAAAAGCTACTGCCTCTCGAGTCATAACATGTACTTCGCACCATATAGCACTGCTACGAGAAAAGTTTTGAAATGTAACTCCAAACTGTTCTGATTTTTACACAAATATAATTTTATAATTTCCCAACCACCGTAAGAATAAACATTGTTTTATTTGCATACATTTTATTTTGATATATTCTATTTTTCAGTTCAGTTCAGTTCGAATAAACAAACAATGCATTTCGTTGCGGTGCTACCATATTAATCAATTAAATATTTTCCATACTTAAGTAGCCGTTGTGAAACGCAATCGTGAGTGAAATCTTAAACTGTTCTTAGCTAAGATTTGTCTAAACTAGAACTTAAGTTGAACTTAAGATTAGTTAGTAATACCGGCCCTTAATCTCTACTTTTCTGCTAATTAAAAAGATTATCATGAAGATGGTTGTATGTGTACATACATATATTCTTACATGTACATATACATATACATACAAACGAATGTCCATATTGTAAGGTCAACCGCATAATTGCATCCCTGCAACACCAAAGAACGAGCGCACCAACAACCCGAGAAAAGTAGTCGGAGTAGATACGTCGTCGCGTCAACATCGTTCGTGAATAATCATTTAGTTTTTTCTATTTTAACTTTCAACACGAATATATTTAATACAATTGAACTATGTAATAATAAATAATATTGTACGAGATACAATCTTTAAATAATAAATCAGAATCCTGACAACCCCTAAAAGATCTAGCATCTTTTAGTTCAGAAGTGAGACGCTTCTCATAGCCTCACATGTGTGTGTTATTGTTGTAATCGGTTTGAGCAGTCGCACATGCGAGTGGTCGTGCGTTTGAACATAGCAGACCAAGTGTGGCAAGAACTATCATGTTAGTGACGGTTTGCGTTTGAAAATCAAACAGAATTGTTGTTGCGATTAGCCTATCGAGCGTACGAATGGACGAGCGATTAGCGAAGCATAGAAACGAAATCGGCGGTTTGCATTTAAAAACGTAGACATAATTGTTGTTGTAATTTGCCTGTTGCGCGTACGAATGGACGAGCAGTTGGCGAGGCATAAAAGCAAGAAAAGCGAAGGTTTGCATTTGCGCATGTACAAACGGACAAGCGTTCGGTGAAACGAGAGAGAGAAATAAATAAAAGACATTGTGACGGTTTGTGTTTGAATTACATTCTCGCGTACGAATGGACGAGAGATTGCGAAACGGAAACATACAGAAAGTGTAAAAACAAAAGAAGAGAAACAGTGACAATTGTGTGTTGTTATTGTCTAAAATTTTGTTTGCATGACGAATGAAGCAAAATCAAGAAAAGTAAAATCCAATAAGAATACTTGTTAATAAACAAAAAAAAAAAAAAAAAACGCAAAATGAAAATAAAAGTAGCATCTTTGAAAGTTGACGAACTGAAGGAGCAACTACGTAATAATAATTTACTAACATCGGGTTCAAAAGCCGAATTGATAATGCGATTAAATGATTTCTTAGGTAGTGATGAAATCGAAATCGAAACAGAATCTAATTTACAAAGCCAGGTAAATGATTTGCGTGAAATGATGCAGAATATGATGACGACCATGCAAAGTTTTGCTGGTCAAATGCAGCAAAGAAATAATGATACAGTGCGAGAAAATGTAAATGAAGAACGTTTAGTTACTACACCACAGAATTCAATACGAACAGTGGGCCGAAGTGCCAGTGTAAAGGAAATTGCAGAGACAATTCCTGAGTTTGACCCAACTACTGATAACTCACTAACAGTGACACAATTTGTAAATAGAGTGGACAGTTCCATAAGTGCTTACGACTGGGACGAAAAGTGTTTACTCTTAGCCGTGTATGGAAAATTAAAAGGTGTTGCGCGTATGTGGTTAGACGCAGCACCAGCATTTTATTCCAATTGGCCTGATTTGGCGAAAGCGTTAAAAAGCGAATTCGGTTGTGAATTGAATGAAGCGCAAGTACATTATAAAATGGCAAGTACGACGCGTATGCAAAATGAAAAGATTTTAGAGTATTGTTTTAGAATGAGCGGACTAGGCCGACGGTATGGCCTGAGTGAAAGTTCAATTATAAAATACATTCGCGACGGATTGAAACACCGTGAATTGCAGACTGCAATAGCTGCATTGAAGTTTAATTCGTTAAAAGATATGCGCGAAACAATTGAAAGTTACCTTCAAAACTTATCTGTGACAAAGCAATTTAAAAATGAATATACGAGTGATCGAAATAAAGACAGTGCAAAAGACATGCGTCGGAATACAATCGAAACAAAAGGCATAACGTGTTATAATTGTAAAGAATGTGGACATATCGCGCGGAATTGTCCAAAACCGAGGCAACCGCGTAAATGTAAAGATTGTAACAAATTCCACGGAAGTAGCGAACCAGAAAATTGTGGTAAAAAAGCAGTAGCTGTGAAGCAAACACACATACATCAACCATCTAAGTTTTTCGAAAAACCAATCAGCGTAAACGGTAAGGCGTTAGTAGCTTTTGTAGACACTGGTAGTGAATGCAGTATGATACGGCGATCAGCTGTAACAAATTTAAATACCAAGAAGTACCCATGCGCTGTAGAAATAATAGGCATTTGCGGTGGAAAACGTACTTCAACTGAGAGTATCAACGTGAACATGGCTGTTGATGATGTAGTTTTAATCGTCAATTTGTTTATTGTTGATGATGATATATTAACAATGGACGTACTTTTGGGGCAAGATATTTTTAAAAACGCAGACGTTGTTGCAGAAATAAAGAACGAAAGCTTCGTATTTTCTACGCAGGTTACAAAGGTAGAACTTAAGCATCGAGAAACTGATTTCAGCGAAATTATTAGCAGTATTGACGACATAAATGTAAAAGCTGACTTGCAAGTATTGTTAGTTGATAACACAGACGTTTTTGCGGAAAATCTTACTGATATTGGCTTGACTAACGCGACGGAAATGAAAATCGAATTGACAACGAATGTACCAATAGCTCAAAAACCGTACAGGGTGCCGGAGCCGAAGAAGCATTTAGTTACCGAAATGATTAGCGAACTTTTGGCATGCGATATTATTGCCACTTCTAAATCCGAATACGCAAGTCCAATTATTTTAGTAAAGAAGAAAACTGGCGGTGAACGCCTTTGCGTCGACTATAGGCGACTTAATCAGCATACGGTAAAAGAAGTTTATCCAACACCAAATATTGAAGAAAGGCTTAGCGAAGCCATGCGATACAAATATTTTTCAGTACTAGATTTAAACAGCGGGTACTATCAGGTACCAATAGAAGAAGGGTGTCGCAAGTATACAGCGTTCATAACAACTGAAGGTTTGTTTGAGTTTAAGAGAATGCCGTTTGGCCTCAGAAACGCGCCTGCGGTATTCCAGCGGCTAATGCAAAATATCAAAGATAGAACTCGACCTGGTGACATGATCCACTATATGGACGACATATTAGTAGGTAGCAGTAACGTCACCGAGATGTATGAAAAACTTAAACGTGTTTTTAAGGCATTGCGCGAACTCAATTTAACATTAAATATTAAGAAATGCGAGTTTATGAAGCAGACGATCGAGTTTTTAGGGCACAAACTTCATTCAGGTGACTGTGAAGACAATTGCCGTGAATTGTTTTACTACTCCAAAATCTATAACAGATGTAAGAAGTTTTCTTGGTCTTAGCGGGTATTTTCGACGCTTTGTACCAGGTTACTCGATTATAAGTGAGCCGTTACGTTTATTGCTGCGTAAAAATCAACAATTTCAATGGGCAGAAAAACAAGAAGAAGCATTTTTAGCATTGAAAACAGCGTTAACATCGAAGCCATTGATGACAGGATATCGTGTCGAGGCAGATCATCAGATTCATACTGATGCTAGCTCTGTTGGTATTGCGGGTGTACTTTTACAACGAGACGGCGGCGACTGGAAACCAGTTGCATATTACAGCAGATCTACGACAGACAGCGAGCGAAACTTTCATAGCTATGAGCTGGAAGTACTGGCGGTGGTGAGCAGCCTAGAGCGTTTTAGGTATTATGTGCAAGGGAAAGAGATCGTAGTTGTGACTGACTGTAGCGCGGTTACTGCAGCAATGCACAAACGTGAGTTGATACCACGAATTGCACGTTGGTGGCTACGTATTCAAGACTTTCTTGTAAAATTGGAGCACCGACCAGGTAGAAGAATGGAGCATGTCGATTTTCTCAGCCGAATGCCATATGAAAAAGGTGAAGAAATCGATACAGCGTCTCTGAAAATTGCGAAAACAACTTTAGACGTAGGTGACTGGATATACAGTATGCAGCATCAAGACAAAGATATTCGAGATATTGTAGAAAAACTTGCCAGCGGTGATAAAATTACTAATGATGAATACAAAATCGAAAACGGAAGACTTTATCGAAAGCAGAAAAGTAATAAGCTATGGGTAGTACCAAAATCAATGCGATACAAAATTGTACAGAGCGTGCACGAGAAAGTTAAACATCTTAGTACAGAAAAGACTTTAGAAGAATTAAATAAATATTTTTGGTTTCCTCGAATGCGTAATTTTGTAAAGACATTTTTGAAATCGTGCATTGAATGCGCATATAATAAACAGCGGGGTGGCAAAATAGAAGGAGCGTATCATTATGACGAGATAGAACCTGTACCATTCAAGACGGTACATATCGATCATCTAGGACCTTTTCCTCGTAGCAAGAAGCAGAACGAACACGTAATAGTCCTCGTTGATTCATTCACGAAATTTACAGTATTACGAGCTGTTAGAAGCACAGCGACACGACATGTATTGACATTACTTAACGAAGTAAGCAGCTATTTCGGAGTGCCAACACGAATAGTAACCGATCGTGGGACAGCGTTTACTTCTCAGGATTTTAGACAATATTGCAACGATAATGATATTAAACAGATTTTGAATGCTGTTCGAACTCCGCGCGCAAACGGACATGCAGAGCGTACCAACCGAACTCTACTGGGTATGTTACTTCCGGCGACGGAAGACGACAAAACCTGGGATGATCAACTTAGAGGTATACAGTGGGCACTAAACACTACAAAGAACAAAACAACTCAGCGAACTCCACAAGAACTTTTATTCAATTACAAGCCTCGAGATATTCTTCAGAATAAATTAATATTAGCTTTACATGAAGATGATGTTATAAGTAATGACGAGATGAACGAAATTCAAACTGAAGCAGTAAGTCGTATTAATCAGCAGCGAGAAAAAGCTAAACAGCGTTTTAACGAAAAACATCGAAAACCTACACAATATAACGTTGGTGATTTGGTTCTCGCCGAAAATGAGCCTGTTAGTACTGGTGGTTCTCGCAAATTGGAGCCACTATACAAAGGTCCGTTCATGGTAACCAAGGTGATTGGCCACGACAGGTATCTCGTTGAAGATATACCAGGGTCAAAACGCAAACAACGACATTATACATCAATCTATGCATCTGATAAGTTGAAGCCATGGTGTAATTTGCCGAATTTCGATGGGTTTGATGATGATGTCGGAGTCGAGGTCGACTCCTGTAATCAGGATTGGCCGACTGTAAGGTCAACCGCATAATTACATCCCTGCAACACCAAAGAACGAGCGCACCAACAACCCGAGAAAAGTAGTCGGAGTAGATACGTCGTCGCGTCAACATCGTTCGTGAATAATCATTTAGTTTTTTCTATTTTAACTTTCAACACGAATATATTTAATACAATTGAACTATGTAATAATAAATAATATTGTACGAGATACAATCTTTAAATAATAAATCAGAATCCTGACAACCCCTAAAAGATCTAGCATCTTTTAATATGTATAACAAGTAATAATCACGGATTTAATAGATGCGCACAACATACGAATCATAATGAATATTCGTATGTATGTTTGTTTGTAGGTAAGAATGTAAGTACAACTAGGCGTGAAAATAAGAACTAATTATTGCTAGTTATTACTACAATGGTGCCTCAGGACATTTACTTTAAAAGCACTTGCTTATTCTATTAACATTATCACGCCGAAGCGACTAAAATTTGCATTTTAATAACACATTATCAGTAAAGGTAATTATGCAAATAGATATGTGTTTATATGAAATGAAATAAGCTTTGATATAAAATTTAATGAATACCTTTATGCTACATTTAATTCTGTTGATTATATCGAATGTGTCGAAATAATTGCACGAGGGTAACCCTGAAAATTTTCGGGAAAAATACACATTTTACAACAAAAAAAACAATTTAAGGTCTGTGCCAACCGCTAGCGAGCACATTGGATAAAAATGAGTTCTTTTAACAAGCGAACTAATTGGTATTTTATCTGAAATTTAAATTTTTTTTGTTGATGTGTGAGAGCTGGCATTGTCCAGTTTTTTTTCTAATTGTGCCAATAACTTCAGACAAGCAAATTGTTATATACGAGTCAAACCACGTCAAACGTGACACAATATTTTTGGTCATTTTCTGGAATGCTGAATCAATTGCATGGATCAATAGTACACACTAATATAAGAAACCAATTTGAATATTTTGTCGAAATAATGTATATTTTATTTAAGTTTTGCAATTAAAAATTTTTGCACGATTTTCTTAAAAAATTTATAATTTTGGACTCGTTTGCAATAAATTGACCAAACTTTCAAGGTTTTTTTAAAATTGTGCACTCTTTCGATGGATTATTTTTTTATAATAATATTTTGCAAAATAAGGTAATTGTTTAAACATTTTTATAAACAAATTAGATTAATTATGCTTTATTCACGATGTTAATGAAAGCGCATAATGCAGGAATGTTGAGTAACTATTCCTCTTCATACCTATGAAAAAAAAATTTGGTATTTATTATAGGAACTATTTATTTTTGAATTTTACATGCATCAGTGGACCTACCGGCGCCTTTGTTTATCTAACGATTTGTTTATGTATCTAGTATACGGTACTGTGTTGCTCGCAGCAGAGTCGCGCTTACCAGCTGTTGAACATCGTTAGATAAACAACCACTCAATATTGACGGTTTTTCGATGATCAAGAGCAACAATAATAATATTTTTTTTTCAAACTGAGCCACGAATTTAATTACTGGACTGAGGCGCTCACGTTTAAATTCTGTAATCCAGTCGTAAACAGAGATTTTACTACAAACGGGATGAAGGCGAATCAAGCTTTGTGCTTGAGCTAAGATAGTAAAAATTCACGGCCAAGCAACGTTCACTAGAATTATTTATTTGTTCAATAAATTAATTTTTTTGAGACACTACTAAATCAAAATTACTTAATTGACATTTTATCTGTTCATTTTTTTTTACCTAATTAGCAACGGTGCTTTGTGTGCGATATTTCGGTAATCGATAAAGAGAATTTGGTCAAATTTAATACGCAGGATGGGATTGCACTAATAAATATGTACGTCGAATCAAAAAATTTTCGGAATAGCCATGGCACCGTCTATACTAGAAAACCCAGCTTTCTTTACTTCGCCAATAAAGACATATATTTTGCAGATATTAAACATTGATTTTGGGCTTACAGTATTTGTCGTTTCATCCTTAAGGGGGCTTGTGATCGCCTGTTTGCACAATGAATAATATATAGCCCGCTATATAGGATCTTTATTCCAAATAATGTAAATCTGTAGAAAATAGTTGCGATGTTATATGAAATTAGGTTTTTTTTATTGTATACGGCGTGGCATTTTTCCAAAACGATACACAGCTTGATATATAAGACACATTGTATGTACCCAAATATCATTCATCAGCATCGAATACCAGCGAATATAAGACGAATTCACTGTTCCAAATTTATGTATACCGTATATTCGAACTTTGAAATAAAAACCTTCACTGGGTATTTAAGGTCCGGTTGAATCCGAGCTTAGAGTCCTCTATACTTTTCCCACGCGAGCGCAGTGGAGCCCAGGGTTTTATAACTTTATTCACTTAACGGTTTTTGTAAGAGCAAAAAGCAAGCCAGATAGATATGACATAGACACGCTTTGCATTTCAACTGAGTAAGAAACCTTTTGAAAATTATATAAGTCAATTATATAAGTCATACGTTTTGGGGATTTTAATATATCCCCAAAGTCTACTGAGGATAGAATAAAAAAGGAAATCACTTTTAGATCGCTGTTACGTCTAGATTATTCTAGCAAATTCACTCAGCGTTTTCATATTTGGATGGTAATATGGTTGACTAATTACTTATGAAACAGCTCACAGTTACCACGATAGTATTTTCATTTCTTTCTTTGACTAAATTACATAATTTGAATTTTAAGAATAGCATAAGTAAATTTTATAGATACTTATACTTTAGAAGAAATTTATAAATATGAGTGCATGTTTTACAAGTATAGTATTACAAGTATAATGAAATTCCATATTTATTATAATAAAGAATAAGTATGTACAGTAGAGGTGTTCTTCGTTGTATGGAGATTTTTGAAATTGTGTTCTAAGTTTACAGAATGGTCTTATTTGTTTCCTTTCCTCTCAAAATTAAATAAAAACCAAGTTTTATTGAAATCGGTTAACGAAAAGTCGGCGCGGAAACGACTTGGAAATTTCGCATGTATTTTGTATGGTAAAATGCCAGTTTTTATGTATTCTAATTATACATTTCGAATTATTTTATTAAACAAGTAGTAAAAGGCAGAAAATTCAAAAAACGGTACCCAGTAAGAGGTCTGATTCTCAGAAAAAAGATGTAGAAGACTTTTCTGAAGAGTTGGACAATTTGTTTGACATTGCTCATAGAAATGACTTACAAACCATTCGATTAAGCGAAGATAAGGAATTTCTGATTCTACAAAGGCAAAAAGGGCGCCCTGGTTGTATGGCCGGTGTTGACATGGTTTTATATCAACGACAAAGCAGAGCAGTTCACCGAATTGAAAAAGAGCTATCACGGAAAAGAAAACATGATCAAGTGTCGGACGTGAATCGTAACTATATCAATACCAAATCAATTTTAATTATTGTTGTTATGTGAAACTTAAAATGTTATTGTAAAGCCGAATTCATAGATAATTTTGGAATGGAAAATGAAGTGGAGATTTGTGACAGGGGGTCAAAAGAAGAAGAAATCTATATAAATTATAATGAAATCAAAAATACTTCAACTTGTGCTAAAAGAGGAACAAAACATTTTGTAACACCGCGATTGCTTTCAGCACTTGATAGCGCCAAAGTAACCGATAGAAAGGCGATGCACATTCTCATGGCGACTGCAGAAGCATTGGGCCATTGTACCAGCGAATTGGTAATCAATCGTTCTACTCTCCATCGGCTGCGAGTAGAGCATCGACGAAACGAAACACGAAAGATTCAACCCAGTTTTATTGACAAAGTATATTTTAATAAAATATCACGAAATATATACATACTATGTTATATATAACTATTTGTTATATTTTATTCTAGCTAAGTGAAACACAAGCAATGGTAGTGCACTGGGATGGGAAAGTATTGCCAGATCTTATTGGAAAAATAAAAGTTCGGAGAATTGCAGTGCTTGTTAGCTACAATGGCGACTCAAAATTTCTTGGCGCTTCTAAACTTTTATCTGCTACTGGAGAAAATATAGCTACAGCAGTCTTTGACACACTGAGCAAATGGAATATTTTAGACCGAGTAGAAGGAATGTCTTTTGACTCCACGTCCACTAATACTGGGCCAATGAATGGTGCATGCACCCATTTACAACGCATGCTAGGAAGAAATTTGTTAGTATTACCATGCAGTCACCACATTCTTGAAATATACTTGCGTAGTGTATTTGATTTACATTTCAAAGTGACGCAGGCACCAGAAGTCTCAATTTTTGAAAGATTTGCCAAAGCCTGGCCAAATATTGACACTTCGTCATTTAAAAGTGGGCTCGACGATAAGGGTATAAAATCCCAAATAAGCGACGATATCTGCAATGACATCAAACTATTTTGTCGCTCGCAATTACAAAAAACCTTTATTCGTGCGAACTACTAGTGCTTACATTCCTTGGTGACAATGGTGGTCAATTTAAAACACCTGGCGTTACAAGTCATGCACGCTGGATGTCAAAGGAAATATATTCCTTAAAAATATTTGTATTTGGTGAACAATTTCACTTGAGCAAATATGAGTTAAAAGGCTTAGGCCACATTTGGGTTTTCTTAGTGCGCCTATATATAAAAGCTTGGTTCAAATGCTCTAATGCAATTACCTCTCCTCTACAAGATTTAAATTTTGTACAGCAATGTATTAATTGTGACAGTGTCAATGCGAATATTTCTTCTGAGTTGATTAGAAAAATGCAACTAATGATACAGAAGAAAGGGGTATCAAGCTCATAAAAGATTTCAACACTATTCTTACAAATAAAGAAGAAGAGAAACAATTTCTGCTTCAAGTTGTTGCAGAATACAAAAAAAAATATACATCCTACAAAAACTCTGAATTAATTTAAATCAAATGTTCCTAAATGTATAAAGCGTATTATTATAAAAATTACTTTTAAGAAGCAGGTTTATGTTATAGAGTAATATTATAGGTTGAACGAAAGCATTGCCTTTGAATACATGAAACTTGATTTTTTCTATTGGAAAGCGATTTTTTATTTTCAAAACGTTTCCGTGCCGACTTTTCGTTAACCGATTTCAATAAAACTTGGTTTTTATTTATTTTTGAGACGAAAGGGAAAAAATAAGCCCATTCTGTAAACTTAAAACACATTTTGAATTTTAAGAACACGTCTAATGTACAGTTAACAAAATACTTTAAAAATAATATTTGAATATAGCGAATAAAGCAATACTTTCTTAAGCATTTGACTGTACGTAAACACATACATTAAAGGCATAACAATTTATTTTAGTTTTTATTTAATTAAAAAAAGTCACTAGTTTTCAAAATTAAGATTATTATATTTACTGGGCATATTGTATACAATAGGCACGGTTTATTTGAAATAAAAACTTGCGCCGGGTATTTAAAGTTCGGTTGTACCCGAATTAAACGCTTCCTTACTTGCTTTTTAAGAGATTCACTTCTTTTACCCCATACAACAAGAAATATCTCTCTCGAAATCCAGAGAAAAATCTCTTTTGCCAACAAGTACTACTTTATTTTTAGTAGGCAAATGAACAGTAAAGACCCCCCTTTGACGAACGCAAACCAGTCTCTCATCAGGCCCGTGCCTTTGTATGGTTCAAAATCGGATGAGATGGATTTTGGACAGGAATATTCACCGAAAGATTTTTAGATCTTAACGTCCTTTTATATCAGCTTTACCACGGCATAGATAATACACAGTAGTATCAGTAGAGTAAATGCAATCAATTTACGTATTTTGTTTTTGCCGTAATTCGAATCATTGAAATCTTGCACACAGTGAATCAGATCTTACCAAAAAATAGAAACATTATAAGTTATACTAAAATTTAGCAGTTCGGAGGCTTTTCTAAATCAAAATAGGTGGTCCTACCTGTTCAATGTGACTTTCTTCTAAACTAAAAGGATGCCAAACTCACAAACGCGGCTTTTCATTTATTTTATTCCCGTGAAAATTAAACACATTTGAATTTATGGTATATTTAACGGAAAAGTTCTTCTAATGATATTCAAAAACGTATCCCTTCCATGCATATACACATAAATATCCCTTTAAATTTATAAAATTGTATGATAAATAATGAGGCATTAAGAAATATAAAACATTAATCAAACTCACTCAGCAAAAGCCGTCCACTGCTCCTCCGATTACCAAGCAAACTATGAAATTTGTCATGTACTGCAAATTAACATCAAAGTTCACTCTGCAACAACAAATTCGCTAAAACTTAATTCATCCAACTGGTCCATTTATCAAAACTCCACCTATAAATAGAAAAGCGTGCGATGCAGTGTAAGCTTTTGGTAAATATCACAAATTTCTTTTAGCGTCACTCGACTCATCAAACTCAAATAGTCCTTTAAACAATGAATGAAAATTGGCAGCTTTCATATTTCCATTGGAAGTGAAAAGGCGAAAACTACTTGTAACGTGGTTGCCGTTGGCGCGCTATGGGGGGCAATGCTAAAAATTCCGTTTTCTTGACTAGCAAATTGTGGCATACGAAAAGATTCAAAGAAGTGATAAATAAAACCATTACTCATTCTGCTGCAAAGTTGTTTTGTTTAATTGACGTTTCATTTAATGTTGAAAGTATAGTTATAAATTAATATTGAAAATAATGACGTATACGTGAGTAAAGTTACTGGTGCGTCTTTTTCCGCGTATAAGCTTATTTGTACTAAGAATAACAAAATGGCTGTCGGACATGTCGGATTTGCCATATGCTTCCAAGATGGAGAGAATTTAATGAAATTTTTAAAAAGCTTTTGTCTAACATTTTGTACATCATATTACCAAAAAAAATAGGTCAATTCTTTGAATGTGTTATCAAAGACAAGGTTTATTTCAGTGTGAAACATCTAATTTGTCCTAGGCTGCATGGTTTTGTTGCTAATAGGTCTACGTTATCTAATCTGTCAGTTTTTTCTGAAGATTGTCACGTAAGCTTTCGTAATGGTTTCCAAATCGACTCAATCTATTCGGACTTCTCTAAAGCATTTGACAAGATCTCCCATAAAATTTTAGTGGCCAAATTGGAATGTCTTGGGTTTCACTCGACCTTCCTGGATTGGATTAAATCCTACTTGTCAGAAAGGAGCAGCACAGTTGTTATTGATGGGGTTTCTTCGAATCAATTTATTGCCAGCTCTGGTGTTCCGCAGGGTAGTATTTTAGGGCCTTTATTATTCATTTTATTTATTAATGATATCCGTTCTTGTTTCTTTTCTGCTAATTTTCTTCTGTATGCAGATGATCTTAAACTTTATGCTGAAATAAAAAGTTTGAGTAACTCAGTCGTCCTACAGTCTGAGCTAAATAACTTATTTTATTGGTGCCTTATGAATCGTCTCTTGCTAAATATTAAAAAATGTCATAAAGTTACCTTTTCTAAGCTTCAGAAACCTCTTTACACATATTATCATATTAATAATACATATCTTGTTTCATCTGATGTGATTAAGGACTTAGGGGGTGTTTTTTTTATTTCAGTTTCAATTTTATCATGCATTTAAACTATGCTGTCTCCAATTCGCTTGCTATCCTAGCTTTTGTACGTCGCAACTCTTCGCATTTTGCTGACCCATATACTCTTAAAATATTATACTCTGCGTTTGTCCGGTCCAAATTAGATTACGCTGCTTTTACTTGGAGGCCTTATCATGCAGTCCATATAAATTGTGTTGAGAGGGTACAAAAAATCTGTATACGATTTGCTCTGTATTCTCTCAATTTCTTAGATCTGACTCCTTCGTATGAATCTCGCTGTCGGTTGATTAGTATTTTTCCATTAAGTGATAGAGGAACTCTTCTTGCACTATCTTTTATCTTTGACCTTGTCAATGGTAAAATTGACTGCCCTACTCTACTAAAAAGATTACATTTTAATATTCCTTGCAAAAATGTTCGTTGTTTTAACATTTTTCGTATTGGCTTTTACAAGACAGTATATAGTGCCAATTCTCCAATCATTAGATCGTTATCTGAGTTTAACTATTTCTCAAATTTTTTGGATTTCAACCTTTCTGGTACTAATCATTTATTTCAAATGCAATGAAATAATTATTTTCTTTGTAAAAGATAAGTTGAATACTACACAATTGTTTTATACACATTAAGTTTCATTAATTGAGTTTCAATATAAATTTTATAAAACTCCATATATACAAAGATTTTGAATTGTTACTTACTTAGACATTAATGAATAAATAAATAAATAAATAAATAAATAAAAGAACGACTCGTGTTTTATACGCCAAATGTAAACAAATTTATATTATGGTAAATAAAGACATTGTTGACTTCGGTTTATTCGAAGAAATCAACGTGAAGGAGTTTTCGAAAGTGTATGAAGTGAAGAAATATTTGTAAGTTCTATGTATAATCGTAAAATAAGAAAAAAAACCTACTTTTTGAGTTTTATTCCGCTTTCAATATTTCTTATTACATACATATTTAACATATTTGACATGTGTAACGAAACTAGGTTTTGTATAGAAATAGAGTTCGAGGCCTTTAGCTTGAACAAAGAAATCAAAGACCCTTAAATATCATAACTTGAGGAGAGGTATTCTGCTTTCTTGTGAAAGTGGAGTGGCAACACTTATAGGCAATCAAAAACAGTCGATTTGGGGAGCACCACGCGTTAAGTTTATCAAGCTAGGATTAGAGTAAGGTGAAATCACACAAAGCTCTAATTATGGAATAAATTTTTAGGCCGTCCGCTTAAAAAGCTGCAAATTAATTCTAAGTAAAAACCTCAATACTGATCGACAACTAACAAAATCATGTTTGTTTGTGAAAATTAAGCTACTGACTGCAAATGACAGATCAACTCTTAATTGGCAACATTTTCTATCGCCACTCTTATCAATTGGGGTAATGAACACTTTTTTCTAAACATCAATGAACTCGTCATAAGATAATGTCTTATTGAATAACAAATTTTAGGATTTTTAAAACTAATAGCCGAAAGGCCATACGAATACATTTGTTTTGAGGATTTTAAAAATAACGTAAGCGATCCAAAAGCAATGATTGATATGCTCGGGCATAAGACTGGACCGGATTAGTGGCCCAACTAAATCGAAACAAATTCGAAAACTTGAGCATACGTTTTGTCTTTAAAATGTTTATAAACATTTAAAACTTATTGAAAATTATACACCTCAATATATAATTTAACAGCTGTTAGCTTACCACTTGTGGTTAATCAGAGAAATAAATAAAATTGCGTACTAAGCTGAACCGATATTTAAGAACCAACACAATCACCTTAGGAGTTGTTAACATTTGCTTTTCTTTGCTGTGTACGTACCCAGTGCGTATACGTAATATTGTTCGTCGCCAATTAGGGAATTTTATTTGTATATATGGCATTCTGTGCCAAGTCGGGTACCATTTGGCTTTTTTATCTCCGATTTATTTTTTTATGTATTATGTATCAACTGAGAAAAACCTCTTGATATTTTTTTAATTTTTTGTGCAGCTGTTTTCAAGATATACATTTTTGAAAAAAACCTTATTTCTTTTAAATACTAACAACTTTGCAAACTATATCGATTTGGAAATTTTTTTGAAATTCGTGTTTTTCAATATTTTAGTTAACCTATCGTTCCTATCAGGTCAAAGTTATAATACCATTTTATCTTATATATAAAAATTAAGTAAAAGGATTCCAATTTCTAGATGAATTCGTTTAAACGTGTACATAAAATCGATATTCTATATGCAAAGCAGCAATATAAATTTTTGCCTTTAGTATATGCATTGAATTTTAATGCACGTTTTATTCTTTTGATTGGGTAATGAAAGAAAGGTAACCATTGTACGAGTTTCCCTCTGCCAAGTAAAATTGAAAACTTTCCGTGCCTCGGCATGCAATGACAGTCCTCCGAGTATATATGTAGGACGGGAACACCGCAGTGGACGAAAGACTTAGAGTATACTTAAAAATACAACCCTGACAATGTTGAACGAACTTGACGAACGCGTGGCAAGCAAAACGGGAGTTGGAAGTTGAACGTTGAATCGCGAAGATCTATTTTGCGTATTGCATACCGAAATATTAACTCGCTATTATTAATACTTAATTTAAGACATTAACCTATGTAATCAATACATATTCAATAAACATTTACTTATATACGAATAAATAAACAGTGAAGTGTCTATTTTACTACAAATTGGTGTCAGAGTGGACTGAGCTTTAACGCGAACAGTTGTGTGTTGCAGCAGAAGCTGAAAAACATTAACACTTGTTGTTGGTGAAGTACGAGTACTGGCGTGGCAGAGGCCGAATAGCGCTAGCGTGCTAAACGTGTGTTGTGACAGAGGCTAAAAAGCATAAACAATTGTTGTTGGCGAATACTGCGCTGGCGTGGCGGTGGCCGAATAACGCTAGTGAACATTCGTGTGGAAAAGGCTGAAAGCACAAAAACAAATTGTGGTTGGTTGAACATTCGCTGTACTTGCGAATTAATTTTCCGTTGATTCAAAAATCTTCGTGAAATTTTGTCATCGTGCAATCTACTCGTTGCTACGCTGTGGCACTGGCAGAAGAGCGTACCTGAAACATTGAAAAATTCTGGTTGGAAAATTGCAACGAAACATTTGGCGAAGCAGCGAAATTGAAATTGGACAAGCAGAACTGCAGATGAGTACGAGTAGTATAGGAAAGTAGTAAGAGTAAGAGAAATAGAATGCAAATTTGAATTTTAACTGATAGCTAAGTCATTATCTTTCTCATTTTCATGGCATTCTTAAGATGTTGAAATTTTGTTTGATTGCATGTAAGCAACACAGAAGAAAATTTTTAGTGGTGAAATTTTATATACGAGAGAGCTTTATACTTTGATTGCTGAGGTGAATTGTTAAAGTAGTAAAATCTTCATGCACAATTGCAAATGCAAATGCAAAATCGAACTAATAACTTGCTGTATGATTTCATTAAATTACTTTTATGCGTATAAGCCAAATTATTTTTATAAGATATTTGTTGTAACTATTTTTAATTTCACATTTTTATATTGATTGAATTGCAACTGGCTTTGTAAAGTTCCACAATGGAAAGAAGCGAAATTTTAAAATTAAATGTAAGTGAGTTGAAAGCCAAATTAATTGCATTAGGGTTGCCGACTACAGGACGAAAGATGACCTTACAAGACAGACTTTTTGAGCATTATGGCCTGACTGTTGAGGCTAACAATGATGATGACGTAAACGAGGGCTCCGAATATGGCGACGCTGGCACATCACCACCAAGTGAAGTCCATTACCAAACATTTAGTAGTACGCCATTTACTTTGCGTGATATTGCAAACTCATTAACGTCCTTTAGCGGTTCGGGGTCTTTGTCGGTCGAGGATTGGTTAGACGAATTCAATGAAAATGCTGAGGCAGTTCATTGGAATGCATTGCAGAAATATATATATGCAAAACAGCTACTTAAAGGCGCAGCAAAGCTTTTTATACGAAGTCAGCGAGGAATTACTAGTTTTGATATGTTAGCGCAGGCATTAAAATCCGAGTTTGGTATTACAGTGTCATCAATCGAGGTTCACCGAATGCTACGAAATCGTCGAAAGCGGCAAAATGAAGATTATAAAGAGTATCTTTATAGTCTCATGGAGTTGGGCAAGCCAATTAAACTTGACGATGTGAGTTTAATTGAATATTTTGTAGAGGGTATTCCTGATTCACGGCAAAACAAAATCAACCTTTATCAGGCAAAAACCATACCAGAGTTGAAAGAGCAAATACGTGTGTATGAGAAAGTGCGATCTGGTCGCCAGCAAGTGACCAGCTCAAACTTAAATCAAACAACTTCCAAAGTAGTAACGACAGCTAATCAGGACTCACAGAAAGGAAAAGTTAAACGATGCTTTAAGTGTGGTAATGTTTCCCATATAGCAAAAGATTGTAGTCAGGCACAACCTAAATGTTTTAAGTGTGGGCAACCAGGCCATCGTGCGGCCGATTGTCGAGATACACAAGCGTCAGTGAAAACCGAGAAAGGTAGTGTAAATACGTTGGAGGAGGACCTAGTCCCAAAAGTTAGAGAAATTGGTAGGTGCATTTTCAAGGACTTGACATGCAAGGGTGTAACCTTTTCGGCATTAATCGATACCGGTTGTGACCTTTGTTTAATACGTAACGATATCTTGCTCATGTTGGGAGAAGATATTGAATTGAATAACGATAAGCGTCGACTAAGAGGTATTAGTGGTAGTATCCTTGATACTTTAGGTAGTTTTACCATTATAGTTCATGTTGATAATTTGCAACTTGAAGTTACATTCCACGCAGTGCGTGAACGTGATATGCATTACTCAGCAATAGTCGGTAACAGTATACTCAGAAATGTAAACATGATTGTATCGGAAGATTTGGTAGAATTCAAGGCAAAGACGGTTAAGGATGAGGTAGATAGTACATCACAAAGCATTTCTACGTTAAGAAATCCTGATATACGGAATATGGAATTAGTAGACGCAGCAAAACAGCAGGAGAAGGTTGATGTGCTAGAAGAATTCAAAGATATGTGTTGTATAGTGGAAGAATGTGAAGCTAGCGAGCCGGACGTTGACTTATCGCATTTGCATGTAAGCAATATGAAGAGGGTCAAAGAGTTGATTATCAATTATAAGCCAAAAAAGACGAGGGAATCTCCAATAGAAATGAAAATTCTATTGACAGACGATATTCCAATTTATGAACGGCCTAGGCGCATGTCATACGCTGACAAAAAAGTTGTAGACGATCAAGTAGCGAAATGGTTGAAAGAGAGAATCGTTCAGCGCAGTACGTCAGAATATGCATCGGCTATTGTGCTGGTGTCTAAGAAGGACGGTAGTAAGCGACTCTGTTGCGACTACAGGCGAGTAAATAGTAAGATCGTACGAGATAACTTTCCGATGCCCCTATTAGACGATGTTATTGAAAGATTACAGGGAGCTCAAATTTTTACGACTCTGGATTTAGCTAATGGGTTTTTTCATGTTCCAGTTGAGAGTAGTTCAAGGAAATATACAGCTTTCGTCACGCATAACGATCAGTTTGAATTTTGTTACGTTCCGTTTGGAATCTCAAATTCGCCTGCTGTATTTTCGCGTTTTGTATTTGCTGTCTTAAGAGACATGATCCAGGATGGAACAGTTGTGGCCTACATGGATGACCTCATTATTCCCGCGAAGGATTTGAATGAGGGCATCCAAAAGCTAGAACGTGTTCTGAATAGAGCGTCGGAATACAACCTAAAAATAAAGTGGGATAAGTGCAGGATTCTCGTGCGTAGAGTAGACTTTTTAGGATATATTTTAGAGGACGGTACCATAGCACCGTCGGAAGCCAAAACTCAAGCCGTGGCGAAGTTTCCTACGCCCCACGACAAGAAGTCGTTACAGCGCTTTCTAGGTTTAACGTCTTATTTTCGAAGGTTTGTACAAGGTTATGCGGTGGTAGCGAAACCACTTACTAACCTTTTGAGAAAAGATTCAAAATTCGAATTGGGGGACGAAGAACTGACTGCCTTCCAGCAGTTAAAAATGGCCCTGATGAAAGCCCCTGTGTTAAAGTTGTACGACCCTAAAGCAACCACCGAAGTGCACGCGGATGCCTGTATTTTCGGGCATGGAGCTGTGTTAATGCAGAAGGACACGGATGATCAGGAATTTCATCCTGTTCAATTTATGAGCCGTAGGTGTAAACCGGCTGAAGAAAGGTATCACTCTTACGAGCATGAAGTTCTAGCGATTGTAGAGGCTCTTAAAAAGTGGCGAGTGTACCTAATGGGGATCAAATTCAAGATCGTGACGGATTGTAACGCGTTTGCGTTTACGATGCAGAAACGGGATATTCCGCTAAGAGTATCTCGCTGGGCTATGTTTCTGCAGGACTATAACTATGAGATAGAACACCGCAGTGGGTCGAAAATGAGGCATGTGGACGCACTAAGTAGGGTGTCCTGTCTTATGTTAGAAGACTCCCTGATACATAGGTTGAAACAAGCTCAGCAGAGCGACCACTGGGTTAAAGCCGTATGTGCAGTTTTAGAGCAGACTAGTTATGAAGATTTTTATCTGAAACAGGGAATTCTCCTCAAAGATCCCATCAAGGAACTGATAGTTGTCCCATCGTCTATGGAAATCGAAATAATTACGATGGCACACCGGCAGGCTCATTTTTCAATTAACAAAACCAAAGATGCAGTTGAGAAATCTTTCTATATTCCGCAAATAACCGCTAAAGTCACGAATGTAGTTCGTAGTTGCGTAGAATGTATTGTGAGTGAAAGTAAGTCGGGGAAAAAAGAGGGATTCCTTACACCGATAGACAAGGCAAACAGACCTTTAGGGACCTACCATGTCGATCATGTGGGTCCAATGGAACAGACCGCTAAGTCTTATAGTTACATATTTGTCGTGGTCGATGGGTTTTCAAAGTTTGTGTGGCTCTATCCGACTAGAACTACTGCAGCAGATATTGTTATAGACCGGCTTAGTCGACAGGCTTCCGTGTTTGGCAATCCGAAACGCATTATATCCGACCGAGGTGCAGCGTTCACGTCAAACTCTTTTAAGAAATACTGCGAGACAGAAGGGATTGAACATCTTATTATTGCCACGGGTGTACCCCGCGGGAACGGCCAGGTGGAGCGCATCCACAGGATTATCATTCCGATGTTGTCTAAGCTTTGTTCAGAAAGTCCTGGTCATTGGTACAAACATTTAGAGCGTGTTCAGCAGACAATAAACAATACTCCACCTAGGAGTACAAAGTTTACACCTTTCAAGTTATTAACCGGAGTTGAGATGCGAGTAGGTTCTGACCCTAGATTGAGCGAATTATTAGAAGAAGCAACTATAAAAGAGCTAGACGAGGAACGTGAGAATGTGCGTAAAGCAGCGCAAGCAAATATTAGCAAAATGCAGGAAGAAAATCGTAAATCATTCAACAAAAAACGAAAGGAAGAGACAAAATACCGGGTAAACGAATTAGTCGCCATTAAGCGCACACAGTTTGGTTCGGGATTAAAATTAAAGCGAAAATTTCTAGGTCCATATAAGGTAAGCAAAGTTTTGGCTCATGGTAGGTATGAGGTAGTGAAAGTAGGCGACCACGAAGGCCCCGGGCGTACAATTTCTATTGCGGAACACATGAAAAAATGGGAGCCTTCGGTTCAACCCGAGTCATCATTCGAGCCGAATGAGGCGTCAGGAGGGCCGAATGTAGGACGGGAACACCGCAGTGGACGAAAGACTTAGAGTATACTTAAAAATACAACCCTGACAATGTTGAACGAACTTGACGAACGCGTGGCAAGCAAAACGGGAGTTGGAAGTTTAACGTTGAATCGCGAAGATCTATTTTGCGTATTGCATACCGAAATATTAACTCGCTATTATTAATACTTAATTTAAGACATTAACCTATGTAATCAATACATATTCAATAAACATTTACTTATATACGAATAAATAAACAGTGAAGTGTCTATTTTACTACATATATGTATATGCTATTAAAAAAATTTCTCCCAAATAATATCTGTCGTTTGTAGTCGACGTAAAACAGAATTTGTGACACAATAACTATCAAGACGCACACCACAAATTGTAGAAAAAGTTCGGCCAAACATCAAGCAACATAATATTAGCGCCACAAACTGTGAAAATTATTTTAAAAACTAAACAACAAACAGGAACTACACAGATGAACCCCAAATGGTCTCATAGTTGTAAAATTTCTTATACTTGTGTTCTGTAACTCAGTTTCAGTCAGTCACTAATTTGAGACGTTGAAGTAGCGACCTTTTTTGCGACTTGAGACGATTTCGGTATTCAGTAAGCGACAGTCTCCTAAAACTTTTCTAAATACTATGGTGAAAAGCAGTAGGGACAATCAGCTGATGGTATGTTCAGCTACTGATGCACAATCAACGAACTCAATGAAAATGTATTCATCGGTAGAACACAATATACTTTTGCAAATATCAACAGCATTATTTACCAATGGGAGTTCCTTAGAGCGGATTTGACGACTGATTCCTGTAGCTCGATATCCTAATCACTTCAAATAAGTTAGTAGATCATTAGCAGTGAAAAAGTTGTAAAATAAAACTTTATTATGATTTTGTTTAACAACATTTTAGAAACTCTAGTTCCTAGAGGTTCAGTACTAAAAGTGGCGGATTTACCACAATAAATATCGAAATTGTAATAATACCCCGAGGAACTTGCTTCGACACGTTTTTGTTATCCAAACCGTAAGGGGTTTCTTCTAATAAATTGTTAAAAAGTTACGCAAACCCTCACGCGCGCCTTAGTTGGAAAATTCAGCAAATATTTTTACAAAAATTACAATGCAAAATCTTCCTATTACATATTTAATCACTGCACTTCTATCTAATCCAACCCGAAATTATATTTGCTCTGGTGTGAAAATCTTGTTTTCTTTGTTCAATAATTAGGTATCTCCAAATTGGCTCAACAATCAATAACGGTTAAATTTTCATTACATACAAGGATATATATGTGGGATTGGGTACCTAAGAATAGTAAATTCGATCAAGACGGCAACGTCAATATCCAATCGACTCAAAGCAACCCTAACTCAACGAATGCATCTTTAGAATAATGGCCGTCCTACCATAACGGACCTTTTTGAAAAAGTTCAGTTCGTTGTCGACCGTCGCCGTATTTGCCTCTAGCCTGCCCTCCGTAAATAAATAAATTAAACAAAATATTGTAATCCCTCCGTAATATTGTAATAAATAAATTAAACAAATACTGTAATAAATAAATAAACGTTTTACTGACCGAAGACTCGGATCCTACAAGTGGTGACAGAAGTGATGATCATCCACGTAGTGTTTGTATATACATACATACATATGTATGTACATGCACAAAAGAAATGTAAAAATAAAACGTGCAGAATAAGGTAAACATTTAACTGTGCAAAGCGTGTAAAGATCGCTACACACTATTTAACTTTTGTGGAAAATTTGTAAAAAAAAAAAAAAAAAAAAGAAACTTAAAGTAAAAGTCGCTGTTCAAATAACGGAATTCAACCGTTGGAATCAATCCGCTACTTGAAAACGTGTAACTGTTGTCGCTTAAACTGTTTTGCGGCGCTCAGAAAAAACGCTACAAGTGCAAAAGTGTGCGCAAGTGGACATTCGTACAATACATAACAGCGCAGTGCACTGTAGGCAGAAACGCCAAATAACTTAAATACGGAAAATAAAAAGTTCGTCAAAACTAATAAGATTTCGTATAAATAATTTGATTGTGCAAAGTCTGTACTAAAAAACGGTATTCGCGGCAGAGGCAAGGCAGCGGTAACGGTGGTGAAATCTAACGTATAAATCAGTGCTGGCGCATTAACGCAAAGCTGATACGACGTCAGCAGAGCTGCGCAAACAAAGCAGCGAGAATAGTAGCAGAAGTGTGGCGGTAGCTGTGAGCCTGAGGAGTTCGACAGAGGCAAGGCAATACCTGCAGAAACGAGTTGAGTTGTGGTGGCTGATATCTTATAAGATTCTCAGTGGACTTGTGTGCCAATAGTTGTGGAGCACAAAGTTGAAGTTGTAACCGAGCTTGAAATCGGTGTGAAGTCGGAGTAGTTGTATCGAACCGTTGGTGTGTGGTACACAGTGTACCTAGTTGAAGGTGATCAAGGAGTTTTATCGAAGCAGAGGTTGCAACGTTTGGAGGAAGAAGAAGTCGAACAAATTGGGCGTATGTCATACAGGTTGGCAGGTGAAACTAACCGAACAGTGGAGCGCAGCTAAGTAGAAACCATTTTAAGATTGTATTTTCATAAATTACTACTTTTTGTTTGATCATTAAATCAACTAATTCTGTATTTCATATTTACTGCAAATGTACAAAATCAATCATATGTTTCAGAAAAATAATTTATGTACACATTTAAAGCGTATAGCTGAACTAAGATTTTATGTTTAAAAAAGTTTGATAATTTTGTAACGGAATATACGTATATGTATTTGCGAACAGAGTAACTTCTGAAACAGTTAATATTTAGCAAAGTATATACGGTTGGTACAGGCAAATAGCGTGTTAATAAACACGAATAATCGGAAATATCAATTAATCTTTTGCAATAAAACAATTTTGTACTATTTTTTTTAAATTATCCTGATTTAACACATTTTTGTAAGTGGAAACGGTTGACAATGGAGCGAAACGAAATTTTAGAATTACACGTAGCCGGACTGAAACAGAAACTGGCAGAGTTAGGTCTGGCCACGGCCGGTCGAAAGGTCACCCTGCAAGATCGCCTTTTAGAACATTTCGGCCTAAACGCCGATAGTGAAGATGATGACACTAACGGTGATGATGTAGGCTCCATCTACAATATTGCTGGTTCGTCCCCATCAAGGGCCATACCAAACAGTTCATACTCTCGTACTCCTTTTACCTTGCGCGACATAGAAGATTCCTTGACATCTTTTAGTGGATCAGGTGTACCACAAATTGAAGAATGGTTAGAGGATTTTGAACAAAATGCTAGCGCTGTGCAGTGGAACGAACTCCAAAAGTTTATATATGCTAAGCAACTCTTAAAAGGAGCTGCAAAAATTTTTATACGTAGCCGGCGTGATGTGGTTAGTTGGAGTTCGTTGACGCAAGCACTAAGAGCTGAGTTCGGAATTAAGGTATCGACGATAGAAGTGCATAAGGCCTTGATGAGTAGGCGCAAGCGTAATGATGAAGACTATCGTGAATATCTCTATTCCTTGATGGAGATCGGGAAGCCGATAAAGCTTGATGAGATGAGTCTCATCGAATATTTCATCGAAGGTATTTCCGACTCCAAACAAAATAAAATGAATTTATACTTAGCGAAATCAGTCGTAGAACTAAAAGAGCAAATTGGGATATACGAGAAGGTTAGGTCTAGCCGCCAACAATTAACTATGTCGAATCCAAATCGTTCGAGTGCAGGAAATAAGGGTCCAATCGGTCAGGGCGTGCGTAGAGAGGGTGTAAAGAAATGTTTCAAGTGTGGTAGTACTTCCCACCTGGCAAAGGACTGTCAGGAACCATTCAAGTGCTTTAAATGTGGTAAACCCGGACATCGATCTGCTGACTGTCCGAGTGCTCCAGCTGCGATTAAGATGGAGAGTCATAATGCGAATACTTTGGGTGATGAAGTATGTCGTAAGTTGGGTGAGGCTGGTAAGTGTGTTTTCGTTGATGTGACGTGTGATGGGGTGACGTTCTCCGCGTTGGTTGATACCGGGTGCGATCTCTGCCTGATACGTTATGACACCTTACTTATGTTGGATGAAGATATCGAGCTGGATAAGGATAAGCGCAGGTTGGTTGGTGTAGGTCAGGGCGGTTTAACCACATTAGGTAGTTTCACTAAAGCAGTTAAGATTGATGGAATGGAGCTCGATGTTAAATTTCATGTAACCAGGGAGCGGGATATGACATATTCAGCAGTGATCGGAAATGACATTTTGAAGCAGGTGACGCTAGTTGTCAGCGAAGGGTTGGTAGAATTCAAGTCGAAAACACAAAAATACGAAGTGGAAGATGTTACAACTAAGTCGGGTTTATTAGGTGAATTTGGGGAATTGTGCGTAGCATTAGCAAACGAGAATAGCGAGCGCGAGATAGAGGTGGTGCATCCCAGTTGGAAAAAAGCGAGTATGGTGAAGAAGATGGTGAATAGCTACACGCCGCATAAGATGCAGCGATCCCCAGTGGAAATGAAGATCCTGTTGACCGATGATCTACCCGTTTACACAGGGCCGAGGCGTATGTCATATGCGGATAGACGTATAGTCGAAGAGCAGGTGGCATTGTGGTTAGAGGAGGGAATTATCCAGCGCAGCACGTCGGAGTACGCATCGCCCATCGTATTAGTGTCGAAAAAGGATGGGGGTAAACGGCTTTGTTGTGACTACAGACGACTGAACGAGAAAATCGTACGGGACAACTTCCCAATGCCACTAATCGATGACGTAGTTGAAAGATTGTATGCAGCAAATGTTTTCACCACACTAGATCTCGTTAATGGTTTCTTCCATGTACCAGTTGAACAAAGCTCGAGGAAGTATACAGCGTTTGTTACCCATGACGATCAGTACGAATTCTTGTATGTTCCCTTTGGAATATCAAACTCCCCAGCGGTGTTCTCGCGGTTTATTTTCGCAGTTTTCCGTGACCTAATACAGGATGGAACGGTGGTCGCATACATGGATGACCTTATCATTCCCGCTGAGGATGTAGATGATGGAATCCAAAAGTTGAAGTTGGTTTTAGGTAGGGCGGAACAGTACAATTTGCGGTTCAAGTGGGAGAAGTGTCAATTCCTCCAGACGACTGTTGATTTTTTAGGATACGTTATACAAAACGGAACCATGAAGCCAAGCGAGACCAAGACAATGGCCGTTGAGAAGTTTCCCATACCACAAGATCGTAAAGCTGTGCAGCGATTTCTGGGTCTCACTTCATACTTCAGACGTTTCATAGAAGGATACGCAGTAGTCGCCAAACCACTGTCAGACCTTCTACGGCGTGATGTGAAATTTGTCATGAAAGAGGATCAGTTATTGGCATTCCAACAATTGAAGGCAGCCTTAGTGAAAGCCCCAGTACTGCGTCTATACAACCCTAAGGCCTTAACGGAGGTGCATACGGATGCATCCATGTATGGTTATGGAGCTGTCCTTCTTCAAAGGGACGTTAACGATCAGCAATTCCATCCAGTACAGTACATGAGCAGGAAGACAACGGAAACCGAGGAGAAGTACCATTCCTATGAGTTGGAAGTCCTAGCGATTGTTGGAGCGCTTAAAAAGTGGCGTGTCTATTTACTCGGATTGAAGTTTAAGATAATCACTGATTGTAACGCGTTCGCTATGACGATGCGGAAACGGGACATTCCACTAAGAGTGTCCCGTTGGGCGCTATTTCTGCAGGACTTTAATTATGAGATAGAGCACCGAAGTGGGAGTAAGATGAGATACGTGGATGCACTAAGTCGGGTTTCCTGCCTCATGTTAGAGGATTCATTGCAGCATCGTTTACGGCAAGCGCAGCTGATGGATCCGTGGATTAAGGCGGTCATGAAAATACTTGAAAAGGACGAGTATGAGGATTTTTACGTTAGACACGGGGTGCTACATAAAGATCCCATAAAGGAATTACTTGTTGTACCCACGTCGATGGAAGAGGAAATTATTAAAGTCGCGCACCGCGAAGGTCATTTTTCGCCAAAGAGAACTCAAGAAACCGTGGAAAAAACTTTTTATATACCCCAACTGCCCATTAAGGCATCTAGGATAGTGAAGAGTTGCGTAGAATGTATTGTCGCAGAGTCCAAGTCGGGGAAGAGGGAAGGGTTTTTGACACCAATAGGTAAAGAAGACAGGCCTTTAGGAACCTATCACATAGACCACCTCGGACCAATGGAGTTGACCTCAAAACGTTACGCTTATATTTTTGTTGTAGTTGATGCTTTTTCTAAGTTTGTGTGGCTCTACGCTTCAAAAAGCACAGCAGCTGAGGGCGTTATAAACCAGCTGAAATGGCAAGCGGCGACGTTTGGAAATCCCAAACGTATCATCTCAGACCGCGGCTCTGCGTTTACTTCCAATGCATTCAAGGAATACTGTGAGCAAGAAGGAATACAGCATCTATGGATAGCCACCGGTGTCCCTCGGGGAAACGGCCAGGTGGAGCGTATCCATAAGATAATAGTTCCTATGCTAACAAAGTTATGCGCGGGAGATCCTACTCACTGGTATAAGCACCTCGAAAGGGTGCAGCAGACCCTAAATGGTACGCCGCCCCGTAGCACGAAGGTGTCACCATTTAGGTTGTTGACTGGAGTTGAGATGCGAGTGAGCGTCATACCTGAGTTACGACAACTGTTAGAAGAAGCCGCAATCAGGGAATTAGATGTTGAGCGGGAGGAAGTCCGAAAGGAAGCGCAGGAAAATATTGCAAAAATTCAAGAAGAAAATCGTAGGGCCTTCAACAAAAATCGAAAGGAAGTTGTTAAGTACAAATTGAACGAGCTTGTCGCCATTAAGCGCACTCAGTACGGTGCTGGTATGAAGTTGAGGGGAAAGTTTTTAGGTCCCTATCAAATTACAAAGATTCTAACTCATGACAGGTACGAAGTCCGCAAGGTAGGGGACCACGAGGGTCCGGGTAGTACGACAACGGTTGCCGAATATATGAAAAGGTGGGAGCCTGCAACCGAAAATCCACGAGTGTCATCATTCGAGCCGAATGACGAGTCAGGAGGGCCGAATGTGGGATTGGGTACCTAAGAATAGTAAATTCGATCAAGACGGCAACGTCAATATCCAATCGACTCAAAGCAACCCTAACTCAACGAATGCATCTTTAGAATAATGGCCGTCCTACCATAACGGACCTTTTTGAAAAAGTTCAGTTCGTTGTCGACCGTCGCCGTATTTGCCTCTAGCCTGCCCTCCGTAAATAAATAAATTAAACAAAATATTGTAATCCCTCCGTAATATTGTAATAAATAAATTAAACAAATACTGTAATAAATAAATAAACGTTTTACTGACCGAAGACTCGGATCCTACATATATTTAAAAAGCAGCAGGGTGGTAGAGCGAAGTTAAATTCACGTGTCCCAAATCCACAAATAAAACATTTTTGTAATCGGGATCGCACCTGCTAAAAGTTGAACTACAATCACACTAATCCAATGATCAACTCTATAATAGTGACGAATTATCAAACAAAATCTTTTTTTTTTGCTATTTCTCAGAATTTTTTTGTTTAATAATACTAAATTTACTGTAATTTACAGAGCCTGCGGCCAGGTTTGTATTAGGGAATAATATGAGGAAACAGCGATTTTTCCAAGTTGTAGAAATGATAGCTGCTATTTCGGAGATCACCACATCTCCTCACCAAACTTCTTTCTTTCTACACTTTACCTGGCTTTGAATCATGGTACACAAAGTTGCTAGGCGAGCACGCAACCACTCAGCCACGCTAACCGTATGAGAATTGTTTATTTTCTCATTATCCCTATCTCCAACCATACCGCTAATAAGTGTGACGTCGCCAGTATAAGCTCAACAGCGTGGTCGGTATTATTGTTCTACAAATCTATAAGCTTTATGTTCTACATATAGTTTTCTTTTAGGCGTTCCCGTCCTTATTGTAATTATTATTATTCCATAATATAAATCTGGCCACAAGCTCCATAAACTACCGTCGATTCATAAATGTAAGGCCAAAAAATAATACTTCTAAATTTTATTGAATTCAACTAGTTCATCTTATTCCTCAGAACTATACAAATAACTAAGATATTTAATTATTGAATTATATCGTACAGTTTATGAGAAAAGTTGCCAAGAAGTCGTTAAAATGAACGATTAAAATTTCGCTCAATAAAGATCGTAATAAATGTATAATTTATTTATGTCAATGGCCTTATTCAGGAGTAAACCGGCATCTTACTGCATATTTTGCTGTTCACTCGAATCTTTCACATCTTGGTTTTAATTGGAAATAAATTTTGAAGCCAAAGCCATCTATTAAATATCCATTATTTGATTTTCAACAAACAAAAGAGGATTGTTCCAGTGTTCTCCCACTCTTAAGTGGCAAAAAAATATAGTTGAAAAAGCTTTGAATTTAGAGCAAAATGCAGCATTTATTGGTTTGAAGACATAGCTTGTTTGCGTGATTTGCTAATAGCACTGATCTGGAAATAAAAAAAGCACGGATGGCAAAAGTTATTACAGGAACAATATTTATCGCTGTTTTCGCAAATATCCCTAATATTTGTGGTTAGCTCTTGATTGCGAATTACTTACAAAATGTTTTTGTTTTATAATGATAATAATTTAGCGCTTCCACCATAGCTTGATATTTTACCGCGCTTCTCCTACAATTTGTGGGGTGCGTTTTGATGTTGTAACACAAACAGAGCGGTCTACAGTTTTACTCCGACTACGAACGGCTGATGATTTCGGTGAGAAGTTTTTTCATGGCAGAAGTTCGCTCGGAGGTCTGCCATTGCCTGCCGAGGGGCTACCGTTATTAGAAAAACTTCTCCATAACTTTGATGTTACCCGCCCCGACCAGGATTTGATCTCGGGACCCACCAAATGAAACGCGCTCACGCTAAACATTCCGCTGAAACTATAGTTTGTTCAATTCATAATAATTGCAGGAAAATTCTCTTCTTTTCGAAGTCAGCAATATAAACAATAGGGGTAATCGGAGATTAATTAATTATAATGTATTTTCATACTCGAGCGCATAAGTGCACAGGGTATTACAACCTTTTCACGTAGCGGTTATTGTACCACCCTAAAACAACCGAGATAGATTTAGAAATACAAACTATACGAAAATGTTGGAAAATAAAAGTGAAATCGGCGTCCATCTAGCCTTCCGTATCTCAACGAAACACACAACACATATTGTACAAAAGTGCCAAAAATGGGCAAGATAGGCATATAATACAGTCACAATACAGTCAACT
The DNA here is from genome assembly GCA_951828415.1 of Anomoia purmunda. Classification (NCBI taxonomy): domain Eukaryota; kingdom Metazoa; phylum Arthropoda; class Insecta; order Diptera; family Tephritidae; genus Anomoia; species Anomoia purmunda. The sequence goes on along the minus strand of OX639995.1, from coordinate 79,892,869 downwards.
AAATTTGGCACATCTTCTTCTTCTTAATTGGCGCTATAACTGCCTAGGCGATTTTGGCCGATTTAAATATTGCACGCCAGCCGCTCCTCTGCTTTGCTGCCTGGCGCCAGTTAGATATCCCAAGTGTAGTCAAGTCCTTCTCCACCTGGTCTTTCCAACGTAGAGGAGGCCTTCCTCTTCCTCTGCTACCACCAGCGGGTACCGCGTCGAATACTTTCAGGGCTGGAGCATTTTCTTCCATACGTACCACATGACCTAGCCAGCGTAGCCGCTGAATCTTAATTCGCTGAACTATGTCTATGTCGCGGTACAGCTCATACAACTCATCGTTCCATCGTCTGCGGTATTCGCCATCGCAAAGACGTAAAGGACCAAAAATCTTTCGGAGAATCTTTCTCTCGAACACTCCAAGCGCCATCTCATCCGATGTTGATAGGGTCCATGCTTCTGCGCCGTACATTAGCACGGGCATGATGAGGGACTTATAGAGCGTGGTTTTCGTTCGTCGAGAGAGGGCTTTACTGTTCATTTGCCTACTCAGCCCAAAGTAGCACTTGTTGGCAAGAGAGATTCGTCGTTGGATTTCAAGGCTGACATTATTGTTGGTGTTGATGCTGGTTCCAAGATAAACAAAGTCCTCTACTTTGTCAAAATTGTAACTGTCAACAGTGATGCGGGAGCCAAGGCGCGAATGCGCTGACTGTTTATTTGATGACAGGAGGTACTTCTTTTTGTCCTCGTTCACCTCCAGACCCATTCGCTTCGCTTCCTTGTCCAGCTTTGAAAAGGCAGAACTAACGGCGCGGTTGTTGAGGCCAATGATATCGATGTAATCGGCATACACCAGCAGTTGCACACTCTTATAAAAGATGGTACCTGACCGGTTTAATTCTGCAGCTCGAATTATCTTTTCTAGCATAATGTTAAAGAAGTCACACTATAGGGAGTCACCCTGTCTGAAACCTCGTTTGGTATCAAACGGCTCGGAGAGGTCCTTCCCAACTCTGACTGAGCTGGTGGTGTTGCTCAGTGTCATTTTACATAGCCGTATTAGTTTTGCAGGGATACCAAAGTCAGACATCGCGGCATATAGGCAACTTCTTCTCGTGCTGTCGAAAGCTGATTTAAAGTCGACAAATAGATGGTGTGTGTCGATCCTCTTCTCACGGGTCTTTTCCAATATTTGGCGTATCGTGAATATCTGGTCGATGGTAGATTTACCAGGTCTAAAGCCACACTGATAAGGTCCAATCAGTTCGTTGACGGTTGGCTTTAGTCTTTCACACAATACACTCGATAGAACCTTATACGAAATGTTAAGAAGGCTGATCCCGCGGTAGTTGGCGCATATTGCAGGATCACCCTTCTTGTGGATTGGGCAGAGTACACTTAAATTCCAATCGGCGGGCATGCATTCGTCCGACCATATTCTGCAAATAAGCTGGTGCATGCACCTTACCAGCTCCTCGCCACCATACTTGAATAGCTCAGCTGGTAACCCATCAGCTCCAGCGGCTTTGTTGTTCCGTAGCCGCATAATTGCTATTCGAACTTCATCGAGGTCGGGTGACGGGATGTTAATGCCGTCATCAGCGATTTGGGGTTCGGGATCTTCATCTTCTCCGGCGACGCTTTCGCTGTCACCATTTAGCAGAGTGGAGAAGTGTTCCCTCCACAATCTAAGTGCGCTTTGGACATCAGTCACCAGATCGCCGTTCTTGTTCTTACAGGAATTCGCCCGGGTCTTAAAACCTTCCGTAAGTCGCCGCACCTTTTGGTAAAATTTTCGGGCGCTTTTCATGTCGGCTAGCATCTCAAGCTCTTCACACTCACGTATTTCGGCCTCTCTCTTCTTTCTACGGACGATACGTCTCTCTTCCTTTCTCAACTCCCGGTAGCGTTCCCATACAGCTCGCGTTGCGCCCGATCGCAGCGTGGCCCTGTAGGCAGCATCTTTATTTTCCGAAGCGGCGCGGCATTCCTCATCATACCAGTCATTTTTTCGGGTTCGCTGAAAGCCAACGACTTCTTCAGCGGCGGTACGCAGTGATCGAGAAATGTGCTCCCAGTGCTCGCAAATTCCGGTTTCTTGAGAAGTGCTCTCAGTGAGCAGGTGTGAGAGTCGAGTGGTGAAGTTTGCAGCTGTCTGTTGCGATTGCAACTTTCCGACGTCAAGCTTTCGCTGTGTATTTACACGCACGTTTTTTGATGCACAGAGGCGTATGCGCATCTTGGCTGCGACAAGATAATGATCCGAGTCGATGTTCGGTCCTCGGAGTGTACGTACGTCTAATATACTGGAAGCATGCCTTCCGTCTATCGCAATATGATCGATTTGGTTTCGCGTTTTTCGATCTGGAGACAGCCACGTAGCCAAGTGTATTTTTTTATGCTGAAACCTGGTGCTGCAGACCACCATGTTTCGGGCCCCGGCAAAGTCGATCAGTCTCAGTCCGTTGGCGGAGGTTTCATCGTGGAGACTGAATTTTCCGACAGTGTGACCAAAGATCCCTTCCTTTCCCACCCTGGCATTGAAGTCACCAAGCACGATTTTGATATCGTGACGGGGGCAGCGCTCGTAAGTGCGTTCTAAGCGCTCGTAGAAGTGATCCTTGATCACATCGTCCTTCTCTTCTGTCGGTGCGTGGGCACAAATCAGCGAGATGTTGAAAATTTGGCACATGCTTTAGTTTTTTACTCAATAAGCACAATTTCGCAATTGACGAAATTTGACAAAAAGTGTATAACGATTATTTACAAAATTCGAAAATTGGAATATTTCAGTAACTATATAAGGAAATTTTTTCAAATAAATATAAAAAAATTGTGAAAAATTCCCGCGGCACCCCCACTTTAGAGAACTCGGACTGTTTCCACTTGTTGTTGTTGTTTTAAAATGAAACTTCTTATTAAGAGCAAAGCTGCAAAGCCAGGTTTTTTCAATAATAAAAATATTTTAGCGTCGCTGAAATGTTTGATATTTTAAGCGGTAAGTGTATAACAAAAACTTAATTATTGCAATACCTAAAGACTCTAAAATCGAATTTCACTCCCAAACTATACTATTTATATATTTGTATAAAATTTAAAAGTAAAAATATTTATTTAGTAAAATATTGTATATTTGGATTTCTTTTAAATTACCGTTATATAAGAAGAGCGCGTGGTTTTAGGCCAATTTATGGAATTTGCGAAATTTTGCTTTCAGTCTTTCTGGATACCAAATACACCTACTGTAAAAATTTCATAAAGATCGAGTGTGTTCTTGGACGCGTATAACACATTCATTTTTATTCGGGTGCAACCGACCCCTTCTTACTTGTTGATATTTTTTTTAATATCAACGAAATAAAGATTTTAATGTTATTATCTTTTTGTTTTAGCAAATCGGGCTCAAGCTTTAAATTGCATGTTTAAATATTTCCATAAATGTATATTTTTAAAAAAATTTTAATGAATATAGTTGTACTAGCGGACCCGGTCCGCGTTGCTGGCCCTAAGCAAACATTAGTGTTGTATTACTCCACGATTTAAATTGAGCTTTTAACGAAATTTACGGCCCATAAATAAAAATCCCTATTATACCTATCATAAAGTTTTTTTATTTAAAGCAAATTAGTAATTATATTTATTTATTACTTCATCTTAAGGCTAGCGGATAGACAATATTTTTTGTTTTTTTATTTGGTGTAAAACGTATACATTTTTTGACGTGCCAACTCGGGGGCAAGCCACATAAAACTGGACGTGTGAAAAACATGAATTTTCCAAAATTAACCCAGCAATAGTCAATGATTGGCCTTGTGCTTTGTTGATGGTAATAGCAAAGGCAAGACGCAAATGGAATTGGAGCCGCTTGAATTGGAATGGTAAATCGTTGGAAATCATCGGAATTTGTGGAATAAGTACGTCTTCGCCTTTGAATCTGCCATCGATGATTGTTGCCTCGATTAAATTTGGTGAACTGTTGTTGATGGTCAATCTGGTTCCGTTGCATAACTTTGGTGCGTTTAAGTTGCGAATAAGAATTACCGGTGATCCAACCTTTAATGTTGTAATACATGCGGTGGCATTCCAGGTGGTTCCAATGAATTAAAAAATTCAGTGCGATAATTGGCGGCTTGTTCTTCATACATTACTGTGTCTATCGATTTGTATTTGATTAATTTGCCGGGGAGTTTCAATTGAATTTGATCATTGAGCTTGTTGACATCATCATTTTTTGGTGCCGAAATTGCACGTTCGCACAGCCAATCCGGATTTTTGTAGGAGGTTGTTTGACTTGGGAATACCTTGTCGACAACGGCTTGAATATTCATTTGCATTTGACAGAAGTTAGGCGGGAACGAAATCTCGTTCATGGCGTGATTAATTGGAATTTTTTCATTTCCGATGTCCAAAAGTTGTTTTGAGAATGTTTGGGCAGACGGGTCTTGCAACATATGCACACGCATGTTCGTCGATAGCGTGATTTTCTCGACTCGGTTCTAAAGATATGAAGCTTTCAAGCATGCGTTCAGCTCATCTTCGGGCACTGATCTTGGAATCACGGGCAGAGTTTGACGGAAATCACCAGCAAGAAGAATAAGAGCGCCTCCCATCGGTTGGTTGTTTCCTCGAAAATCACGTAGAGTCCGGTCAAGCGCTTCGAGCAATTTCTTATGGGCCATTGTGCATTCGTCCCAAATGATAATTTTGCACGTTTTAAGGATTGTAGCCATGCCGGACTTTATGCTGATGTTGCAAGGTGGTGTTTCTGCCTGATTTAAATTCAGTGGAAGTTTCAGTGCTGAGTGTGCAGTACGTCCGCCATCCAATAGCGTTGATGCAATTCCCAATGATGCCACTGCGGGTGCAGTCCAATTCTGCATTCGAACCGACGCCAATATTAAATTGATGAGGAATGTTTTGCCTGCTCCTCCTGGTGCATCGAGGAAAAAAGCTCCCCATTTCCGTTTGTTATCCGTTGCATGATTTTTGCGTAAGCAATTTTTTGATCATCAACCAACCGTCTTGTTTGAGTTTCCACATATTGTTGTAGCTGGTTGACATCGAAGTGCTGTTGAACACTGTTTATGTCCCGTAGCGGAGCCGACATTCCAAGTTGAATAAGGAGTTTGTTGTTTATGGATATGCACATGTCCTCAATCAGCAGTAGAGTTTGGTTGAAAATCTCGACCGAATACTGGTTAGGATAAGTTGCGCGTGATTGCCTGAGAATGTCTTCACTTAAGCTTTCGCGATGCGTTTCCCACAGTTCTCGTGGATAAGATGGTGAGCATGTTGTCAAAATTATCGCAAACAAAGTTGCCAGCTAGTAAAATACTATTTTTACTTATTGTACAATTTTGCACCTTAGTAAGCGCGGAATATCTTGTGTTATCGAATGATGTAAATATTTTGTAAATAAACCGAAAACATGGATTTTTGAATGCAACATTTCGAAACTTTTAAAATTTTGATTTTGGATAATTATTAACATAGATTTTTTGTAAATATCTTCGGAACTACATAACCGATTTAAGAGTTTGATATCTCGTTTTGAAAAACATGACAACGGCTTTTAAAAAAAAATTAAATTAAATTAAAAAAACGCATTCGATAGGGTATGGGAAATGGCCATGCTCTACTTAAAGCTGCGAGAGGATATACATACATACATACATATATCCATGCGAGAGAGTTTGTTTACTATCAAATACATACTGAAGCTGTATGTACATATGTATTGTGGATTGAGCACTCCAACAGGTGGTTTTTGCATATCGTTATGTTACAAACGTATACATACATATATATCTTGAATTAGAAATGCTTGCTTGATGTTAAATATAAGAAATATACGCAGTCCATTTGAGCCGATGATAGTTGTCCTTTTTTCTCTGTTTTTTTTTTCTTTAGTATTCATTTACTATGTGTTCAGTAATTTAACCAAAAAATCAAAAAATTTTATTTAAAGGAGTACTAATGCCATATTTAAAATTTAGATAAACAGGAATGTCCAATAATATCACTAAAGCTGATGTACTAATGTATTGACTTGTTTTTTTTTCTACGAAATAAATTCATAAAAATGTTCACCATTTTTGTCTTGCGAGTTGATTTTGACTTTTGCAATTGAGTATGTACTCAAATGTTTGTGTAACTCAATGCCAGCCAAATGCACGTTATCAACGACTCAGCATTAATGAGTGTAGTTTCCCACAATACCTTCCACTGAGTACGATACTCATCAACGATTATTCCAACCAACATGTAAACTTATCGCGCAGAATCCAGTAATACTCTTCTTTGTTTGTTTATTATTTGTGGAATACGTTTTTGTCCCAAAGAAAACTTTAAGGCTCAGAGTTGAGAGTATAAAAGATTTTGTATATTGTTTAGTTTTATTTCGCTTCTTTTGCGGAGCGGATGTATAAATATGCAAAATTCAACGGATTCAAGAGCTCAATTACGAATACTTCTAATTTAACGTAGCTAGAAAAAGACTTAAGAAAAGCAAGAGAGTGACACATTTTATATTTTGTTAGTATTATTACCTGAAGTCAATTATTTTTTTGAGGTATAATACGTCCTATGCTCGTTCGGTATGAATGTCCGTGTTTAGATTGTTCGTAATTGTAATTCTAGAGCTTCACAATATCCAAAAAAGAAGAAGTTTCAAGGAAAATGCTTCAGATTCCTTCACATACATATTCATTTTCGAAAGTGACCCATTAACTTTCGGAGAAAATATTAACAAATATTGGATTACTTTGTGTTCAGTTCTGAGACTTAAAATTTCTCTAGTCACTTCGGGGTTGCATATATTCTGGGAAATCAAGCTATCTAATTTTTTTGTACATAAGAATAATCGACAATTTTTAGAAAACAATTTTTATCCAAAAAACGCAGGGAGGAGAGAGAAAACGAAAAGCGTGAAAATGACAGAGAGGTACTATCTTAATTTAGCTGTAGTGCGATTCTCTAACTGTAAACGATCCGAAAATCGCAATTTTTGTCGACAATATTTCCCGTTTGCCCTACCGAATGTGCCATTCACTAACTTAATTTTAACGACACTTAGCAGCTTATTGTATTTTTTCAAAGAACTGAAAAGTGACATTTTGGTGAAACTAAATTAATGCCAAAATGGGTAAAAAACACAAAACGGAATGGAAAGAAATAAATAAATACATGCTGCTGAATATAAATTTGATTTAATTGAAATGAGATACTACTTTATTTCAAACTAAAATTATTATACTTATTTTTAGATATTGAAACATTCCATTGTAGCGAAATTTCGAGCTCTCCTCTGAGTGATTTCGTAGAATAGTCATCAACTTGACTCCTATATAATAAAACTGATAAAAGTTAGCTTTCACTATTTGCACATTAATTTAATGGTAATAATTGTGGTTGACATTAGCCTCCTCATTATTCTTTGGCATCAAATTTGATACGTGAATACAAACGACAGTTGCGATAGTGCCTCCCACAAACCGTGACGACACTGAAGCAAAGATTTCTTTCGCAGCTTGACGCTCCATTTGGGTCAGGGAAACCTGTCAAGCCGAGGTCTTCAGCCAAGTCTGGAGTTGACTAATACAGCTTCTGAAATTCTGTTGCATTCAAAAAAAGAGATTTTCCGCATCCAGGAGTAAACGTCGATCCACTGTTGGAGCGCTTACTTCTTCGTCACCTCGTGATAAATCATATGCCAAATATTCAAACGACATTATTTAATATTCCTCTTTTAATTTCAAGAAAACAAATCATCGAATTTTAAATCTGTCTTTTATTTAAGTTGAAATCATGCATTTGCCTTTTCTCCATTAGTTAACATTAAATTTGTTGTAGTTAATTTTCGATAATCAACTATCGATAAAATCTGATTCGGCGATAGCAAAAATCGTTAAAATTTTCGTTCAGATGGGTTAACCATTAGAATATCGTTAAAATAAGAAAGTAAATCACACCACTGAGCTGAAATCCTAGACGTTTTGTTTTATATCTATCTCGCTTTGTCGTGTTGTAAACAACCGTTAGTTGAACAAAGGACACTAGTGCGTTCAGTTTTATACAATAGTGTACAAAACGAATAAAAAAAAACAGAAACTATAGTTTTCCATTGTTTTACGCGCAGTCAACATTGTAACGAATTTTAATTGAATCAAATTAGAGTGTAATATCAATCATAGAACGTTAAATTTTTTTTATTAAGAATATAGTAATAATTTGGCGCTAACAGCATTGCTTGATGTTCGACCGAGCTTCTCCTTTGGTGTGCGTCTTGGAGTTGTAACACAAATTGATCTACCTACAATTGTACGCCGACTCCGAATGAGAAGTGATTTCTGTGAGAAGTTTTTTCATGGCAAACAGAGCTAAAATACCATTGAAATCGCCCTTTAAAGCAGAACACAGTTTAGCGAAATTTTCTATAATGTTTTCCAGTAGGAAGCTCTTACGACTGGGTATGTATTTTCAATAAAATGGAGAAGATAATCTGTAAAACTAAAATCAAAACTTTGCAATGCAATTAAGCAGGTGACCCGTTGAATTAACATGAAAACCTTTTCAATAAAATCTAGTAGATAATCTGTTAAAATAAGATGACAACTTTTTCAATTGTTGTGTATTATTATAAAATGTTTAAAATAAAGATTTATAATAACTAGTGTTGCCAAATTATGCGTTTAAGTAGTATAACCGTTCCTCGAACATTAATACAATTTTAGACAGATAAAGATATTTATTTTTGAAAACATTTAATCATAAATCATAGTTAATCAAAAATTTTCATTTTAAAAATACAAAAATAAAAAGAACAATATTCATAATATTAAACTAAAAACAAACCCTAAGAAGTTAGTAGCAAACTTGGAATTAAAAAGGGCTCTTTTAAAAATAAAAAGTTGTCCTTATTTTTAAATTCAATGGGAATCTAGTAAAAATGAGAGAATCTCCTTATTAATTTCCTTTCTATTATTTTTAACATTAAAACGAAGAGACTTCCTTCATTCGCATATTTTTGAACGAAATTCCATTAAAATTAATAAATAGGAAGTTATATCCCTATTTCCACCCGTTTTCCTTTTCAATAAATTTGAGAAGGAATTCAAACCATCTTTAAGAGGATTGTGAAAATTTCTTCGATTTTGTTCCCTCTCGCACACCTTGGTCATCACGCTTTTTAATACGTCGATCTCTTTAATTATATGTGAACTTTTTAGCTCTGTGCAGAAATACACTCGGAGGTTTGCCATTGCCTGTTGACGGTCGACCGCTTATATAAACACTTTTTCTGTAATTTTTGAGTTACTTGTCCCGATCGGGATTTCCGAATGATTCACGCACACGCGTGTGGAATGATATAGCAAAATAAGATAAAATATGGCGCAAGTGCGTCAATTAAATTATGCAACTTCTTTGTTTTATGCGTTCTTTGCGATGTATGTATATTCAAAATTAATGTAGCAATGTCTTGTTCAATATGCAAATAAGAAAATAACAACAAAAACAGGGAAGAAGACAAATAAGCAGATAAGTTGCTCATTCTCTTATGCCCATTTTCCCGCTAGCAATGCTTTGCTCAATGTAATTATTTATACATTTTTTAACGCAGATATCTCGTAAGTAGTTTAAGGAATTTTAAATTTAAAAAGTTTATGCTAAACTTCAGACTACCCACTTAAATTAGATACATCAATATATACATATATATGTATGTATGTATGTTGTCCGGCAAATACATATTTTTGCATGAAATTGGTACATCCAGAAATGCATAAATTTGTATTTTCGTAGAAAAGATGCTAATTTTATCGGTTTTTACCGTTGTGTATACGACCATTTTTTCTCGTTCTCTTTTTCTCTATGTTATATCTTTGTCTCCAATGGCTATTCAAGTTTAGCGCCTGTGGCTGCTACGCACATAGAATTAACAAATGCAATCATTTTGTATCAAATGCTATGTTCCGAGAGTGCCTTTTTTACTGCAAAACAACGGTGTTTTCTTTTTATAAGAAAAGTTTTAGTCGTATAAAACCTAATAATCACTTACATATAAAATATTTTGTTAATTTGTTAAAAATTTATTTCAAAGCGATAATATTAATTTGTGAGCTCAAGGCCAGTATAAGAAAAAGTATATTAGGAAAAAAAGACAACAACAGTCAGGCATGCCGGCTGTGGTCCATTAGCTACGCACTTGCCCAGAAGTCGTAGGTTGTGGGTTCGAGTGCCGGTGGAGTCATGCAAGAAATCTGATGAGGAGATGTGGTGATCTCCAAAATAGCTATAATTTGTACCACTCCTGACTGCATAAAATATACTTTTCCCTATACACTGGCTTTGGGCTCACAAATTAATATAATCGTTTAATAAAACAGGCCGAAAATTAATATACATATGTATGTTTATTTCAAATCAATAAAAAGCTGGGCAGAACTATTTCCTACTCATAAGGGCCAAAAAAGTCAAAAGAGAGAAAAAATTTAAAGAGTTCCAAAATATAGTATGTAACTTGTTGTGATTATTTAGGATTTTCATTAAAATTTTTGTATTTTGTTGACTAGTTTAAGTTTGCGGCTTTACTTTTTTGTTGTGGTTAGGCTAATCGCATTTGGTGCTTAAAATGTGTTCTGCTCATAATAATAAAAAAACCATAATTATAGGTATTCTTTAGAGAAAGTATGAAACGGATATGCAACTTAAGTGTATCAGTAGATCTACGAACTTATTGAATGTTAATAATTGATAAAATTAAATTAGTAACGTATACCTATTCCAGAGTTTTCAGCTCTTCTAAGTAAGTAGCTATCTTGTTTTCCGCTCTTAATCTTTATACTTCAATTCGATCGGTGCAGCACTTTTATCGCTGTATGTAAATAAAGTACTTTATGAGCTATTCACAAATATTTCTTTATTTTATGGAAATAATTGACGTAACAAAATTTTTTGGTATTGTTCCGTTGCTGTGCAGATATATAGGAATATAAATATATACTTAAGACAAAGCTTTTTATACAAACGTCCTCTAACCTCTCCGAACAAACTATGTATGTGGTTGTGCACCTGCTTAGCGCACCCTCTGAATAATCTACGGTTAATTACAAAAAACAATCATTGATTTTACAATTTACTTATAATATACATATTTGTGATTTATTACAACTAGATAAATAATACGTATTACAGCTAAATCAGTCACTCAATCCCGTACAACGCTTTTGATTCGGAAAAGGAAAAGGGTTATATGCATAGACAAAGATGTAAACAAATATACATATGTACATATTTAGGAATTGAAACAGGGAAATCGAAACCAATGGCACGCGGCAGGGGGCAACCACGAGAGAGTCGAGAAGCCAAAAGTTTAGTCTGCACTATCATCTCAAACCAGCCGGCTAAACTACCTGAACTAACATAACTAATTAAAGTAAGTGCTACTTATACTTAGTACTAAATTTTGTATAAATAAACTAAATAAAACTCTTAAATCTAATTAGTTAATCTACCTAGAACTAAGTTATCTTTTAAACCAATTATGTACATATTTAGATCCGTGTTTATTATAAAAAATAAATAAATTACTTAATTCAAACGGAGTTTAATTACAACTCTACATGTATGTACATATATTGTACTGCACAATATTAAACAAGTATGTTTGGAAAACCCATGGAATTGCTCAAAATTAGCGGATTGTGCGCAATGTGCACTTCGAAGGTCTATAGAACAAAAGTTAATAATACAGTAGTTGTGTATTAAAAATGAAAGCTATTTTTAACTTACATAATAATTGGCCTGTATTTTCTAACATAATTCCAGGTACTAGAAGCCCACATACATAAAAGCATGAATACTACCTTTAAGATCCTAAAATTTTTTGATATATATAAGTACAAGAGCTTACCGATGTTACTTCTATAAAATAGATAAATCTCGACGGTATGGTTGATGGAAGCTTATTCTCTGAACACCTGTATGTCTCCACTAGCTTCCGTCTTCCGGACCACTGTAGTGTTTATCAGTCGAAATTGATGGCAACTGACAAGGCCACAATACTGGTAAGGTTTGATACGATATTCAAGATTGGTATAAACATTCGACATAGATTGTAAGGGCCTATAAACTCACGCGGATTAACACTAAACTTCCTGCAAACAATATAAATGGTGAAATAGGTATAACCTTACAAACTTGCAAGCTCTCTGCTTTTGGCAAGGTTATTAAAGTGGTTCGCTAGTACTGATGGCCGCCGTAGCCGAGTGTGTAGCGTGTGCGCGCTTCATTCGGTTCGAATCCATCTCAGGGCAAGTAACATCCGATAATTATAGAAAAAGTTTTTTCTAATAACGGTCGCCCCTCGGCAGGCAACGACAAACCTCCAAGTGAACTTCTGCCATGAAAAAACTTCTCACAAAAACAATCGCCGTTCGGATTCGGCGTAAAACTGTAGGTCCCTCAAGTTGTGTTACAACATCAAGACGCACACCACAAATTGTAGGAGAAGCTCGGCCAAAATCGCTTAAGGAAAACCGATCGTATAAGTTGTCAAGGCGAAGAAGACAAGGAAGCGATTATGCTCTTTATATACCAGTGCCTCCCTCTGTCCACTTCAGGTAGTCAATTCTTCGACACTTTGGAAGAATTTAGCTGTGAAGAAATCAGGTATATTCTAAAATTCTTACAAAGTTCAAAATGGATTTAAAAAGAATTGGCAATTGCTGATCCCCAAGTCAAGCACTTAGCAAATTTATCATTCCGTTAACATTCCACAACTCGCGCAACCTAAAGCCATCTGTTCGTATAGATAGAGAGAGAGACGGCTTCAATCTGAAATGTTCTAAAATATTTGACTGCCTCCCTTGAGCCGGGTCTTTGCAGCAGCAGCAGCGACCTTTTGTGGGGTAAGCCAATTCTTTTGGCATGCACTTCTAAGGGCTAGTACATTGTTGAATATTTTGGATGCATATAAAGCACACAAATAAAAACATACGTTGGATGTTTCAAATTGAGTTTCCCCCGAACTTAGACTCTTCTCAATGACGGCCTTTAAACTTAAATTTAATACAAACTTTGGAATTGAAAACCCTTAAAAAGATGAATGAAATGCCACTTACTATCCTTTCGGTATTTTGACATATTTCATGAGTAATTAGACAAGTCAAGTTATGCAGTTAATTTGCCAATTACGACAACCCGATGAGAATTTAATTATTTTAAAGCTATCGACTTTTTGCTTCCTGAAGTGGTATTGAAAAACTGAATCTTAAGTTGTATACACAATTCAAGCTACTACAAGCATGAATGGACATCCTTATGTTGCCACCCACTGAAATAATCAAAAAATATTTATCAAATGTACTTTAAGAAAGTGAAGAGAAAGAAATGAAACCACCAATTCATACTGATTTGATTCACCTTTGTTTAATTATTAAAAACAATATGTGTATTGTCAAAAAACAATATGTTTGTAGAACATTTTAATAGCGATTTAATCTCAATTTGACGGTCAAGCTGAAGTTAAACTGGCGAAGTAAATAATTCGATGTTACTAGAATGTGGCAATTAGCTGACTCACAAGCCTGAGGAGGCAACATAATCCTGGTATGGAAGACCTGCTTGAAATGATATTTTGAACTTTTTTTCGTTAATTCGCTCTATACATAAGTGACAGCCTGACGTGCACACTCTTCCCTTTTTATAATGCACAAAACAAAGTTCGCTCTTTTGTTCGCCTCTAGTTACGTATACGCACTGTTGGCCAGTATGACGTTGTTATTGGAAGTTTTGTAGCGGGCTGACTGTTGATTTTTACTTTGCAGCAGCTGACACGCGAATATTTCCAGCAGTCAAGTTAAGAAAAACAATTAACATGTTGAAAGGCGTGTCATGTTAAGAAGACATCAACACCACATGTGACATATGGGTAATGCTCCCGGTGATTGCTGCTTTTCACTCAAATGAGACTGATGTAAACACTTTAAGGCAGTGGTGCTCACGCCTCAATACTACTACATTTTACGTTTGCGCTGCACAATCATTGCTATAGATTTTCGCTGCCATGTACGCTGAACAAATTTCTACTGTATTTTTATTTTTTTATTTACATTCAGGGAAAAAAATTATTGGCAAATTTGGAAAAAATATCAGAAATGTTTATTGAATTCTTTTTGTGTAATACTTGAAAATTTATAAAGTCGTTGACTAAATGGCTCGTTTCGATAATACATCATCAATATTGATTTCCCCTTTATACTCCTTAATGCGTAGAAGATCGGTAAGATGTTGGTCAGAAAGCGTGTTTCTTTGCTTATTTTGAATTAATTTGAAAGTGGAAAATGAACTTTCACAATTATAAGTCGATCCCATCATCGAATACAATTTGAAAATTTCTTCTTTCAATTTCGGATATTTTTCTTCGCTTATCTGCTTCCAAAATGCTTCTCCAACTTCAAGAGGAATTAAAAAATCTTCTCGCATAATTTCTAGTTCTTTCTGAAGTTCGGGTTTTTGATCCTCTATTTCACATAGTATAAGAGGATTATCATGAATTTCTATTATTTTAGTTAAAATGTTGAAATCTTCGAAACGAGCATTATAATTTTTTAATAAATTTTCAACTATTTTTTTGAATACCTCTATTTTTGCAAAATCATTACTTTCACTAAACACTTCTGATGTTTTTTCCAAACTTGACAAATCATTTTTGTTCAACTGATTTATTAATATTTGCAATTTTCTGCCAAAAAACTTAACAGTCGAAACAAGCTGAAATATTTTTTTATTTTTACCCTGAAGAGCAAGGTTAAGTTTATTCAAAATTTTCGTTATGTCGCACAAAAAAGCGAAATCAAGAATAAAATCATAATTTTTGAGACATAAAATAAACTCTTCAATTTCTGGCTTGAAATTGAGTTCAAAAAACATAATGACCTCTTTCCTCAAATTTAAGAGTCTTTCGAGGCTTTTTCCGCGGCTAAGCCATCGTACTTCAGTATACATAAGCAAGTCCCCGTAATATGCCTCTACGTTTTCAAGCAGTGTCTTAAACTTCCGATGGCTAAGGGCGTTATGCCCCCCTTTAATTTTGTTAATAATTTTAACTGCCGTATTCATAATTTTAACCATACCCAATTCTTTAGAAAAAAGAGCTTGTTGGTGAATAATGCAGTGGTAAGATGGCACATTTATACCATTTTTGTTTAGCCAACCAACAAGACCTTTATTCTTTCCAATCATGACATGTGCACCGTCTGTACAAATTGCACTTAATTTCTCTTTTCCGAACAAAGCTAATACATTATCATTAACGGCCTCATATAGAGTTTCTCCTTTTACATTGCCATGCATGGTTATTAATGTGAGTACTTCCTCAAACCATTCTAATTTTTCATTGACTGTTTTGACAAATATAGTGAGCTGGCTTAAATTGTTCATATCTGTAGTTTCATCTAAACTTATTGAATAATTTTTACATTTCATAATTCGGTTTCTGGTGCAAGAATAGATGTACTCGCTAAGTTTCTCTGTGTGACGAGTGATTGTCGATCGGGACAAAGGAATATTATCAATAATTTCACTAAGCTCTTTTCCCTTTTCACCGAAACAATTACAAACTTCTTTCCCTAAGGTTTTGAAAAATATGCCATCCTCAAATGGGCGGCACTGTTTTGCTAAATGTAAAGCAACTATATACGACGCCTTTTCAACAGCAAGTGGGTCAACATTATCAACAACAACATTATCAACAACCATAGGATCAGAATCAACAATAGGGTCAGCATTATCAATACGGTCAGCATTTTCAATAGGATAGTAATATATTAAAAAATATGTTGCTTTCAATTCAAGAAGAAGATTTTTTCTATCATTGCCTTGAATTGCAAGGTATACATTATGAACAGTAGTGTAATGACGTTCCACACTACATTTATTGCAACGACTTAATGTTTTGTAACACAATAAGCATTGCGCTTCCCCTTCATCAGTTTCAATAAAAAATTATTTTCTTGCCATTCGCTTGAAAACATTTTAAAAATTCGAGGTGTTTCTGTCAGTGTATTTAAAAAAATGCGCGATGCGATGTTGCTTGCTCAACAGATCAACAGAAACTAAATGCCGATTCTTTGTGTTGACCTAGCGTACGTGTTCAGCCGCTTTCGTGTTCGTGTGATATTTTTCGCAGTAGCAGAATTATCAGTCAAACACGCGTGTTTGGATTTTTATTGCGTTGTTATTAAATGAGCGCCACTGCTTTAAGGCAAAGCATACATTTTCAAAGTGCAAAGTTTTTATAAAGGAGAGAATGTTTAAGCCCTTTGTAAAAATGGACTGCTTAATATATCTTTAGTTTAAATAAAATCAGCTGTGTTTTTGATTTATGTATAAATTGTAATGCCATCAAGTTTTTTTCTGGAATTCGTTGTGCGCGTTTTTTTTATTCACGCACTGCTTGACAAATGCAGAACGAATTTTTGAATATATGTATGTAGTATATGCACGTAAACTAGTGCATAATTAGAGAAATCAGTTTTTAGACAATTCTTGGCCTTTCTCCGCTGCGTATTTTACGCATTTTTCATTTAACGCTTCTCTTGCTTTTTAATTATGGAAATATTTTCGCTATTGTTTAGCATGAGTGTGATAATTTTGTGAATAAATGAATTTTGCAGTGGAATACTTGCTCCGTTTATTTTAAATTGAATAGAATTCTTCAAAGGAAGCATTCTGTAATTGAGATACCTATAGTATCGTAAATGAAAGCATATGAAAAGCAGTCTGCTATAAAAACTGATTATAGGTTTTTTTATACGCGTCTTACCAACTTCTTTTGTAAAGGTTTCCAAACTACCTTCTGAAAATATTTTAATCTAATTAGGCCCGACAATATTAAGAGACTCGCACAAAATTAAGAAATAAAATTGAGCCCTTCCAAATTTCCAAGAACACAGGTGCGTTAGGGTTACGTTTAGATCATCACTTGGCTTTAGAGGTATACAAAATAATCAAATGGTGTCAAAATATAAAAAATCAAATAAAGCAGAAAAAATGAGGAATATGCAGGTCAAGTCTCTTCGATCGAGGTATCTTATGAAATTTTTTAAAGCACTGTGAATGAGGTGTCTCTTTGCATTTAGAGCACTCGTAAATCGATTGAACTTTGCATCGCTCTAATCTTCAACGCGTTTTTGTTGCAATTTTTGTTGTGGTATGATTGGAGGAGTCGTTTCGAATGCTGGCTAAATATCAAATGCCTTAATAATAATAATAATAATAATAATAATAACACAAATTGAGGGGCCTACAGTTTTACGCCAACTCCGAACAGCAATTGACTTTTGTGAGAAATTTTTTCATGGTACAGAGGTTTGCCATTGCCTTCCTTGGAGCGATTGAAGCGCGCAAATGCTACACACTCGGCTACGGTAGCCACTTTGTTGATTGACTGTAATTTAGCAATTAGTTATGAGTGCCCAATAACTCTTCCTGCCAATAAGGTAAATATTCATGGCGTTGCTAAACAAATCGACACCACTCATCGTCTTTTTGAATTATGTTGGGTATATCGACTTACCAATCTCCAATCTTTTCTTGCGATTTCGTTCCGATAGCAAGGGTTTCGTCCGAGAAATCCTTCCGAATAAACCTTTTTTTATCAAACGCCTCTTAACTGATTCTACCGATGGAGAACCGTTGTTTTCACCAAAACCATTAACACGAATTTCGTTTGCGGTTTTTGGGGAATTTTTGTGGATTCACGCACTATGAGTTCGTCTTCTCTGATCGACGTTATTCGTGATATTTGTTTTCGTGGAACTTTTTTGACGGTTATATTTCTCCTGAAATAGTGTACAACGTTGAAAACCATTCTTTTTGAAATGTTTAGAGTTTTCGTGATTTCTCCATACGATTTTCCGTCGTCGCGGAATTTGGCTATTATGGCTCTCGTAGTTTCATCGCAGGATTTATTTTTACCCATTTTATTCCAACTCTAAAATACACTGGAATATAACAAATTTATTATATTTTTCTATAAAATGCATAATCTTACCAAAATTATGCAATATATGACAATAAATGTAAATGATATCAAATAAAATCTTACATTGCTAATTATGTGACTGACTGTATTTCAAAAAAAATTTAAAATCTGCCGAACTAACGGAAGCAAATAAAAAATTTGGACATTTAAATCAATGTTGTCTGAAGACAAGAAGAACTGATTATCAGAACATCGTTGCTAATTAGTTGACCGAGGTTGTATATGTTTTTTCGGAATTGGTGTCAACCCCTACTATAGAACCATTGAGAATAACTGATTCTATTTGTAAACAAACTTCATTAATTAATTCGAAGAAAAACCAATAAAAATTAAGAAGGTTTTATAATGTAAATTTCTTTATAGGACAAATTTGCTAAATGTTCGGCTTTCATATGGTGCCCTCTCAGCTAATGATTTTTATTGTTTTCAACGCGCAATATGCTTTCTTGTCTCACCACAACCAGACAGCATTGCTAAAATTTTCAAAAAACATAAATAATTGACATTGGCTGTTCAAACTGATTATCCACTCGGAATGAAAATCATTAACCTTAAGAAAGCGTTGGGCCGATGGATAAAATTCTGTGGAAATATACTGTGTGCATATGTATGTATATATATTCGGATATGTGAGCACCTTGTTATTACACCTTTAGCTTGGCTGCTCTTGAGGTCTATGTATATCACATACATTGAAAATAATCCCTCACATCTATAATATAATAAAAATATATAAAAGTTGTATGTGTACATTGAAAATTTATTTAAAAAAAAAATACCAACGGAGATGCAGGAAATGCAATATAATACATTTCAACTATTTTAAGAACTTTTGTCTGTCTGTTCCCATGTTTGAACGCCGTAACCTCTGAAACTACTAAACGGAATTTCATGGGCTTTTAACCACTGGCTAGTCAGTAATCTCAGGTATAACGTAGAGTACATATATTTTATTAAAATTTTATAGAAAACATTCTATTTAAATATACAATACAAAAATAAATAGTAGTTCATTAGAAATGAATATAGAAAATGATTACATTTTCATTTAAATCTATTTTTTAACGCCATCAATGCAGTTGTTAATTTATTTTTGTTGTTTTCAACTGAAATAAAAATGAGTGTCTGGTTAACAGCGGTATATCCGTTTATGCCATTCATATAGGTTGAAGGATAACGATATCTTGGTACATAAATCAATTTTTACATTGTCATCAACCTTCTTACCTGCAACTCTTACGTACTTTTGGAACGCATATTCTTTGTTAGTACCATAAAATTATGGAATTCCCTACCATTTTCCATTAAAACACAAAGCATGTGAGGTGATTCAAAATCGTGGTATCAATGTTCAACTCCTCAGCTTCTCTTTAATATTCAACTAAGTCTTTAACTTACTATTGTTTATAATGCACTTTAATTATTTTGTTTAAAATAATATCTAATGATAGCTTTAATTTCAATTAGCTTGTAAATTGATTGGTCAGAAGGAATATTGTATTGTATTTAAAAGAAGTTGATACCAAAAGACTTTTATATAAAGCGAAAATAAATTATCATATATACGAGTAGTTACTCTGAAATTTAAGAAGCTCAGTATACTCGAAAAATAGCGTTTCTTAAAATTCAGGAGTTAAAACGAGATGATTTGGGAAAATTCTTCACTTCCTTCGTAGGCAGTTCATATTCGATAGTCTGTAATTTAAAACCTTTTTGGCTTAAGGATGCAAGAGTATAATAAATCAGTATTTTTATAAATACGTATGAAAGAGGAACAAAATGAAGCGACTGCCATCAAGAATTCGTTGTCGGCGCGAACAATGAAAAGTGCAATGCATTGGAAAATAAAATATTAAGTTTTGTATTAAAGGCATGCAAGAGAAAAACTCATCGTACCGTGTAGATATGTAGGTAGACGTAGGCTGGAAAATTAAACAGGCATGCGAAGGTGAAATACAAATGGAACTACACAATGAGATGACTGTACATACTCAGCGAAGCAAATGGAAGACGGGCAATTAAAAGCAACCTACTTTGTATTACCTTCGGAAACGCAATGCACTTGCATATTTCAATATTGAACTGAACAATAGGTACAGTTTGGAAGTAATAAATTATGGAGGGAAATATTATAAAATAATAAGTAGTGCACGAGTATTATTGAAATTATATAAACTATTTTTACCAATAATAAAAGAACGAAATTATATTTACGACAGATTTAATTTTTAACAATGTTTTTACTCGTAAATCAAACCTTTTTTATTAAGTACTCGTATATGATATAATATGTAGTAAAATGAATACCAAGGAAACTCACTCAAGCAAACTACGATAAGAAGTAACGCAAAACGTTAAATGTGAGAAGTTCCAGTCTACAAGACTGTATGAGTCAATAGATTATTTGTATTTTTTAGTAGTTATTGTTCTATTTGTTCAGACCGCTTTTCTGAGGCGTGCTGACCTGATTGTGATTTAATTCAGTCTAAAAAACGTACGTGTGAAGTTTGGTGGCGTATCGAGAACGTTTAAGGGACGCAGGAATTGTTTGAGGTTCTACATATATCCAAATCCATGACATTTTAATTACCACTTCGTGTTTATACGAATATGCTTTAATTTTTTATTTTTCTTTATTTTCGATACCAGGATTTGCATCTTATGCCAACTAACATAAACGGCATAAACGGATTCACCATTCTGGTCCACAAAACTGATATTAATATTCAAAGTTTTTTTTCTAACTATGGTACTTAAATTGCAGCGTTAAGCAGTGCATTTTCTAATGGCGGCGCGCGTCACACCCATATAACCCATACTTTCTGGTAGAAGTAGTCAACTCACTTTGAATGTATTTGCATGTAAATTGTGTTTTTGATCTATTAACATTACCTTACATGTATTCAATTAAATTGTTTTTTTTTTCGTTTAATATTTTGACCAAATATTGTCGCTTGCTGGACGGAATATCAAAACAATGTGATTGTTGTAATTCGTACTGATCTCCACTGTCATTGTTCGTACAATTTGCTAAAGTACATTTTTTTTTTTTGTTCTACGCTCAACACCACCTGGTATGAACTCTGGTTAATATTTTGATGAAATATACCCTGAGATTATTATGTAGCCGTCATTTAAATTCCATCAAAATCCGATCGTTCAGCAGTTTCGGGGATTGCTGTATTCTATTGCAGTAACTTTTTCTAAAGCAATTTTCTACAG
Organism: Anomoia purmunda; assembly: GCA_951828415.1. Lineage (NCBI taxonomy): Eukaryota > Metazoa > Arthropoda > Insecta > Diptera > Tephritidae > Anomoia > Anomoia purmunda. Next base: position 79,871,610 of record OX639995.1, on the reverse strand, counting down.
TTTTATTAATATAGATTGAGAAAACAAAAAGCCGGAAATTTTTACTAATTGAAAAATTGAACTGCCACCTGTTTCTCTAATCTCATCGTAGAATTCAGTAAAATACACAAACGCCATATATTTTACTTTTTATGGGGAAAGTTTATAATAAATGAGAAAAACGTATATTTTGGTACGATATTTCATTAACTAAAAATTTTTAATCCAAATTGTAGTTCGATCTCAAATTTTTCAAGCTATTTGTCTAATCAATTTAGAATGGATGATATTGTTTTTTATAATCTTCAACCAACCGGAGCACAAATTGTAGCTCTTCATATTTGTTTGTAAATCAGTGATTATAATCTTGAATGCATTTAATCTCTTTTTCAGCGGTATAGTTTACGACGAAAAGGAAGCGGCTGAATATCCAGCATTTTTCAAAATTGAAACCGTTCCCCAAGAAAACGGATCAAGCTTGAATCAGTTTGAAGGCGATCCGAAATTATTAAAAACTGAGACGAAATCACTTAGAGTATAATTTTCAAAAGCTTATAATAATAATGGCCCTTTTTCAACTTAACTATTGGCTCTTTAGAATTTAGGTTTTCAGCCCTATGACGTTTCTCTTCAAATGGTATTTGTCGTTGAAGGAGTGCTAGTAAGGTGGTCAGTTGCCAGCAAAACTCCAACTAAACTTTTTGCGAGAGTTGTCATTCTGATGATTTCCAGGCTGATATTATTGGTTGTGTTTATGACGTGACCGAAGTATAAAAGTCGTTCACTACTTCAAAGTTATAATTGCCAAGAGTGGCGTGTTGCAAGAGGTACTTAGATTTATTTTGGTGCTACGCTTGCTGTCCTGGTGTTAAGGCCAACGATGTGGAGGTCATTGAAGCTTAAGGCTACCCGTCTGTAGAAGTCAAACGAAAAACAGCGTCCCATTTCTAAACCCTTCTCTTGCTTCGAACTCTCGGGGAACTCTGGTTGTTGTTTCTGCAAGGGCTATAGTACCTAACCCTTAATACCCGGTTGGTTTAACCCTTAGAACCCGGGTAGTTCCCGGTACATAAATGCAAATCAGAAATTTTCAAACCATTACATAGTCCAAGTTCTGTACTGAAGGCTAAATTTTCTGATCCTAGAAAGGTAAACTACCTTGTAGAGGCTCCCGCGCGATGAAGTTATTGTCACCTCTTTTTTATGTGATTTACAGTCAACTCAGGCGTCGGTTCACCATGCCCTGGGGTGGTTGTTTCTATGTGCTAAGTTTCATATTGTAGTTCAGCAGCTACAAGCACTATTTTAACAAAAAATAACACAATTTTTGTTCAATAATTTACGAGGTTTGTAAGTTCCAATGAATTCAGGACCATCGTTTCGCCATACGAGTACTTACCAACGCTTCTGCATTAAGTTCTGTACATTTTGTTGAAATTACGTTTCGTATACGGGCCAGTTCTCTGGTCTAAATTTCTCTTCTCAAATTAATCACCAAAAAGGCGCCACCATAGTCCAGTGTGTAGCGTGTGTGCGCTTAATTCGGTAATGGTTTTTTGTAACAGCATAAAATAACAGAGATAGATATAGACATATATGTATATACCAAAATTCTTAGAATTAATAACGAATTTGATTAGGTAATATCTGTCTGTCCGTCGAGTAAATATCGAACTATCTCGACGAAACTTGATATATACATAGCTTGTGCTGGACGAAAGGTGCTTTGGTATTGCAAACGGGCGAAATCGGACTATAACCAAGCCCACATAACGGTGTTTTGTGAAGCAAGTAGAAGTTGAGTAAGTTGGACGACTATAAAGAACTCACATTAATTTGTATATATAAAATATACTATTCAATAAATATGTTAACATATAAGCAAAAAGTTTTCAAATAAAAATTTAAAGTTTCATCCACAATCACAAATTTCTTCCTCTCAGTTTCACGTGTGCCTGACTTTATTATCGTTTTACGCGTAAGTTGTTTCAGACCAACACTGCGGCCACATTTACTTTGTTTCCTTGAACTTACGACTTGATTAAGTTGTTGAATTAAAATTTGCCCCATACTTTCAGCTATGTAGTTATTTTGTTTATATATCTGCGCACTCTTATCTTGTGGTTTTCGCGGTTTTCACCTGTTGTTTTTTTACAACTAAACGAAGTTATTACTCCTTTGTTTATCTTTTCTCTTTTCTCTCGGTTTTCACCTGTTGTTTTTTTACAACTAAACGAAGTTATTACTCCTTTGTTTATCTTTTCTCTTTTCTCTCTACGTTTTACCCACTCTCTGCTAGGTAAACAAGTAACACTCAATGGCAATCATTATTTTGCGGCAATATGGTCGTCAGAGCGTATACGTAATATCAAAGTTTTTGCAAGAGCGAACGAGAAAAGCCACTACGATAATATATTATATAAACAGAAATAAGAGTAAAGTAAAACAGGTGCGAAATATTAAAATGGTCTGAATATTTGCATATTAAATTACGATGTCTTAATCAAATGCGCGCAGTTTACTAAGTTATATGTTGTTGTTGTATGGCAATATACATCGTACATTTCTTTAACACATATTGAAATCACTTGCTACCCCTTGCACATCAATTTTACCACAACATATTTTCTATTAGATTGATTATGGTTCAATTTAAATTATCACAAACCTACATATGTACATATGTATGTTGTGTTTTGAGGATCAAGGGTTGCTCGTGATGTGTGTGTGCAGCGTGAATATGAACATACATAGTTACAGTTATGCAAATAACTGATAATTTGTTATAAGATTAGCAATGTTTTATATGATGTTTAATTGTAAATTCCTTTAGTTCATTTAAACAGTAATAATAATAATAAATAATAATCGAGAAATTAAAAATTTCTCCTGAATTTTCGCAATTTTTCGAAATTTTGTTTAGAATTTTTTTCCTTATAACGCATGCAGTTTATATCATAGAAGATGTGCAAGATAGTCAACACAAGCAATTAAAAAACCAATGGGAATTTAAATAAAATCCATTTGTTATATGATAACAAAAGTGGCTAGATTAAAAAATTTGCTTAAAATCAACCAGTATTTTCACAGCAAATTTTCAAGAAAAAATTTTAAACTTTTTAATTAAAACATTTTCTTAAAAACTGCGGATATGTAGTTTTGTACCCATTTCCATTGTAACGCATGCAGTTTATATGACAGCAGATCTGCAAGATAGTCAGCACAAAAAATAACAAAAAAACAACGGGAACTTAAATCGAATCCATGTATATAACATAACAAAAGTGATAAAAGCCAAAAAAAATTATCAAAATCAACCGGCATTTTCACCTACTTCAGACTTGCACATTGTTTAGCTTAAATCATCTACAAAACTGCTTACCGAAAATATTGCTAAAATTCGGATTAAAATGGTTGAAAATTTCATTAACATTTTTTGAGTATTTGTATTTGTATACAAAGTTTATAATTTTGATTTATGTCCATACATATGTATATGATTTTTGTCTAACAAATTTAAGAAACACATTAACCATTAAAACCATTGCGAATTTTATAAAAACTAGCACCAAGTGGTAAATTTTTTGAGTAGCTGTAACTATTTCCTTTTTGTTGTTTGCGTTGATGATTCTTAAAAAATGCCTAAATTACCCAAAGCGAAAGTCGAATTTTAACAACAGCTGTTAGTGAATTACCACAACTACATATAACCGTTATGAGTGGCGGGGTTGACTTGGTTTGCAAAGAAATTTCCCATTAATGAAAAACGAAGCATTTCATGTTTATTATAAATTATCTATTGTATAATTTAATATTATATTATAATATTGTATTATAATTTAACTATTCTGAACGGGTATATTTTTAAAGTACATATTTATTGTGTTACATGCATTGTGGTCAACATTTTTAGTATGTTTTTAATTTAAAACGAACAGAAAAAATACTTACGATACATCATGGAATCTTATTAGCAAAGTAAATATTTTAAATCGTGTTTTATTTGATGGTGACTAGCTAGTAATTAAATCAAGTAAAATTCTCTCAGAACGATAGAAATTACAGCAGCTTATTCGGTTCTATTAATACTGTAATCCGAAAATTTTAAAATCGTTTCACCAGATGACCCAATAAGCTCGTTGGCGTGAATACCGCAATTGTTCTTTAATTTCGAATGTATGGCCCTTATTACGATCTTCGACTGTGGTCGAAAGAGCTGAACGAAAAAATTTGCATTTAGATCCTCCACAATAGTAAATTTCTATCAGCTGCCATTGAAATTAAGTTCAAGTTGCAAGCAAATTGAGTAAATAAAAATGAAATACAAATATGACTACGACGGAGTTATGGTTCGACGAATCTTGAGAGAAGGAGGATGAAAGTTTATTAGAATTGGCAAGAAGTAGTAAACGATTCAAGCCCTTTAGGAATTAATTTTACTATGTGGGTTTACTATTTCAAAGAGTGCTTTATATGTACTGATAATATTTATGAATATTGTTTACAGATTTAAATCAAAAGAAACTTTTTAACCCCTTTTGCTAGTTGAGGATATTCTTCTATTAATTAAGCCAGCCTTTCCAATTTCTGTTTCGCACTTACGGCTTTAGATCTGCATAAAATTAACAAAAATAGATTAATAATAGTGTTTGGTCGTCAAAAAGCAAAAAACAAAAAAAAAAAAACAATTGCAAAATATTTACATTTTGTGCAATTTTCAAATACTACGATACAACGTCGAAAGCAAAATTCATTGAAAATTCGATGCGCAACGAAAATTTTGATACATGTCTCATAATATGAATTTGTATGTGCATACCACTACCATATTGTATGTACATACTATATTCAACTTTAACTTTTGTATCTTAATAATATTTATTGAAACTAAATATAAATTTACATTGCAGATTTGATTGGCCGCTAAAAAATTCCAAACTCCTAAATAAAACTACTCGTCCACAATGTGAACTTATAGGGGGTAGGGGTAGGGGTAGGCGTGGTCGGATTAGTTCAAAATTTTCTTCAAATATTATGCCTGCTCCAGTTATAAGTTTCAACTCTGTAATTATATTTGACGGCTTTTGGCCATTAAGCCCAGTGTGCAATGGTAAATATCCCCAAAACGGCAACCCAGACTGCTTACCAGCACATTCTCATTTTGTATTGAACGGCCCACCCATAAAAATGGTAATGCCAAAAAGTATCAAATTGTTGTGGATGTTCCAACGCGTTCTTACTCTGAGTGTCGTAAGGTGGCATAGCAAGGAAATTATATTAATTTTAATGAATCCTGATTGCATGCAAAATATGTACATATATAATAAATACCATAACAACACCATATACCATATAATATGGATTCGATAGAAATATACAATTTTATTGAAGGTCGCCTGGGGGGATGAAAAAAAAGTATGTATTGTATGTGGAAATAAAAAAACAAAAACTTGATTTCAAGTGGTTTTGACAAGCCGCTGGGTGGGGTTTTCCGCTTTTTAGTCTTGTCGTTTTCCATCCTGTTCGCTAGGTGTCACCATCCTATATTTAGTATATTTAATGTGCAGCAAGAATATACGCTCACAAAATTTATGTATAATCGTTAACTTATAATCTTCGAGTTTATAATTTCATCTTCTTTGGATTTGTTACATCTACGATGATTTATGCCGTCATGTATTGAATTTTTTTTTCGGTTTACTTTTTTAAGCCCAATTATGTAAGTATGCACTGGTATGTGTGAACTGTTGCTTTAGTTTGTGATATTAACAAAATTCACCGCTATTGATATGTAGAACATTTTCAAAATAGGTGGCACCGAACAGTACAAAATAACAACTACGCAAAATGCTAAAAACAGTAAAGTCAGAATTTTAATGCGCTCACCCCTTGGAGCTCTATCGAAAAAATAGTACCCCTGTGTTTTGTTTATTTTAAATCAAAAATTATGTAAAGGTCGCTTAAAGGTGCCCATGTATATATCTTGTATATGATTTTATAGAATATTTTCATATAAAAACCTAAATCACGGCATCGAAATATTTTTTGATTAAAAAAAACGTACAGGTATTTCTTCAATACAGAACAATCAAAGGGACTGTGAGCATTATCACTAAACCGACATATTATATACTCGTATACCTATTTTTATGGAAATCGCTGCCGCTTTCGAAATAAACATTTATAATCTTTTCCAATTGATTGTAATTAATACAGAGTTTAGCATAAACAATAAACACAAAATAATTATCATATAACAATTAAAAAACATTTATTTTTCGGACTTTAGGGGTACATTTTAAGAAAAAAGGCTCGAAACTGAAAAATTATATGTTACTTCAGTAATTTGCATACATATCTTTATTCAAACTAAAATAAAATTTATTCGTTATCGCACTTTTTACAGATGGATGGTCTCTTCCGTAAACATTTGCCACAAACATATTTTTTACATATAGAACAAATGTTTTTGGCTATATTTTTTTTCTTTTGCAATATCTATTTTTTCTTGTTCATGTATTTCGCGGTATTCGGTGGCAAGTTCCTCTGCCAACTGAAATAAAATTTCTTGTCGCGATATCCTTTCTCCAGTTGTTTGCTTATATAAAATTCAAGTATTTATAGCAGCTAAATCCAGAATGTTGAAAAATACCTGGACAGGCCATCTATTAGATTAGATTTTGTGCTGTACTTTCTAGCCATTTGATCCGTCATATCCACACCAAATTGGTGTTATTATAAAAGGCAATAGTTTCAGGTATTCATTTACCTGTTTTTTCACTCTTTACATATTTATGCTTCGAACTTAGTAAGAGAACTTTTCTGTTCGGTTTGCTTTTGTAAATTGTTAGAGTACAATTATTTGATTTGCGTTAAAAACGTGCCATTTTGTCTTTCTTCTTTTTTTTGCAGGTTTGGATAATTCCCTCTTATTCGCCCGAATAGTTCCTACTAAGGTAGTTCTTTTTGATAAAAGTTTTGTTGCTAAATATGTGCTCGTAAAAAAATTATCAGTGGTTATATTTCGCCGGCACCCTATAAATGGTTCAGTAAGTTTGAGAACAACTAATTCACTAAGTGGTATTGCTAATGGCCTCGTCTCATCTTTTCCTAAATACGGAAATCCATTCACAATATATTTACTTTCAATGCCCTATGCCAACCAGAACTTGATTTCGAACTTATCGGGTTTATTGGGCATATATATATTCTGTAAATTAGCATCTTGTTTTTGTCGCAATTAGCTGTTCATCAACAGTAATATTTGCACCTGGTTTGTAGCAGTTTTGACTATTTTCATTCAATGCATTTTCATGCATTCCATACCTTGCAGATGAGAACAAAATTGTCAATCTGCAGATGTGGGAGCCGTTCGCTTCTTCCATAATAAAACTACTGTTTTTATGTTAAGATTGACATTTCAATGCAGATAACTTCATAGACTTTCACTATATATTCTCGCGGTCATAAGACCGCTCAGGGTAGACAACGGTAGAGTACATATTATTATTAGGAAAAACCAAAGAAGAAGGGAAATATATATTGAAAAATTAAAAAGCAATATATTATAGAAAAAGTCGTGCAGTAGGTTCAAGAAAAATAAAAACATTTTGATTAATAGTCTCAAAAGCGGTAATTTGACCGCTCTGGTAGGTTTAGTGTTAAAGTTCCGCCTACAATTTTGCGCCATGCATTTTTAGACCGCTCCAATCAACATACCGAGTAAAAATTGTCAACAGCATAACTGACAAAAATTTTTTGTGGAGTAAACATAATTTTGGAAATCAATATAATACGAAATGTTTCATGATAATATTTACGATGCTTGTTTAGGTCGTTGGGTATACCCAAGCACACTGACACTAACACGTCTATTCTGCACGTTACCGGAAATTTTGTAACCGGCAAATTTTATTACCGAAAAATGTTACCACTTCTTGTAACCGGCATTCTTGCACATTGGTAACGCTGTCAACAGAGTAAAACTCACCATACGGCGTTTGCTTTGGTGTGGTGTGAATTTGAACACAAATTTTACAAGCGAATCACAATGGAGATGAACAAGTGAGTGATTTACTAAAGTAAATTTAATAAATTATTATAATATAATTAATTTTTATTTGCAGAAAATACGCAAGGACAACCCAGCAGCAATTACGCTAGTATGTAGCCTTCGTAAAGGACCGTCCGGAGCTGCTCCAAGGCAAGAACACCCCAAAGGCACCGAAATTGCTGAGTAATTTGTGGCAGGAGATTTCTACAAATCTGAACGCAATGGTGGGGCCATCTAGGAGCTGTGACGCTTGGAGAGAGGTAATTAACATTGTATGCATGTTATATGTTTTAATTAAAAATCGTGCTTGAAATAGAGTCTCCGAAACTGGCGCAAACAGCTGAGGGCTCGTGCACGCAAAGCTAAGTCGGAACAAAACACCACGGGTGGTGGAAGGAGTCTCGTTCCGGAGCTCACCGACTTTGAGCAGCATGCCCTTGAAGTATTTGGGATGTCCGCTATTGAGGGGCACTCAAATATAGTACTTGGGTTTCCGGTAAGCAAAAATGAAACACGTACATACATTCATGTACGAATATTTATTTTAACATTTTTCTTCATAAAGGCTGAAAACGAGGAAAATAATTCATCGCCAATTTTAGAGGTCGTGCCTGCTGATTGCATAGCATTATCTCCTACGTCGCTGGATGACATTATTGAGGTGTCTGCAGATATAAACCCTTCCCATTTTGAAACAAACATTGAAGCGCCCAGTCCTTCCACTCCTGTGGCTCCCGTATCTCGCTCCCGAAAGAATAATTTTCGCACCGAAATTCTTAAAATGATAGAGAATGATAGAAAGGAGCGTAGGGAGGAGCAGTCGAAACTGGCCGAATCATTGAATAATTTGGGGAAGGGACTTTCTGCTTTGGCTGGTGCGGTTCATGAACTGGTAGAACTGCAGAAGCGCCAGCAAAATTTAACAATGTGTAATTTTTTATATGTAATTTTTTATACTCTTATTTTTTTTTTTAATGAAATGTGATATTAAACCAAGGAATTTAATGAATTTAAACAAATTTCCTTTCATAAAGGAATTTATCCTAGAATTAAGGTTTTTATATGTAATTTTTTATACTCTTTAAGCTTTTAAAATGAATTGAAATGTGATATAAACTGCCCTTTTTACCTTAAATAAAACCAATGAATTTAATGAAGTTAAAAAAATTTCCTTTCACTTTTATTGACTCCAGATGAGAAATGGTTATAATCTATAAATGGATAATTAAATTCCGTCGTACTCTTTCACACTCGCGGTGAAGTTGGCTGCTGTTTGTGTTCAGAGGATTTATGTCCAGGTCCTCACTTTCCTCTTCTTCCAACTTCACTTCATCATTTGGACATACTTTGACCAACATATTGTGCAAAATGAAGCAACTACTTATTATTACAGTTGCCACTTCAGGGCTGTAATGCAACGTACGGTGCCGTGATAAGCAACGAAAACGTGACTTAACCACCCCAAATCCTCTCTCTACAACATTACGTGCTTTGCAGTGCATTTTATTAAACTTCTCCTCCTGGGGAGGCGCTGGCTCGGCCAAGGGTGTAATTAACCATGGCTCCAGGGGCATCTCCAAGGAGCAAACTACCTCTCTGCGTTCTTATAAATGAAAGCACCTTTGAAGTTGTCCAAATGCCAGAGTCATGGCAGGACCCTGGAAAATTGGCATTAATGGCCAGAAACCGCAAATTGTCATCACACACAGCTTCCACATTGATACTGTAGTAACCCTTTCTATTCATGTACAGGCTGCATGGTTTTCTTGGATCATTTTTCGTCGGACAAATAAGCGCCACATGAGTACAGTAAATTGCGCCAATAACTCCTTTCAATCCGAATTTCGTATAAAACCTTGAAAGAAAGCATTGTACCATAATTCAACTACAGAAATATAATTTTGACTTTTGTATAATATACCTAGCTTTTATAGCCAATTGCTCCTCATTTGTTTTTGGAAAGGTCACTTCCGATGACTTAATTTGCACGATCAAGTTGGTTATGTACTTAATTGCTCGGGAAGCAGACGCCTGACTAACTGGAGCGTAAATATTGTTCGCGATACATTTTTGGTACGAACCATGTGCCAAGAAAGTGAGGCAGCAAAAGAATCTTACCACAAAAGGTAGAGAAGTTCTTTGACGATCATTTGATGAAAGTTCTTCTATGAGCATCCTGCATGCTTCTTTCGGCAATCGAGAATGCTGTTTAAAAATTTCGTTTGGTAAACTAAATGGATCGCTGTTGTCCCGAAGACTTTTCAGTTGCTGTCTACGTAGGGATATTTCATCATCCTCCTCATCAATCAGCAGTAACATTACCAAAGAAGTCGCCATTATGTTTTTAATATTGAAAACTCGTATTCCAACCGGTTTAATAAAAAAATCAACGTTTGATACTTCACTACTCTTTAATCTATTACAAAAATGTAAATAAACGTCAGCTGTTTTCTAGTTGTTACCACCTAGTGCGGTGGTAATAAAATTTTCCGGTAATAAGAACGTGCAGAATACCAAAAGGGTTTAAAAGTTGCCGGAGGTTTTTATTACCGGTAATAAAAATGTTGTTACCGGTGCAGAATAGACCTGTAAGGGTATTATAACTTACACTTACACCTAACGGTTGTTTGTAACAGCATAAAGCAACCAAGATAGATATAGACATATATATACCAAAATTCTTAGAATTAAAAGCGAAATCGATTATGCTAAGTCTGCCTGTCCGTCCGTTAGTCGGATAACCCGAGTAAATAATGAGATGTACGAAATTTGAAATACATATTACCGTGGTCCCAAGGTACTTCTGTATTGCAAATGGGCGAAATCCAATAATAACTACGCCCACATAACGATTTTTCAAACGAATTCAATATTTCGGTAACCAGTGAAGATAATTTGCTCACAACTCGGTAATTTTTAAAAATTAAAACAAAACTCGACACTCCACGTACAAACTTATTGTGGAGGTTGGGGCTGCACTATCAAATACACTGGATCAAAGTTTTTTTGAAATTTCCCATATAACGACAATTTTCAAAAATCAAAGAGCACTATATATAAGGATCTATTAAAGAAAATTTGCTCAAATTGAATTTGTGGAATGCGAGAGTTAGATGTTATATAAGCAAATACATGGAATACAAAACATTCGGTTGTAGGCGTGGCAACGCTCACTTGAATTAGGGACAGAAAAAATTAACAAAAAATTTAAATTTTGGAAAACCGTTACCCGGAAATCATACTGATTTCCTCTTGTTGGTATTTAAATTAATAAACGGCGTTTAGGGTTTCACAATGATGTTTTACTGACCAACCCGGCTTGTTTTGAAGCGCCAATAAATATTTATCTTTTAGATATTTAACAGTGCTTTTCTTTATGTAACTTTTTCGGTTGAATACAACAAGTAATGCTTATTTTAATAAAAACTTACGCTGAGTATTTAACAATCGGTTGAACTCGAACCTAGACTCTTCCTAACTTGTATTCCAATATATTTACTCATTTAACCATTTTTCTACCACCATTAGGGAACATTTTATATACTTATAAAATAAGGTGTCAAAAATGCCTAATATGAGAATAATAACACTACTCGACAAAAAAAATCTCCAAGAATAAAATAGGCCTTTCCTAAAGTGAAATTTTCTCCTCATTCCGAATATGACTTTCATTTTCTTGTGGCAGATCTAGTTTCCGAGATATCGGCGAAAATATGAAAATTCCCATTTTTGCAGAACACTACTTCATATAGGTACGGCAAAAATTTGTATTTTTCATTTTTTCGTTTTAAACTGTTGAATTATGCATTATACTAATTCCCATAAAAATTTCTTGCCTTCTTCGCCCTCAAGTATCTTCAGTAGTTTGGCCACTATGCCAAAAAACGTTCAAAAAATGTTGAAAAAAAAACGAAATTTTTTACACAATTTCAGATTTAACCACTTTAAAATCGGAAAAATTCTATTGACGAAAAAAAGTTAGCCCTCTTATGTTGTAGGTAATTTAACTACGAAAATTTTAAGCATATCAGCACAACAATCGGACGTGCCATTGAAACTATAGCCCCGTTAACTTGCAAGCGTCTATCCTACAATTTTTTTATAGAGAAAATTTTTATTCAAACTAGGTTTTTATTTTTTTATAACGTTTTATTATAGACATATGTTTGCACGTTAAACTGTATTCAATTGAGTAATATGAGTATAAATCAGCAATTCAGTAAAAAACAACAACGACAACAACATTAAATACATACATATCTACATCTAAAAAAGTCAAATTGAGCGATTTTACCGTGGTGGTCAATAGTGAGGGACGTGGGTACTTCTAACTACCCGTTTATAATTTTCTGGGTTTGTCTCCCGTATTATTGTCCAGCAATAATCTCCCATCATTTCTTCATTCCAAAAACCTTGGTAACGCTTTTCAAAAATCATGAGGTCTTGGTGAAACCTTTCCCCCTGTTCATCACTTTCAGCACCTAGATTTGCGGGAAAAGTATCCAAATGTGAATGCAAAAAATGCATTTTGAGGGACATGTTGCATTTCATAGCACTGTAGTTTTTCAACAAGGCTTTGACCATCTCTCTATAGTTGGGATCTTTGTTGTTGCCAAGAAACCCACTAACGACTTGCTTAAAGCTGTCCCAAGCCGCTGCTTCTACTGATGATAAATGATTCGCAAAATTTTCGTCTTTCAGCAACTTTCTAATTTGCGGACCAACAAATATACCTTCTTTTAATTTGGCTTGAGTTATTTTAGGGAAAAATTTCGTTAGGTACTGGAAGGATGGCGCGTCCTTATTTAAAGCCTTTACAAAATTTTTCATTAATCCTAATTTGATGTGAAGTGCTGGCAAAATAACTCGTTCGGGATTTACTAAAGGCGGGTTTGCGATATTGAAGGCACCTGGTTCGTACTCAGCTCTTGGTGGCCAGTTTTCCTGAATATAATGGGTTTCTCTAGCACGGCAGTCCCAAAGACAGAGAAAACAGCAATATTTAGTGAAACCTCCTTGAAGTCCGAGAACTATAGCTACAACCTAGGATGTATTTTATATACTATTTATTTTAAACTGTACCACCGAAACTGCTTACCTTTAAGTCCGCACAAATTTTCCAATTAAATTGTTTATATTGAATGAGCTCAAGTAAATTTGATATGCTTAAATAAGTTTCTTTAGTATTCTCAGAATGTGCCACTGGTATTGACGGTAACGAATTTCCTTTATGGAGTAATGCTGCTTTTAAACTATGCTTTGAACTGTCTATAAACAAGCGCCAATCATCCACTTTATTTTCTAATTTTAGTGCTTCAAATAAACCTTGAACATCATTGCAGTAGCAAATATTTTCACTTTTAGTAAAAAAAGAAGAGAAAGTCTTGTGTCTATTTCGAAATTTGGAAGTACTTGTCGAAGGGCCCAGGCTGACCCATTGCTTCAAACGAGATCCTAGAACTTCGCTATCAAATTTCGATAATTTCAAATCTCTGACCAAGTCATTAAGTTCGGCTTGTGAGACTCGATGTGGGATCTCTCCTTCTTGTCCACTTTCTGAATTATCTGCTTCGGAGTCACTTTCGCTTGAGGCTTCAAAACTTATAGGCGGTGTAGGTATGGGTAAGGTATGGTCATGTAGTTTTGGTTTTTTAGCTGATGCCACATTTGGATAACTTATAAATTTCCTCTTTTTTCTCGTTTTACCTTTAAGGTCTATCACGCAAAAATAGCACTGGTCGTGGTTAAAGGGTTCAGTCCACATCATTGGAACACCAAACTTCATGTTATGACCTTTACCCGATACCCATCTCATTAAAGTTAATCTACAGGAGGCGCAAATAAAATTAGGTGTCCAAGATTTATCGAGATTTTTTACACGGAAACCGAAATAATGAAAGTATGCATCTCTGACAGAATTAGTTATTTTCCGAGCTGAGTTTCCGAAAATATAATGTCCGCAAATAAAGCAAAAATCATCCGGATTATTTTTACATTTAAAATCTCTTTTGCAACAAGCCATTTCGTAAACACATCTACCGATATAGTATGTATAAATTTGCACTACAATTTGCAAAACAAAATTTACAACAAACAGTAGTGACAATTAAATACTTGATGTCTTTTTAAATTTATTAGACCCTAAGGTAGAGTGACCAAATGAAATGTCTCGCCAATTTTATCAGAGTAATACTAAAATTGTAGGATAGACGCTTGCAAGTTAACGGGGCTATAGTTTCAATGGCACGTCCGATTGTTGTACTGGTATGCTTAAAATTTTCGTAGTTAAATTACCTACAACATAGGAGGGCTAACTTTTTTTCGTCAATAGAATTTTTCCGATTTTAAAGTGGTTAAATCTGAAATTGTGTAAAAAATTTCGTTTTTTTTTCAACATTTTTTGAACGTTTTTTGGCATAGTGGCCAAACTACTGAAGATACTTGAGGGCGAAGAAGGCAAGAAATTTTTATGGGAATTATTATAATGCATAATTCAACAGTTAAAAACGAAAAAATGAAAACTGCAAATTTTTGCCGTACCTATATGAAGTAGTGTTCTGCAAAAATGGGAATTTTCATATTTTCCCCGATATCTCGGAAACTAGATCTGCCACAAGAAAATGGAAGTCATATTCAGAATCAGGAGAAAATTTCACTTTAGGAAAGGCCTATTTTATTCTTGGAGACTAAAGTTGATCAAAATTTGTCGAGTAGTGTAATGAATGTTAATATTTAAAAATTTGCCACCTAAAGTTTTATTTCATATTTTCGAACATCACATTTAGCTTAGATTGCCATTTAGTGAGTTATTTCTAATTTTTTAAAACAACCTTTGCTATAAAAATGAAAATTTAATTTGACTGCCAAACAAAATTTTGACCTCCCCGGATCAAACCGAATAGGGGTTTTGATAACTTCGACCGACGTCATCGTTCTGCAAAGGAATTTTTTATCTGACAATATATCCTTAGGCCCTCTGCACATCATCATCACCCGTGTTTGATCTATTAAAAATCTTAAGGAACATACACTATTTTCGACAAAAGATTTGTGTTATCGTATTTGGGCTGAAGAGCAACCCAAAAAAATTTAAGAACCGTCACCATATCCAGACAAAAAAAGCTTTGGTGGGGATTATAGACTGATCGAATCTTACTTACTTACTTATTTAATTGGCGCTATAATCGCTTTTGGCCGAACTTCTTCTACAATTTGTTGTGGGCGTCTTATTGTTGTAACACAAATTGAGGTTCCTACTTACTTACGCCTACTCCGAATGTCAAATGTTTTTTGTGAGTTTTTGATTGCAGAAATTGTTATTGCCTGCCGAGGGGCAACCGCTATTAGAAACACTATTTTCCAAAACGAATGAATCGCGCACACGGCTGGTCGAATCAGCATCCCATAGTTCTTCAAAAATTAGGCCGCGAAGAACTAACAGTGCATTTTAGTTAGCTGGAATTTCGTTTCAACCAAAGGGCGTGAAATTATAGTTTTAGTGCATAATTGCTTTTATTGTTCGGACCGACGAAATAACTTGAGATAAAATAAAAGTGAACACAAAACTATTATAAAATAGGCGTGGCACCTCTAAAAACATTATTGACTTTTTAATCGCTTTTAAGACCCTTCTTTGGTCAAATATTTTTGTACATTCTATTGAAAATCATTTACAGAAAAAATGCCGCATTGTAATGAGACGAAATTTATGTATTTTGTAGTTCCGAAGTGAAACCGGCATACTTATATATAATTCTTTCTTTCATAATTGGCAACCCCCATCATATATTTTAGTTCAAAATATGATTTAATTTTCCGTAAATAAATTTTATACCAATATTTTTTAACTGCCTGCTTCTAAAGGCGCATAGGAATCGACTGGTACCAAATTTGCTTTAATATGATTGGTGGTATGTTTATTATTGGGAAAACTTTTATTTTGATCTAACTAATACAAATTTTTTAATAATTTTGAATATATAATCATAGAGTAATCAATAGCTATTGTTTACCGATTAAGTTTGATATAATGTGTGGATACGCGGCGTATGAGCAACATAAATTCCAGCCCATATTTCATACAAAATATATGGAAATTACCAATCGAATTTTTTAACCTGAGGTGCCAAATTGATTGACATACTATTTAGCACAAGAGTATAAGGAGAGGAGAGCCAAGCAAATTTATAGATAAGGTTCTAATGCTCATACTCATGATAGAACTTATATGGTGTCTGGGAGGAAGTTGCTCCCATCTAATTGGGCGGGTTGTAGACACAATTTAATGAGGTATTACATATAAAATATTTCACTTGAATTATAAAGTAAATAATTTTGTTTCTAACTGTAAAGTCTGGCGGAAGCTAGCGCTGATGAATTAATTTTGAATATGGGTTTTTAACTACATTCTGTAAAGCATATACAAAAATTATGACTTAGGAAATAGGTAAGTAAAAAAATGCCTACCGAAGCAAGCAAAAACACATGAATTTTTATACACATATTCACAACACTATTTATTTCTGAAAAATTTTACTTCGGAAATAAGTATCATCTAGCGGCACTGAACATGCGGAGTGCTCCCTCAGGGCCCGGAGTTCTCGAAGGCCCACCGAGCCCGCTACACTTTTCAGCGCGTTTTCTTAGCGTTAAGGCAATTTCACATGTACACTATAGGAAACACGGAAACGACATACATAAACAAGTCGATGAAAATTGCAGTTACGAAGAAATTGAAATCAAAAGAAACACTTTCTACGTCATACTTGACAGCGTTATCTGTGGACTGATGGAAAGATTTGCCGCTGTGAGTGAGATAAACGAATCATTCTCATTTCTATGGAAGTTCCATGATATGAAAGATGATCAACTCAACGCAGCTACAAAACATTTTGCAAAAAAGTATTCCATTGATGAATCAGATAAGTTGTTCAATGAAGCTATTCACCTAAAACACATTTTCGATGTAAATTTGAAACCCGTCTTACACCATAGAACTTGTTGAATGCCATTAAAGCTCGAAAATTAGAAAGAGTTTTCCCAAATATCTGCATCGCTTTGAGAATATTTTGCACCCTACTCGTTCGTTTAGTGCTTTAGCAAGGATCAAAAATTGTCATCGATTAGGCTCGTCGCAGGGCAGGATTTCAGGACCAGCTACACTATGCCTAGAGGCAGAATTAGCCAAGAAGTTGGACTTCCAGACTATTATCGACGCATTCGCTACCGCCATAGCTCGAAAAGCTTACTGCTAAGCTCGAAATAATTGAAAATTGGAGGATTTCAAGCTGCATGTTCAAAAACTTAATCATGATAGTCAACAGACTTCGAAAGAACTGTTATTTAATTAATCAGATAGATAAATAAATGTTTGAATAAGATGTTTCTGTCTTCTTATTAACTGTAAAGTTCTGCTATCTTTATATTCGTATATTCTGATATAATCTGAATAAATATGTCTGACCAAATGTCTATATACATATATGAACTGATTAATACATTCTATTGATTTTCGAAATCGTATGAAAAAATTTGTTTCACCCAACATCAACTATAAAGCAAATTCAATACAGATGTGATGCACTGATGAGAGCAAAGAACGTCGTATTTGACTTATTCTTTAAAAACATTGAAGTAGTAAGTAGAAAGATAGTTGTTAAAATTGATGAAGTATTCAAAACTTTTAAGTAGAAAGGGGGCCACACCTTTTTACCCCTGGGCGGCCCTGACTGTCAGAATAAGTTTTCAGTGGAGGTAATGATTTTGAGTAAAAAAGGTTAAAAAAGACTTTCCACATTTTCGGTTTCAGACACTAAAAATACAATTCTCTTCATGAGGCATTCCTCAGCAGACTTCTGTAACTATTTTCACTTATATGTTATTCAATTCATTAGAATAATTTTATTGTCGAAAACGTACTATATTACAAATTACCATTAATTTCCGACACGAACAAACGCATCAATTATCTGATCATGTAATTTATGCTACAATAAATCGCTCAACTTCAATAATACTGAATATGCGTATACAAAAGTTACACATTCACACTACTGTAATAATCAATTTGAATCTAATATAGCAATATGCTTGAACAAAGATATTTATTCAACTAAACACACCTGTTAATTGATTTGTGAACTTTGTGCGAAATGGTTTGAGAAAAAGTTTATTTGGATAATTAATTGCCATAATATTAAATTTCAATTAGTAGGTTGAATTGAAGCCAATATTGATTGAAGCTTCGGATCTGCATAGAAGACATAAGTGAGAACATCATATTAGTTTATAGGTATTGCATTTTTTGTTTCATTGTTTTGAGCAAACAGCTCGTGAATTACAAGATTCTAAAATTGGTACATGCCATGCATGAAATTAGCAAAAGGCCAAAGCCTCTATGTCATATATGGTTTAGAAATTCCTAAAGTTTTTTTGATGAACTTTTGGCATTAAGCTAGATTTCAGTTTTGTTAATCAATAACGCAGGTTGGCGACGTGTTTATCGTATGCTTTGTAGCGAAGCTAATCAAAGAAGTTAAGGAAAAGTACTTATTTATTTTTCAAGAATATTTATAATTATAATACTTTAGAAAGCACTATATACCTTATTTATAAATAAATAAACGGTATTCGTCTAACCATAGCTACGTATTTCGCTTAATATTTATCACCTCGTAAGGAATTTGCATAAATTTGTATGAAAATTATTTCACACGGTCGGCGTAGGTTTATGTGTCTATTGTGGATCATGAACGATCTGGCACACTTTCGAATCAGGCCAAATATAAGCTGATTTGATAACATTTTCTTGTCGAATTTATATAAAACTAGTTATTACCCGCTACTTCTTCTTCGTTGCTTACCACGTTTTCAGATTTACCGTAGTTGCAATAAGGATGATATCGTTCACAAGTCAAAAATCATGAGTCAAATCATTTAATTTCGCGCAAAATATATGAACAATGTTGCCACCTTTTACAAAAAAATTCCAAACATAAGCAGGCACGGGTCACTCCGGAACTTTTGTAAGTTTTCAATGCGAAATACACAGCGCATCATAAGGAAAACATGCATTTCGCCTCGTTGCATTGCGGATATTTTTTCCGAAAATGATTTTCTATAGAATGTACAAAAAGATTAAGTGATGTAAAAGCAAACAATATTTTAGAAGTGCAACGCCCATTTTGTAATTTTGTTTTAGCCCACGTGTTCCTTTTCTATCCCAATTCTCTATTGAGCGAATATTCAAAATTTGGAGAATAGGTAGAAACATTCAAAAATTGCTTACAAAAATACGAAAGTTTTTGAAAAATGCGAAGTGCGCAGCATTATAATAAAAATAATCGCAAAGTGTCGTAATAATATCGTATTATTTTACTGTCAACTGCAGCATACCTGTATTTTTATTTATTTCTTATATTTTTTTGGTGAACTTGTACAAGGTCATTCCTTATGAATATAAATTATAACTGAATGAAGGAATGAAGCGAGTGAATAATAAAAAAATTCACTTAAACCCTGTGCGATCTCATGGAAACTGCTCTTACGTCACTCGCACCAAACAGTGCGGTATTGATGTAAGGCCAACACAAACTGAAGTAGTCCTATTTACCAGCCAGTTTCACCCGATTACACAATTCTAAAATTTAAATATACCGTCAATTAACTTGGAGTAATTATCTGAATTATGTTGCTCTAGAGTGGCAAAGTAATGGAACACATTAAAAGAGCTACAACAGCGCTCTTCACTTATAAAAAGACATGTCGGGCGAATTCTCGTCCAGAATAGTCCACTGAATTAACGCGCTTATCGCTTGCCCTATTTTGATATACGAATTCAGTTTTTGCTCTACGGAGCCGTAGTCTGGTGGCCCTCCCTAAGTATAACACTTATATGTAGAATTTCGCAGCTTCATCACCCACGCATGCTATAAGCATGAAATCTGATGGCTTTAAACTCGTCGGGAAATTCGAAGAAGAAGTTTTCTCCCCAGTGCTGGAACTAGTGTATACCAAGTGGAAGTGTTGGCTATCCAGGGCCATTCGACTCCTAATCAAGAGACCCAGCACGTCGGACTACTTTGCGGAAATGCCAAGAAAACGAGGAAAGTACACATTATCTAATTTACCACCGCTTAGCACTCAGAAGAAGAATACTAAAAGCGCTTGGAAAATTATCTCTACCATAGCTGAGGAACTTCGATTAGAATTAGAAATAATTACGATTAGAAAAATAAAATAATGTAATCATTAGATTTTTTTGATTCCTTAATATTTAAGATTACTAATTGATTAGATTAGAACTTATCAAAAATCTAATGGCGATTAGCGACGATTAGCATATCTAATCAAAACTAATCAAAACTAATCGAAAAATCTAATCGAAAAATCTAATAAAAAAAAAATCGATTAGATTTTTCGATTAGTTTTGATTAGATTTGATTAGAACAACTATTTCGAAATATTGTTGTTGGTTTTTTTTCGTTTAATTCATAAAGTAACAAACTTAAAAGAACTTTTATTCAAAATTTCATTGTAAACATAAATCTTATTAAACAAAAAAGAACAGTAAATACTAGTTATAATATAAAAATTAAAGGCACGTTCTGAAAAAAAAAATATGAGATTGTCGACGCTTTAAATGTATGCTGTATTATGTTACATATTTATCACAAAAAGTTTATATTCGACTTCATTACTACCAACTTTTCAAAAGAAAAGTCAGACAATGAATTCCGTCTTGGGTTATTGACTATTCCAGCTAATGAAAACAGCCTTTCGACAGGCGCTGATGACGTAAGCGGGGTATTGAACGCTGGACACGCTTCCTTCAGTGCACCATATTTATTTCAAATTTCAGGACCTGGCGTCGGGTTATTCAAATATGCGTATAGCTGATTACTAACCACTTCTTTGGAACCGTTTGACGCATTTGGTGAAATTGGTGTTCTGGGAATTAACGCCTCCTCATCATCTTCTGGAACCAAAATAATATTTAGTTTGAAAAATCATAAAATATTGATAAAATTACCTTCATCATTGAAATCATAAAAGAGAACCTATGAAAGTCCAACTGAGGCACGACCGTTTCAAAACATGTGGAATCATTTTGGAAGAAAGTGCTTATTACTTCAATCACCCTTTTACTGATTTGCTTCTGAGTACAGTCAGGCGAAGTTTTTTGGATAACCCGCAACCATTTCATTTTCACATTTGTTGACCTTGATGCAATATTATGAAATATTAGAAAATATTTATATCATGTTAATAAATATAGTATACAAAAATAAATAAATTTATTATTTACAAAAATATTTTTAAATAGTTGATATAATCAAATCTAATCAAAACTAATTGAGAAATCTAATCGATTTTTTTTTATTAGTTTTGATTAGATATGCTAATCGTCACTAATCGCGATTAGATTTTTGATTAGTTCTAATCTAATCAATAAGTAACCGATTGATATAGCCAACTAATCTTAATTAATCAATTACTATTCTGCAAAATAAAAGTTTCTAATCGGATTACTAATCATTAGGATTACTAATCATTATTCCCCAGCTATGATCTCTACCAACCTTGCGAAAATGGCGAAAATTAACTTTAATTAATTATTAACAGTGGCAAAGTTCATTACGCTAACGAAATGGTTCGATTCCGGGTGGGCGTCGCAACTTCGAAGGGGACCGAATGTTGTAATTGGCAACACAATAAGCCTGTCCTTGGTCCAATCGAATTTATGACTACTAAATAACAGAGATCTCATGCAAATGAGATGCAACAAACCTGTTCAAAATATTAACAGCAACCATTAATTCTCAGTAGAAATTACGATTTTTGTATGAAATAAATTAAGAGTTTCACTCTTCCAATAATTCTTGCTTGAATTTCTTAACACATGTGGCTATTAGAAGCGATTGATGTACAAAACACAGCAGTATAATTATTATTCCACTCAGGCAAAAAATGCATGGAAAACCTTCAGACCATTTATCCTGCTTTAGCTGTCTACTCGCTAAAGGCTAAAGGCTGGGTATTTTTATGTCCCGTAATGAAACGCCTCTATAGATGTGTTGAATTTAACACCGACATTGCGTTAGTTGTGTAAATTTGTAACAGTGAGATATTTCAACAACTTTTCACCTATCATCCTTAGTTTGTAGGAAAGAAGCCCGCTTTTTGTACACATCCTCTTAATTGTCGCTAATTAGATCCATACTGTTACTGATTTCATTCGCCGCTATGATTTACAAACTTACATATTAAATCACTCTCGTTAATCCTTTCGGTTGATTAATTTACTTATATAGTGCAGCTATTCGACCGTTTTGGCCATTTTTGCGTGTAAATAAGTCAAACATGAAACTTTAGCTGCTTAATTCATGATTTTTATTTTAATAAAAGCTGACAGTCCAAAATGATTAACTTTCCACTATCATGAGCAAACCACTAAATTATTAGCTTCAATTTTTGATGTGCTTTAGCTGCACTATTTAATTTCTCTTCACCTCGCACTTCACTGCGGCGTACATCTTAGTGGTTGACTTCTTCTTCTTAATTAACACTAAAACCGCCTGGGGGATTTTAGCCGATTTCAATATAGCACGCCAGTTGCTTCTCTGCTTTACTAACTGGCTCCAGCTAGAGACACCAAGTGAAGCCAAGTTCTTCTCCACCTGGTTTTTCCAACACAGACTAGGTCTTCCTCTTCCTCTGCCCCCCCTTCCTCATCGTACCATCGTCTGCGGTATTCGCTGTCGCAAATATGTAAAGGTTCAAAAATCTTTCGGAGAATATTTCTCTCGAACACTCCAAGGGTCATATCATCTGATGGTGACAGTGCCCATGCTTCAGCGCCACAAAATAGCACGGGTATGATGAGTGACTTATAGATCGAGGTTTTCGTTAGTCGTTGGGCCTACTCAGCCCAAAGCAGCAGTTGTTGGCAAGAGAGACTCGTTGGATTTCGAGGTTGACATTGTTGTTGGTGTTAATTCTGGTTTCAAGATAAAGAAAAGTCGCGGGAGCCAAGACGCGAATGCGCCACTGTTTATTTTTAATGACAAGAGGTCCTTTGTTCTGCCCCTGTCCACCTCCAGAACCATTTGATTCGCTTCTTTATTTACCTTGGAATAGGCAGAATTAACGACGCGGGTACTGATGCCAACGATATTGATGTCATTGGGATACGCTAGCAGTTGCACACTCTTATAAAAATAGTGCCTTATCGGTTTAATTCTTCTGTTTGAATTATCAATTCCAACATAATCGTTTGGTTTCAAACGGCTTGGAGGGGTCCTTTCCAATTGTATCTGAGCTGGTTGTGTTGCTGAGCGTCATTTTACATCGCCATATTAGAGTTTTTCGGGGATACTAAATTCATCCAGCGGCTGTGTTGCTCTGTAGCCGCGATATTGCTATTCGAACTTCATCGAGGTCGGGTGACGGGATGTTAATGCCGTCATCAGCAAATTGGGGCTCGGTATCTTCACCTGCGTCTTCTCCTTCGATGCTTTTGCTGTCACCATTTAGCAAATGTTCCCTGCACAATTTGGGTGTGCTCTGAACATCAGTCACCAGTCATTTTCTGGAAGTGGCCAAATGCAGCCACTTCAAGATTACTACGAATTTTCATATTCCGTCTTTGTCCGCTAATGGTAGCTAATGTATGCGAATTCAGTAGTTGTTATTAATTTCATAATTTCCACCTTCTATATTAACTTCAATATATGTGATATCGCTATTTTGAGAAAATCAAAACAAAAGAAGTCTATACTTTGGAAGCTACTATACATAAATGACCAGCCATTTGATATACAGGATCAGGTTAGAGAAAGATGTTAGTGGAATCAAAAATGGGTGTGGTACCGCACACTTCCAAAACATTTGATTAAACTCTACTAAATTGGATGTACATTGTGCATTTCAACTCAGTAAACACAATTCGAAAGCTGCAGAAATTAGCTAAACACCAAGCCCACCCCTCATATTATGGTAACCCACAGAATTAAATATGCGATATTTTACTAGTTCGTGAGAGAGTACGTTAATTTTGGAAAATATGCGAACCGTTAAAAGCATACTAATTTGAGTTGTTATACCCAAACCCACTGGTGCCCAAGCCTTTATAAATTTGTTCACCAAACGGTTGTTTGTTACAGCATAAATCAATCGAGACAGATATATAAGAAAACTCTATTAATTAATAGCAAAATTGATTAAGCCATATCTGTTTGTCTGTCCGTCCGTCCGTGCAACGGATAACTCCAGTAAATATTTAGCTATCTCAACGAATGCTGGTATCCACATTTCCCTAGACCCAATGTAGTTTAGTATTCTAAATCGGCGAAATAGATAACACTGCGCAACAGCCATTTTGGTGCCGGAGATTTATCAGCTGATTTTAGGTAAACTTGGTGCGCTGATTTCAAATCTGCATTAAGTTTTTCTCTAGCAGCTCTAGTTTTTAAGATACACCAATCGATGGTCTTCGCCCTTAACTGAAATTTCAAAATTGCAAACAAATTTATAATTTTTTTTCGAAATTCAATATTTATTTTTAATTTAATGTAAAATGATTAAAATATGTATTACAATTTTAATTTACATTTAGAAAATTTCTTTTTCGTGACATTCTAGAATGAGTACCTGGAGCACAGTCTCTTATTAAGCTCCAACAATAGTCTGCCATCATATGACTATCCCATCTTCCTTGGTAACGAGATTCCATTATTTTCATGTCCTGATGGAAACGCTCACCTTGCTCTTCACTTGTGTTTCCTAAATTCTCTGGAAAGTGGGCTAAATGACTGTGCAGGTAGTGAACTTTGATGCTCATGTTACATCCAATATTTCGGAAATTTTCTAGCATGTTGTTCACTAATTCCTCATAATGAGTGGCTTTGTAGTTGCCCAAAAAGTTCTTAACAACTGCTTCAAATGATATCCATGCACTCCGTTCATGGTTAGTCATCGAATTTTTAAAATGAGGATCTTTTATTAATTGTCTTATTTGTGGACCATCCAGAATACCAACTTTGAGCTTTTCGGGAGTTATTCCTGGCATTTTTCGGCCTATGTACGCAAAACATTCTCCATCTTTATTAAGTGCCTTCACAAATTGTTTCATCAGTCCCAGTTTTATATGCAATGGGGGAAGTATAATTTTATCTCTGGTAACTAAGGGCTCACGTATTACATTTTTAACACCAACAACCATTGCATCTCTTACAGGCCAATCTTTTTTCCGCCAGTGATCTGTTTTGGCTCTGCTGTCCCAAAGGCATAAGAAGCAAGGAAATTTTGTGTAGCCACTTTGTTGGCCAAGGAGAAAGTTAACCATTTTTAAGTCCACACAAATTACCCATTGATGTTCATGGTACTTAATCGCATTCATCACCAAAGCAATAGTATCATATTCTTCTTTTAGTTTTGTTGAATGGGCAATTGGTATTGCCCCATACTCTTACAGCTGTCTATAAATAACCGCCAATCGCTTGATTGATATCTATGTATGCCCATTTCTTTCAAAAGTCCAGTAATGTCATTACAAAATACAACACTTTCTTCTTGAGAGAAAAAACGAAGTAAATTTTTCTCTCTTGTTCGGTAGAAAGTTATTTTTGTTCCGGGATTCAGGCTGTTTTTGTCTTTCAATCTCGATGCAAGCACCTCACTACCTTCCTTTGATAGACCAAGGTCTCGAATCAAGTCTGATAACTCTTCCTGACTGAAGCTTTGCGAAGTTGAATGTGTTTCTGTAAAGTCACTGTCTGAATCGCGACTGCTGTTTAAAGCATCACCTGCAGGGATTGATTCATCTGCCGACAGCTCAAGAAACTCATGAAATGTTGGAATTGGAATTTCATTTCAATGAGGGATAGGACGTCTTGCTGAGGGCATATCAGGATACTTCCACTTGCCACGGTTATTTCTATTTATGCCAGTGATGTTGACCTTGCAAAAGTAGCAATCATAACTGTGATTTGTAGGTTCTCGCCAAATCATTGGAATTCCGAATTTCAGACATTTACGTTTACCATTGGTCCACTGACGTAAGTGTTCAATGCAAGTCTTGCAGACAATATGCGGAGCCCAGTTTTTATCCTGGTCACCAAGTCTAACGCCAAAGTACGCCAAATAGGATTTTTTAATAAATGCAGAAATTGACTTTCTGTTTGGTTTTAATGTAAATTCTCCACAAATGTAACAGAACACATCAGCTTTATTCACACATCTTCTTCGATCCATACTCAATATTTTACAATATCAACAATATTACACAGTACAATATAATCAAATATACACAAGAGATCAAATAACGCACGGCTTATCAACACAACTTTGCTTAATGAAACTGCAAATTTATTTGTGATATTTATACGCCCAAGGAAAATATGCGCTGCGCCGACAATATTGATAACGGTAAATTGAACACATTGACATAGCGGGACTTTTTGCTGCCAATCAGCGTTGCCAAAGTGAGGGGAATTCCCCAATATGCAAAATTTGGAAGTAACATTTGTGCTACTTATATGACCATTGCTGTGAGCGTGTTTAGGTTAGTGGGGATATGCATATGCACATAAATGTGTGTGCATATCTATAAAACTAGAGCTGCTAGGGAAGAATGGTTTACAGTTTTGAAACCAGCGCACAAAATGTATATAAGAACAGTTCAAAAAACGCAGGCACCAAAAAAAAAATATTTTTTTGTTGCGCAGTGTAATTACCACGGCCACACAACGGTGTTTTGTGAAAATCAAAAGAATGCCATATTTCAGTAATGGGTAAAGATAATTTTCTCAAATTTGATACATTTATAATTGGGTTGGAGACGGAACACGAAAGTATATTTTTTAAGGAAAATGGGCGCGACCCCAGCTACTTTAGAAGAAAAATACTTATTTCCAAAACTACTTAACCGGACTTTTAAACAATATAGTAACCAACATTTCAAAAATTACCAAACTTGAACAAAAACCACGAACATCTTTTATAAAATGGTAATTATCAAAAATCAAAAAAACGCGGTAGTTAAGTAGCCATTAAAGAGAAGTTGCTCTCTGTTGCCCAATTTAGAGCTGATAGGTATATCTCGAAAACCACGCCACCAAATTTGGCACACACAAAATTGTAAAAATTGTGCAAAGCCAATGCTGTCAAAATTAATTTATACAAATCAAAACTTCGATAGTTTATCAACTATAAAAGAGGATTTGCTTGGCACCGCCCTGGTCCATGTAAGTAGGTACATATACGTATATCCCTGAAATTAAATTATCAAACCTTACAAAGTTTAGTATAAATCTTAAATTTCAAATCAGCAAGCTCGCCTCTCCTATAAAGATACAAAAATCAAAAAAAAAAATATAAAAAATACGTTATTTTAAGTATGGAAGCTTAATTCCTCAAATTTGATAGACAATATTGCGATTGCGAATGAAATCCACGGAATCATAAACGTTATGAATGGCCATGGTATCGCCCTCCTTATAGCAAATAGATATATCTCAAATTCTTTGTCAAATTCTACCAAATTACATACACACTGTGGATCTCACGCTCCCATCGCATACTCGTATAATGATCAAATGTTTAATATTTTACTGAATTATAACACGAATTCTTTCAAATTTGGTATAAGTAATTTAATAAGGGAGCGAAATACATAAAAGCTCAAAATTGTAGAAAATTCTTTGCAAATTTTATAAAGATCGGTTGTGTTCTTCGAAGGCCTATAAAGGACTCACATTTTTATATAAGAATTCCCTAAAGATCTCTAGGACAAAAATGCGTTTTGCAGTAAATTTATACAGCAAATTTCAAAAAAAAAGGAATTGCGTGATTTTTGTTACCCATCAGTTAATATTTGAATCTACGGGAAAACATTTCGTTTGTTTATTTCAGTTCGTTGAGAATATACCTTAAATTGATCCCCAGTAGAGTACATTATTTGTGTCAAATTTGATTTATTTATCCAATGAAAATTTCATATTATACAGCGATAAATTCACCTTTATATTTTACTCAGTTTCATTGCATATATACTTTTTTCTGGTATTTTTTTAATATTGGGCGACTTTTGTAAATGAAAAATATTATTTTTTACAGCTGACTTAAGTGTGGCAAAAATGCAGGTTGTAAATTAAATGAAGACAAAGAAATAAATACAACAATCGACACGTGTGCAAACAAAACAATCAGCAAAATACTATGGCAACCTGCAGACAAGAAGCGGAAACCCACAAGCATAAAACAAGTAAATAATTAATGTCACGAAACGTTTTAAATTTTAGCGGGAATGTGGAGCAATGCAGATGTGTGAGTTATGGTTTAATAAAAAAAATACTAGCGCAAGTCGATTTCCTTTTGCTTATATATGTTTATTATATTCCAACTATGTAGCCATTATTATTGAGCAAATACTTAAAAATAAATTTGTAAAAAAGAGAGGTTATATTAAAAGTGGGATTATTAAAACTGGGAATATGGTTAGAAGAAGTAGAATAATCTCAAGAAAAATAACATGGCATTTTGTGAGTCTATAAGGCGGGATATTACACTAAACCTAAAAATTTAATCTATGACACTTGGGGTTACATCAGGGTATAACTTACCACAAGTCTAACTGGCAGATGAATCTAAAGCATCAACTGCAATAGTTATAAAAAAATTGGTGAAACTGTTATTTCAAAGTAACGGAACCTCTTTTGGAATTTATAGCATAAAGGGTGCATCTTATCATTCCGTGAGAAAATGAATTAGCTTAATAAAAGGGAACTTAAGATATCATTAACCGTTCATTGAGGGTATATTTCCGTCAAATTTCAAATGTTTTGTATAAAAAGTTTAACCCAGTGAATTGTTGTATATTATTTCTTGCGAAACGAAATTTTACGTTTCGTTTGTGAAATTAACACACACTGTACGTGCATGGATATTTTTGCAGGCTTGTGAAAAATTCTTTAGTTTTGTTACTTCCCTCCCTACATTGGATCGATTTTGATTTCTTTAATGGTAATCCCAATATTTTCTTTTAAGAACTCTTGAAATCCTTGCTAATGATTACTTTTATTGAATGCCCATAAAATAATCTTTCTACCCGTGTAGACGAAGTTACAGTAAGGATGTATTACGAATCGATCGATCGCATTCTAAGTAGTTGGTAATGTTGTGGAACAAAAACAGTTATTTCTTAAAAATTCAATGCCAAGAACTGCTTTCATACAAAATTTTATTAGAAGTGGAAAACACTTGCTTACTCGAGACAGACAAGGGAAGTATTGGCTTTGCAAGTTGTCGAACAATGGCATTGCTGAAAGAGGGTGCATATTTGGTTAACATTTTTCAGAAATTCAACACGTTATCTCTTTCTGGAATATTGTTATTTCATCATACCGAAATAAATGGCATCCGCTGGCCATTTTGTTTTTGGAGTCAATGACTATTGCTTTAGTTTGTGCATATAAATTTCTGTAAAAACTTTTTACACACGAAATTAATTATCAAGTGTCACCCGAGGAATTTCAATAAGATAATTTCCGAAAGTGCATGCTTACGTGTGCGAGTACATATTAACATAAGTTATTGTTAAAACGAGCTAATTAAAAAACATTTTTCGTTAAAAGCATTTTTCCCGCAGTATTTCTTGCGTAACGAGAAAGCTAAGAAAATAAAAATGAAACATCTCTCTGCGTGGATCTACTTACAAATTTATACATAACAAAAATGCATACATATGTATTTTCACATATACTCACTCGCGTTAATCTCCATCCCCCTGAGCTACCTACAAATGAGATTGCGGAAAGTTTTTCAAAAATTGTTTTTATTGCGAGCTGCTATTATTAATTTCTTTGCTTTTGAGAAGCATCTTATATCTTTGAGCAAGATATTAATTTATATTTTCATTAATAAGACAGACAGGCAAACATACATACATGTTCATAACTACAGCATCCTTGAGATGATGAGATTCATAGAATTTTTCAATGGACCTTTCGTATTTAGCTGGAAACTTTTTTCTGATGCCGTGATAAATATTAACCTTTATAACGTTTTTAATTGTCGGTGTATTTACTAGTATTGTAGCAAGTAATAAATAAAGGGTGTTTTTTTTTAAACTGATAGAACTTTAAATTGAAATAAAACTCATAAAAAATGAAGTATGATGCCAATTTTTTTTTATTTAAAAGATATTTTCATGACATTTAACGATTTCTGGCATATGTCCGCTTTGACTAGCTTTGGTGAGTCGTATGCGATCAGTCCAGTTTTCTTTGCGCAAAATTTTCCATGTTGTGGATGGGCAAAGCCCAATTTGTTGAGCACGGCGGCGAATAGAAAAAATTCGGATCTTCTCCAACACTATCACTTACAGCACCAATATCTTTTTCTTCTGTACGTACAGTTCTTTATCATGTTGTTGGTTTTTCATCGAGTAGAGTAAATGTTGCTCGAAATTTATCAACAGTTCGACGAATAAGCTGCTCTGATGCTTAAGATGATGATTATGTGGACCATAAAATTCACGAAGTGCTCTATAAGTTTGACGAAAAGAACATTGATTTTTAATGTAAATTTCCACAATTTGTAAACGTTGTTGCGGCGTCATTTTTGCCATGATGATTTGTCAATGCTTGCTGAACAGAAATGTCAAAACGAAATGTCATTTACCAGCTATCAAGTGACAGATATCCCTATTGAAAGTTCTATCAGTCTTTAAGTTTGAAGTTGAATTCACCATTCCGTCAGTTTTTTCTCAGTTATACATAAATATCTTGCGCTTACTGTTTTAAAATCATGAAAGAAATTCATATTATTATATGCAGTGAACTTCAAAACGTGGTGTATGGCATGGCGTACAAAGATTATATTTTTTTCTGCAAACATTTGTAAAATGGTCTGGCTTAAATTTTTTTTTTTAAATGGTATTTAATTAATTTTCACGATAAAAAAATACGTGTGCTCCTAAATCCGCGAACCAAAACCAAAACTTCTGTACTGATTCTACGAAAAGATAGAAAGTTAAATATAAGAGTAGTAGTATCTACAGTTGTTGTAGTAGTAGTAGTAGTGGTAATAGTAATTGTGATTAATGGTACTTAGTACAGAAATCGAGTTCCATACATAATGGCATCGAATAAAAAATTTAATTCATATCCCAAACCGTTTTTTTTTTATTTAAAAAAACTTTTGTAGCGTTCCTATCGCAGACCCGATATTAGGAAAAATAGTAGTAGAAACTAGTAAAATAGTAGTATTAAAAATAGTACTAATAAAAAGCGGTAGCATTAGTATAAATAGTAGTAGTAATTAGTAGTAGCATTTGTAAAAATAGTTGTTACAATTAGTTGTAGAATAAATAGTAGTCTCACTAATGTTAGTAGTAGCATTAGCTGTCATAGTAGTAGTAGCAGAAGTAGTTGTAGTAATAAGAATAGTAATTGGTAGTAGCAGTAGTTAGTAGTAGTCGTAGTTAATGGCAGTAGTAATAATTAATAGCCGTAGTGCTACTCTGGCGGAAAAAAGCAAACAGTCTGAAAATTTACCGATTTAAAAACTGGGTGAAAGTTAATCGCTTTTAAACAAATGCATTTTAAATTAATTATGTTTATCTGACTTGCACTCAGTATGTATGTATGAACCTACATACATACATGTATGTCTGTCGCGCTGGATGTAGGGTAACGGATTGCAGACGAAGACAGAGTACTCACCTTAAACTTACCGAACTAGACGAAACCGAACGATAGACGAGCAAAAGTTGAAAGAAAATATCAGTTGAAGTACGAAGTTGAAGTAGGACGGTCATTAGGAAACGCCACTGCGCGTAATAAGTTCGTTTGGTTCATAACTTCATTTTTACTTTTATATTTCTGTACCCATATTAAACACATGTTTTTGCAATAAAATGTATGTAATTTGCGAGAAACATGCACGGAGCTATATCCATTTATTGGGTGTGCAGCCTTAAGAGAAGGCAGCGACCAACCAGAGGTCCTTCATGTATTATAATTTATCTGTAGTAAAATATATTTTCAATAAATTGTAAGTAATAATTATATATATATATCTTTATAAAAATATAATATGTTTTATTGCATAATATACATACTTTGCAACTTTGCCGTGGCTTTATGACAAAGCTGATGTAAAAACAATTAACAACAGCATCTAGCCCCTATTACTGTGACTTCAAACATATTACCAACGATTTGTGTATGCTCCTGTGCAATAAAATTGCCGGCTAACGTTGTAAGCGTTATTTCGGGAGTTACAACATTTTGCAAGCCAACACATTTTTCAACCACCATATGTCCAAGAAGAATCATTAGCTCATTGACGTTATGTCGGCAAATCCAACTAAAATATCGTCGGATAATGTGTAGTGAACAAAAGTTGACTTTATTTTCTACTTGCATGCTCTACATTGTTTTATTTGGGCAATTGCTAACATTGAAAACTAGCGAATTCGCCTAATTAGCGGCTCGTCATACCACACTTAGGTGTTCCATAACGAAACGGAAAAGGAAATGTTCCAAGTTCAGGGCAACGAGAATTTCTAAGTCTTTAGCGCTCTGCTCTGATTTTTCCACAATGATTTTACTGCTTTGCAACTATGTATAGCCAAATACATGATATCAATTCCAAGGCGTATGGCACACAATCCAGAATTGATTACTTGTAAAATTTATAGCCCGGAATTTGTCGTACTAACGTAATCCGTTTGTGTTTCTAACTTGCCCATTTCGCCCTATGTCCGGAAAGCTAATAATAAAGTGAAATATTAAGAATTATTATTTTATTATTTGAGAAAATCAACAATCGTTAATTTACCTGTCTTTGTTAACAAATTGATGTGCGCAAGTAGCTTATTATAGCCCTCTATCGCAATGTATGTTGATCTGTATTGATGGCTGCAAAAGTTTTTAAATATTGTGTGATCTGCGATGCAGAGAATACAATAGTCAAAATTGACAGAAAAACGAGAAAATAACTTAAAATAAAAAACTTTTAGCTTTCACTAGAATTAAACTGAATTTAAATTGAATTCTATTTTTGTTTAAACTAAAAAAATAAATGTGATCTAATATTATTATTATTTAAACCAGCTGTCGGGCAACATCGCAATTGTATGGTTGCATTAACGAAGTGGGCAAAATGGGCACTTGAAATGAAAATACTCACCCTAGCCAGCAAGTTTTATGAGATAGAAATATTTCTCCGAGAACAGAAGCCACTATTCATTATTCAGGAATTTGTAAGAGTGTTGAGTTAATGGAAAAAGATAGTTGATGTTTTCGCCTTCATTTATAAAAAATCTATTCATTCACTTCCATACTTTCATGTTCAAGAAAAGATACAATTGGTTTGGGGTATGAAAAATATGAAATGAAAACTCGTGATTGTAAATTATTTAAATATCTTGAGAAAATTGCATCTATTGTCGTGCCTCATCTGGTTGTTGAGTCTTTGGGATTATACATAATTAATTTTTAAATTAAATTTACTTTCTAAAAATTGTACATGTGGTTGAGCTTCTTCTAAGGCAAAATTGACATTAAAATCACAGCTTAAAATCATTGGAATAGTGTGCAAATCTTCTCCTAATTCTGCTGCATGATAGGAAGTATATGCTAATAATGCTCTATGTATGAATTTTCTTATATGGGTAATTCTCTGCTTCGGAGTGATGTAGAGATAAATCATTGCCACACTCTGTCCGCCCCTCCACGCATGCTACCCCTCTCTCGTTTTTTCCTACTCCGAATCTGTCGCGATTTCGTTTCTCTCCCATGTCTCCTTCCGTCCGACTGCCCCACCACGCGCGTCATCCCCTACCTTTTCCTGTCGCTTTTTTGTTTCATTCGATATTGGAATTACAGCCCAAAGAGCGCAATGAAGTTTCACTTCAAAAATATGAATCTTGCAGTTATTGTAAAAGAGACAAATGCACATATTTTTATGCAATTGGAAACGGACAGGTTTGAAAGTAGTTAATAATTAGACTGATTTTAAGCTGATTTTGAATCAAACAGAATTTGAAATAAATACATTTTATTGCAGCTGGAAAAAAAAAATAATTGTAATGTTCTTTCTATCAAACATATTTGAAAGTAGTTGTATTTAAATGCAGATTTAGATAATTGTATTGCTGCGAGGGCATCAGCATGTTAACAAAGTTAGTTGGTTAGAAGAGAAAAGGAAGAATTTCAACCACTTGTAGTTGGTCAAAAACTGCTTTTTAAAATGCTTTAAAAGTAATTCCATTTCCGACAGGGTTGTAACTAGTAGTTGTAGTGGTTGTTATTAGAAGTAGTAGCAGTTATTTGGTAGTAGTATTAGAAGTTGTAGTTGTAGTAATTAGTAGTTCTAGTAGTAGTAGTTAGTAGTAGCAATAGTAGCACTAGTAATTAGTGGTAGTAGCTGTAATGGTGAACGAGTCCCGAAATAGTGAAAGGGCCTGAAATGGTCCGGAAATATCTAGTCCGAAATCAGTCGCGAAATGGCCCCATACATAGATAGTACATACATATGTATATATACATAGATGCATGTGCATACATACATAGACATTGATATGTCGCTTTCTCAGTATGCGTATTAGTTTTATCTCATATAAGAGTCATGTAGTGACTTCGTGGCGACATATCGACCAGACATTCGTTAGGCCATATCGACACCTTCTTCGTTACGAGATGTAAAACATCATTCTCAAGCCTCTGAAGGAGCTTTGCTTAAAAAATAAAAATAAAAAATAATTAGTGTAGAACCTATGTAAGTTGCCGGCGCATATGTTTGTTTCAAATAAACGATACTTGTTGTATGGTATAAAACCAGTTAACTAATTTACTTAACCGAGGCTACTTTTATTTATTTTCTTTCTCAAGACAAATCTTGCGCACGAATTCGGGCAAATCAGTTTTTGGACTTTTGTAAATAAGAGTTTTACAAGAAATGGGCAAGATTTTCTGTGATAACGGAAATAGTATTTGTATAGGGTTTCGGAGATATAACTCTCTTCTCTTCAAAAAAAAGGGCACGACCATTCTTGAAAAAAAGGTAACCTCATTCTTTTCTAGAATCCAATCAAGTGTATCAAATTTAAGTAAGTTACTGAAACGTAGCATTTAAACAACTGCAAAATTACGGCTTGCAAATTTGGTAGAGTTTGATAGACCGAAATATCACTATTCAGCTGCTTGGACTGGCGGAAAGTGGCATAGGGTGATCGTAAAAGTGTACAAAATGTGTTAAATGTCCAGAGAACGTATATTAAATGAGAAGCTTCATGACCGAATTTCAGTGTGAATTGTCAAAAGTCGAAAAATTTTCAATAGACCCACTCATGAAAATACACCACGTTGAGAGCGGCAAGTTAACAGAGCTGAGCAGAGACAATATTTCTTTTAACAGAGAATAAATTCAAATAAAATTTGATTGTTCTTGTACCAATTTTAGATTTCGCAATGATATAAATGAAAAAAAAATGAAAAATTGAAATAGTTATATTTTCATATTTAACGAGACATTTGGTTTATTTAAATATGTAAATGATAGCATTGAGTCAATTTTGATTGTATGCAAGCACGCATATGCCAAAACAACTTGGCTCATTTGCTGTTTTACCGACGGCATTTCACATTTGCATGTTGTGTAGTTTTATGGCTTGTTTGAAAACATATCTAAAATTTAATATAAGAGGAAAAAGGTTAAGAAATTCTTAAAATAAATTACTTAAAATAAAAGAAAAAAATTTGGCTTAAACTAAAATTATATGTCGAATTTATTAAAAAATGAAAAAAGTGAAATATTAAAAAAATCTAAGCATATTCATTCTTTAAAATGATTTAATAATTCATTTGGTTTCCTATGTTGATTTCCTTTTTCTGTAGATGCGAAATAATATATTACAAATTTGTTCATTTGCATCAAAAATTTGTCTTGGCAAAAAATATTCACGCGAAACTGAATCAAGTAGCGATTAAGTTCAAGCAAACCAATTGTATTCTGTGGTGCAGTTGCTTCAACAGGCGCCGCAACGTTCTTATGCTTTCGTTTTGCGCGAGTTCGGAACCGGGCCACGCGCTTTTGACTTAAAATTTATTTAAATTTTTACTTTTTTGTAAATTCTTGCACTAGCATATGTATACTTCCCGGGAATACTGCATGCATAACTAGTACATTTGAATGTAAAGTCGCAAATAACTAAAATGTCATCAAGTATACAATCATATATGCACACATCCATAAATATTAAAATCTATGTACATACATATGTACATATGTATGTACATATATAAATACATAAATTCATATACATCCATGTACATATGTACATACATACACACATAAGTATGTATGTACTTGCGTACATGTGTATAAATTCAACCTTGACCTACGCTAAATCAAAGTCAAATCACAGCGCAATCACAACCGCAGCTGCACTTGTGCCTGCGCTGGCGCCAAATATTCTAAAATATCTGAAACTACATACAACAACAAAAAATTCATTCATAAACGCAGGCGCGTATTCGTGCAAACAAATGTCGTTCATTCATAAGCGCAAGCATTTCATCTCCCCGCGCACGCAAATGTTCCCCTCAACGATCTTTTTCGCGACGAACACAAAAATGATAAAATCTTCAATTGTACAAACCATCGACGGTCATTGAAAATTTCAACACCGCAATATCAGACAATAATGCAATTTGCCAACGGACTCTGACAAATTGCTGGCATTCTAGAATGTTCTAGAACATTCTAGAACATTCTAGAACTTCTGCCCAAATGCGCATCAATTCAATGCACTCGCAATTGGCGAATCGACACAAAAATTGCCGAAAAACAGAAAAGAATATTCTTTTGCTTACCGTTCCCTTTCCCTTTCAACCCTTCTCTTATCAACAATTGCTGCATAACTCCTCTTCCGTCTCAACTTGCCCCGCTGGCAAGCAAAAACAGTTTTTTTCTCGGGTTACTACTTTTTCTTCTTTGTTTCATTTTTAGTTGGATTCGTAAATTGATCTTCTTTTTTGCGCACACATTGCTATGATTTGCATAAATAGCCGTATAAGCGAACGCCATCAAGTGTCTGCTGTGGCTTAGTGCGTTTAGTTGCCGGCTGCATTATCTATTGCATGTTTTAGCTTTTGACTCATAGTTCGAATCTCAGGTTTTTTTTCGTGCCATGTCTAATTTTTCTGGATTTTTTTTTTAATTAAATACAATATATTTATTAACTTTCATAAATTTTTGGAAATCATTTCGTTACGAATGAATATACATACAAAAATATTGAAAAGTTTTCATTTACATATTTAAATAATTTAGGATGTGCAATATAAAGAAATTGCATTAAATTATTTTTTTTAATATTATGTTTGCTATTATTTAATATTAGAAAAAAGTTTAAAAAAAATTATCTTAATTAAAATTAAGTTTGAATTTTTTCACATTATCAGTTACTAGACACGGAAATTTTGACATAAATTTTAATAAAAAGATCCATTATATTAAATTCGTTTATATTACATTATACATAAAAAGGAAATTTCAATAAAATATTTATTTATTTGCATGATAATAGACAATTTTTATATTATTTAAACCAAATTAATCACCTGCAACACCAGTAATAAGTTACATTATTTTTCTCTCTAACTACAAATTCACGCTCTAGCACTGTTAATATGGGTCTCTACTGTTAAATTAAGTGGGTCTGCTGTGTATTAGCGGTGAAAAAAAATGAGTGTGGTGTGTACAGCAGACCCCCCTGGCGCGGAACGAATCACGGAATGGACTGGGATGAGGCTTCTCTATAATATACGTTCTCTGAAATGTCGAACCAAACTTTCAGGCACACTTCTTTCCAAACAATATACGCTTCTTCTTACTTATATATGTAAAGCGTCTTGCAATAGGGACGCTACAAAAGTAGACCGATAGTGACAGTAAACGACGCCATATTTTTCCCTGCTCTTTTGACACTTCTCTTATGTAAGTAAGGCTTGCCATTCCATCATTTTTTGCCACGCTCAAAAAACAAGTATAGAAAAAGCCACACAATTTCCATTTTCTTTAAAAAAAACAATAAACACGCGTGCACCTAAGTGCACGAGACATAAATACAATTTCCTTCTCGATTCCATATTGAGGTAGAGGCAACTCGAGTGCCTACATAGACTATACTCGTATGTAGAGTGATTCTAGCTTGAAAAATGCCGCTAAAGAAGTTTTACCTAAAAAGTCGTCGAATACAAATGTAAATGTAATGTTTTAACAATATCATAATAGTTTAGTTTTAGCCAACCTCTTAAGATTATTCCAGCGTTATAATTCCACTTGCAAAACAGCAGAATGTATTTAGGCAAGTACACAAGTGCCTGCAGACGATAAAGAACAATTTAGAGCATAAGCGGGTAGCTGTATTTAACCTGCAAAAATTGTACAAGTAATCGCTAAGAGAGTATTCAGAGATTAGTCTCAATCCGGTACAGTTGGTCTGCAATTAGTCCCATGTAGTCTCAAACTGGTGTTAATGGAAATAAAATAACCTCGACTCATCCCTCACGGGTACGGTTGAAGTCAACGTTGTTTTTTTTTTTTTTTTTTAAGTAAAACATCTTTAGCGCCATGACAAATAATACTTATTTAGAACCGTTATAGTGTTACAAATTTCGCTTCAATATCGCGTCAAAAACAGACACCAAATGGCTCTTATTTGAGAAAAGCCAAACATATATACTGAGGTAGGGACCATTTCGGCACTAGTTCAGAACCATTTGAGGACCGTTTCAGCACTATTTTTAAACTAGACATTTCGGGACCATTTCAGAAACTTTCAGCTGTTCAGAAGTGGCTCACCACTATATCTCCTACTACTAATGACAACTGCTACTCCTACACCTGCTAGTACTACTGCTAGAGCTACCACAACTAATAATAATAATTAATAAAATTACTACTATGTCTACAACTTATGCTCCTACTACTACTACCACTACTAATTACTACTACTATCCCTACGACTACTGAATACTACTAATAACTACTGTCATTTTTAATAATGCTTCTACTAATTACTACCATTATTTATAGCAATCCGACAACAAATTAAAACTTTTAGTGCTACTAATAACTACCACCACTGCTAATTACTAATACTATGTACTATTACGACTACTAAATACTACTAATTACTACTGTGTTTTACGTTAAATGAGTTTTACGATGAAAACACGTTTAAGATACCGATTGCTCATAAACGTGAAACACGAAGATGTCTAGAGAACTACTATACCAAAAACTCGCTTTCAGTATTGCTCCCAACACTTTTTAATGAACTGCCAATAAATTTAACGAATCTGCCAAACACATGCAAAAGAAAATATTTAATTAAAAATCATACCAAAAGCTTATTGTAATAAATTTCTAAACAAATATATAACCGATTGCTTAAGATTATTTAATATATATGAAATTATTTAAAATTATTTAGAATTCAGGATTAATTTAAATTGAAATTAAGACAGAAAAATTGTACGAATCTTCACATATAAGAATAAATGTAAATGTCATATATCTATAAACCTGCAGATAAGCACAGTATTTTAAGTCTTATTGTAAACGAATAATAAATAATAATAAATAACAATAAACTAATGCTACTATCCGTTTATTCGTTTATTAATCGTTATTCGTTTACAATAAGACTTGAAATACTTAAATGCAACCCGCAAAGCAACAGTGCCTATCTGCAGGTTTATAGATATTTGACATTTACATTTATTCTTATATGTGATGATTCGTACCTACAATTTTTCTGTTTTAATTTCAATTCAAAATAATCTTAAATTCTAACTGAATTTAAACAATTTCATTTATATTAAATAATTTTTAACACTCGATTATAAATTTGTTTAGAAATTTATTACAATAAGCTTTTGATATGACTTTAGTTAAATATTTTCTTTTCGATGTACTAGGTAGTTTCGTTAAATTTATTGGCAGTTCATTAAAAAGTGTTGAGAGCAAAACTGAAAGCAAATTTTTTGTATAGTTGTTTAAAAACTTTGGCACTACTAGCCTATTCTCTAGACATCTTCGTGTTCCATGTTTATGAGCAATCGGTATCTTTAACGTATTTTCATCGTAAAACTCATTTAGTACCGTTATTTTTATGAAGCACTCAAAAATACATTTTTAGTTAGTTAGTTGTGCAGAAGAATCGTAAAACGTAAGCTGTGGCAGCACTTATTACGTTGCCAAAAAAAGACTGTCAAAATTTTGACGTTTCTCCATCAAATCACAGGAAGAAAACATCTAAGCGTGGTGGAGTCAGGTGTTGTTTCTACCGAAAATTTTAGTTATTTAATAATAATAACTATAATAATTTAAGAAAAGTGAAAATCAAATAAATACAAAGTTAATAAATAAAAAGCTTACTTGTGCCAAATAATAGTTAGATAGTAGTTAGCTGCCAACTAATACAGAGGTAACCAGGGCTGACATTTTTCCCCCATCGCCATAAAAAGGTAGTTAGCTTTTCTCGAAGAAAATATACAATTAATAGGCAGCACTAGTATTTTTGTAAACAGATTAAAGTTAGGTTTAAGCTACCTTCACTTACTACAGTGATGTTTTTTCTTCTTATTTTCGCAAAACAGCATTATGTGGGTTTTCATAAATGAACCAACATTCGATACCAAACTATTTAAGCTTTTAATAGGTCACGTACAATGCACTGTAAGTATATATTCATTTCGCATTATCGTTTTCGTATTAACTGAAAATTATGATAAAAATTTCTTGTACAACTTTTTCGCAGAGTTCATAATTTATCGGCACTGCACTGTACTTATGTACAACGTACACGGAGTACGATACGTGTTTGATTCGCTTTATTGTGCGGTTTGTTATTCTTTTAATTAGCATTAAATTTAACATGTTTAATTAGTGTAGTGCAAATTATGTTTCTTTTAATTGGATAAACATGAGAAATCTGTTTACCAGGGCGTATGAGTGATATTAATATCGTATTAAAAGTGGGGTTCCCTGTAAATTACATAATTAAATATTCATTTGCAGAATCCTGTAATTTTTGTTTGTTTAGAAGAAATGTTGTCAGCGAACACATATTTGGGAACATACAACTCGTATAAATTTCATGAAGATAAAATGGTGTTAGAAGAAAATCAGGATGGCGAGCTGACTCCATTTATGATTATGATTCCCAAACGAAAACACCTAAGACATCAAATATCCACTCCTTTACTTTTACCACTATTTGTGAATAAAAAGTGCACAACGAAATTGATAATGATCGGGCCACTATAATTCATAGCCCCATAAAATTTTTTTTTTTACTTACGATCAACGAGTTTTCTTTTAAAGCTCATTGATTGGACGGGTTTAATTTTGCAAGCTATTTACTTATCAGTTATACAAAGTCTATTGAGAAAATCTGCTTAAACTTAAACTCTTGTTTACTTTTTTGCTTTGTTAGTAATAATAATAATAACTATAATTGGCGCTTACATTTTAACTTGTCGTTTGGCTGAACTTCTCCTGCAATTTGTGATGTGCGTCTTGGTGTCGTAACACAAATTGAGAGGCTTACAGTTTTATTCCGACTCTGAACGGCAAATTATTTAAGTAAGAAGTGTTTTTCCTGGCAAAAATATACTCGTTGGTTTGCCACCATTACATGTTGAGAGGTGACCGCCATTGGAAAAAACTGGCTCTACACCTATTTTAGGTTGCTTGCCCCTTCCAAAATTCGAACCCGGGAGCCACCGAGTATGGCGCGCACACGCTGCAAATTCGCCTACGGAAAATCTCAAACTAGATGAAGAAGCCCGCAAGCAGTTACATTAAAAAATATTTTGCGATTTTGCATGACGATTGTCCAGAAGAATTTGTTGACGTACTAAAACTTTGGTAAAGACGAATTTGATACAAAAACATGCACAATTCTATTAAAGCACTTGATGTCTGCAACCAAAAAGCTTTCACTAATGTATATCAAATCTTGTATATAAGGACTGCTCTACCAGTAACGATGAAGATTAATGAACGCTCTTTTCCAACACTGCGTGAACTGAAAAATTATCTGCGGACTACCAAGTTTAGGTATCGATTTAACGGATTAATTGCATTTAACAATCATCGAGACAGAAAAGCAGATATAAACGCTGTATTGGCGAAGTTTTGTAACTTCAACTTATAATCCTAGTTTTGCATTATATACATCTTACTCACATCAACTTTTTCCGTTTTATAAAATAAAGTGGAAACCCACAAGGGCAAATCCTGCGCAAAGGACCTGACAATAACTAGGTGACAATTGAAGAGTAGAAACTGCTTGATTGCTTGTATTTACTACCCGCTACCTGCGATTTAGCAGAAATAAATTACATTATCTTTTTTGAAAATAATGTTGCCCGGTTTGATTTTCTCAGAAGTCTAAATTTGTTTTTTTTTTTAATATAGCCTACTTGCAAGATGAGAGGTTACCTAAAGTATAAGTAGATGTTAAAATATAAAAAGGCGACAATTTTTTTCAAGAAAAGAGAATTCCAAAGATTTTATGGTAAGGTTATATCCGATCTATCGTTCTTCTGCCATTAATGTCAAACCTAAAAATGCAAGCAATGGTAATTTAGTTTAGTTAGATGAAGCAATAAGCCTAAATAAAATAAAATTTTGAATGTTCGAAATAATTTTCTGGTTATTTACCAATGAGAAGCATTTCAAGCCTAATAGTTTAAAGCCAGCGAGATAAGCTAAGTTCGATACTGATGACAGTTTGATGAATAATGATGAATAATAATGAATATATTTAAAGATGCCGTAGGGATCAAGTTGAGTTTAAGTAATAGGTACTAATAGATTTGCTAAATTTTTTCTCTTCGCTGATGATTTGAAAGTATATTCGAAAATTGAGAACCCGGACGATGCGT
Organism: Anomoia purmunda; assembly: GCA_951828415.1. NCBI lineage: Eukaryota > Metazoa > Arthropoda > Insecta > Diptera > Tephritidae > Anomoia > Anomoia purmunda. Next base: position 79,828,608 of record OX639995.1, on the reverse strand, counting down.
ATCTCAAAACGACATTGACAGTTTGCATCTATGGTGCGTTAAATCTTGCATTCATTTAAAAATCAACAAATGCTTTAAACTCACGTATTCAAAAGCTCTTCATATTTTGCCAACGATTTATAATATTTCTCATGTTTTGTTAGAAAATATGGAGGAGATTAAAGATCTTGGCGTGATTTCTTCGAGTAATTTTTCTTTTAAATGACATATTAGTAATATTATTTCGAAATCTTACTCGGTTTTAGGGTTTGTGTGGGACCAAGCCATCAAAATTATATAAATAGGGTTGAAAGGGTCAAACAAATTTTCTGAACTATGCTCTACGATCTTTGAGTTTTGGTAAGCCAATTCCCTCATATAAGTCTCGTTTTCGTTTGATAAACCTAAAATATTTGGGAGCAAGAACATCAGTACTCTCCCTTTCTTTTGCTTTTAATATCATCGGTAGTGACATTGACTGCTCTTTTTTTTAGAAAGAATTAATTTCAACATCGTAATCTTGGTAGTTTTTTAGTTTTAAACTTAAGACTTAACTATTTAAAAATCTCAACACCTCGTCACTCGGGAAATAGAGATGAGGTATGGTGAGCTTGTTTTTCAAATACAATTTATTTGGTATATACTTTCCCTTATAGACAAATTTTTTAAATTGTTTAAAAAATATAAAAACATTAACCTTCCATTAATTATTTCCGTTGTTTCATAGAAAATGGACAGCAGTACCCGTAGAAGAAATTAATAATTTTAAACATTGTGTAACTGTTGTTGGCGAATACGTAAAGAAACACAATCGGGCTTACAGATAAACTTCTCATGCTATAATAAACAGCGGCTCATAGTTTAAATGATTCAGTGACTTTTCTACAATATTCGCAATTTTTTCTTTTTTTGGTTTTTTTTTTAATTATGGTTCGTTTAATATTGCAAATCACACTATTTTGAACTTGTCGAAAGCTTTAGAAAAGTTTGAAAAACTTAAAAAAGTACGCTAAAATTTTCATGTTTTTTAGAAGTTTTTCTATGGCCAGTTCTATTTTTGTATAAAGTACAATTGTTAAGTTGCTACACATTTCCGTTAGTTTTTGATAATTTTTTGAAGTCAAACTTCTTAGCCCGCGAATTACAAATAGAGAGTAAAGTTTTTAAAGCTGATGTCGATACATTGCTGAGACAAAAGACATAACGCAAAGAATGAGATAATGAGGCACTTATATACAACGATACAAACTGATCGAATAAACATTTTTTCTGATCACATTCAAATCTATTTTTGTATTACTTACTTACCGTTTGTTAATACTTAAAAACCTGCTTATCGCACAGAGGCAAATAATATGCCAAACTAAAGTGTGTGTTGTGAGGTTTTTCATTTAGGATTCGTAAAACCAATTGCGAGATATTTGCGTTGAAAGATTTATAAATTGATACACTGAGGATCTCGATAGGTAGCCTAAAGACTGTCATAAGAGGGCGAATAACTCTCCTTATATTCGCTTTTGTCTCCATTTTTGTTATCGTTTTTCCTATTTGCATTCTAATCAAGCCAGAGCTTCGTTCGTTTTCACAGACAGCGCAAAGAATGTATAAAGCAATGAAGTTGCATGATTTCACCGTCCTTTTCTTATCTTTTGGTATATTTTACCATACGAAAACAAGTTCAACGTTCTCTGATTGCTACTAAATTCTGCCTAGATTCAATTAACAATTGGTTACCTAAAATATGCTAAGATTTCTTGCCACAGCTAACGAATGCAACTTCTTTGTAATTGGGCGAAAATTCTAGACGCGCTGGTGTATCCTTATATCTAGGGACTGGAATTTGATGCATTTAAAATTTGAAAATATGTGCTAAAAACATGCAGTGAAAATAAAATAATATGCATTGAAAAAAACAAAAATATGTATTAAAAATAAAATTCATTCATTTGTTTTTTCTCAATGTCGATGAACACGGAATAATTTCATTGGTATACTTTTTAAGAAAGTTTATTAAATGTTCATTGTTTAATTTGTCCAATGAAATATCAGCTGCAATAAGTGCTTCACACAAATCAGTGGAGAATTTGCATAATGTATTTGTCGACTCTGGGATAAACCTTTGCGATAAATTTTGTTTGCGTCGCTCGAACAATTCACTATGTTTGGAACTCCGCAGGTGTTGGTCCACCTGAAATTTTGTTGCAAAACTGACGCTCTTATTGCAAATTTTACAAAACAAGACTGTTCCATCAGTTTTAAAAATGTCTTTATTTTCAAAGACATATTTGTTCAATTTCACTTTTGCACAGCTTTTTACTTTTGGCATAACTATTTTTTTCACAAATGAACACCGAGGTTCGCCAACTGAATGAGCTTGAAGAACGTAATACTCAATGATAGTCAACAAAGTACAATAAATTTTTCTCCTATTCGAAAGAAAACAACGGGAAATTTCAACGAGACATGTTGCTGTATGGCGCCATGGCGAGTGCGGCAGATACAAAAACAGCACACTTGTACAACAAAAAGAAAGAATGAATGTGTTTTGAAGACGAATTCACATATGCACCTACATACATATGTAAAATCAGCATACGTACACATGTACATACATACGTATGCAGAGAACGTATATTAAATGAGAAGCTTCATGACCGAATTTCAGTGTGAATTGTCAAAAGTCGAAAAATTTTCAATAGACCCACTCATGAAAATACACCACGTTGAGAGCGGCAAGTTAACAGAGCTGAGCAGAGACAATATTTCTTTTAACAGAGAATAAATTCAAATAAAATTTGATTGTTCTTGTACCAATTTTAGATTTCGCAATGATATAAATGAAAAAAAAATGAAAAATTGAAATAGTTATATTTTCATATTTAACGAGACATTTGGTTTATTTAAATATGTAAATGATAGCATTGAGTCAATTTTGATTGTATGCAAGCACGCATATGCCAAAACAACTTGGCTCATTTGCTGTTTTACCGACGGCATTTCACATTTGCATGTTGTGTAGTTTTATGGCTTGTTTGAAAACATATCTAAAATTTAATATAAGAGGAAAAAGGTTAAGAAATTCTTAAAATAAATTACTTAAAATAAAAGAAAAAAATTTGGCTTAAACTAAAATTATATGTCGAATTTATTAAAAAATGAAAAAAGTGAAATATTAAAAAAATCTAAGCATATTCATTCTTTAAAATGATTTAATAATTCATTTGGTTTCCTATGTTGATTTCCTTTTTCTGTAGATGCGAAATAATATATTACAAATTTGTTCATTTGCATCAAAAATTTGTCTTGGCAAAAAATATTCACGCGAAACTGAATCAAGTAGCGATTAAGTTCAAGCAAACCAATTGTATTCTGTGGTGCAGTTGCTTCAACAGGCGCCGCAACGTTCTTATGCTTTCGTTTTGCGCGAGTTCGGAACCGGGCCACGCGCTTTTGACTTAAAATTTATTTAAATTTTTACTTTTTTGTAAATTCTTGCACTAGCATATGTATACTTCCCGGGAATACTGCATGCATAACTAGTACATTTGAATGTAAAGTCGCAAATAACTAAAATGTCATCAAGTATACAATCATATATGCACACATCCATAAATATTAAAATCTATGTACATACATATGTACATATGTATGTACATATATAAATACATAAATTCATATACATCCATGTACATATGTACATACATACACACATAAGTATGTATGTACTTGCGTACATGTGTATAAATTCAACCTTGACCTACGCTAAATCAAAGTCAAATCACAGCGCAATCACAACCGCAGCTGCACTTGTGCCTGCGCTGGCGCCAAATATTCTAAAATATCTGAAACTACATACAACAACAAAAAATTCATTCATAAACGCAGGCGCGTATTCGTGCAAACAAATGTCGTTCATTCATAAGCGCAAGCATTTCATCTCCCCGCGCACGCAAATGTTCCCCTCAACGATCTTTTTCGCGACGAACACAAAAATGATAAAATCTTCAATTGTACAAACCATCGACGGTCATTGAAAATTTCAACACCGCAATATCAGACAATAATGCAATTTGCCAACGGACTCTGACAAATTGCTGGCATTCTAGAATGTTCTAGAACATTCTAGAACATTCTAGAACTTCTGCCCAAATGCGCATCAATTCAATGCACTCGCAATTGGCGAATCGACACAAAAATTGCCGAAAAACAGAAAAGAATATTCTTTTGCTTACCGTTCCCTTTCCCTTTCAACCCTTCTCTTATCAACAATTGCTGCATAACTCCTCTTCCGTCTCAACTTGCCCCGCTGGCAAGCAAAAACAGTTTTTTTCTCGGGTTACTACTTTTTCTTCTTTGTTTCATTTTTAGTTGGATTCGTAAATTGATCTTCTTTTTTGCGCACACATTGCTATGATTTGCATAAATAGCCGTATAAGCGAACGCCATCAAGTGTCTGCTGTGGCTTAGTGCGTTTAGTTGCCGGCTGCATTATCTATTGCATGTTTTAGCTTTTGACTCATAGTTCGAATCTCAGGTTTTTTTTCGTGCCATGTCTAATTTTTCTGGATTTTTTTTTTAATTAAATACAATATATTTATTAACTTTCATAAATTTTTGGAAATCATTTCGTTACGAATGAATATACATACAAAAATATTGAAAAGTTTTCATTTACATATTTAAATAATTTAGGATGTGCAATATAAAGAAATTGCATTAAATTATTTTTTTTAATATTATGTTTGCTATTATTTAATATTAGAAAAAAGTTTAAAAAAAATTATCTTAATTAAAATTAAGTTTGAATTTTTTCACATTATCAGTTACTAGACACGGAAATTTTGACATAAATTTTAATAAAAAGATCCATTATATTAAATTCGTTTATATTACATTATACATAAAAAGGAAATTTCAATAAAATATTTATTTATTTGCATGATAATAGACAATTTTTATATTATTTAAACCAAATTAATCACCTGCAACACCAGTAATAAGTTACATTATTTTTCTCTCTAACTACAAATTCACGCTCTAGCACTGTTAATATGGGTCTCTACTGTTAAATTAAGTGGGTCTGCTGTGTATTAGCGGTGAAAAAAAATGAGTGTGGTGTGTACAGCAGACCCCCCTGGCGCGGAACGAATCACGGAATGGACTGGGATGAGGCTTCTCTATAATATACGTTCTCTGTACGTATGTACATTGTGACCATCGTATTGATCCCGCTTATTAACGCGAGTGACAATTGCGGCATATCAGAGAACGTATATTAAATGAGAAGCTTCATGACCGAATTTCAGTGTGAATTGTCAAAAGTCGAAAAATTTTCAATAGACCCACTCATGAAAATACACCACGTTGAGAGCGGCAAGTTAACAGAGCTGAGCAGAGACAATATTTCTTTTAACAGAGAATAAATTCAAATAAAAGTTGATTGTTCTTGTTCTAATTTTAGATTTCGCAATGATATAAATGAATTAAAGGAAAAATTGAAATAGTTATATTTTCATATTTAACGAGACATTTGGTTTATTTAAATATGTAAATGATAGCATTGAGTCAATTTTGATTGTATGCAAGCACGCATATGTATGCCAAAACAACTTGGCTCATTTGCTGTTTTACCGACGGCATTTCACATTTGCATGTTGTGTAGTTTTATGGCTTGTTTGAAAACATATCTAAAATTTAATATAAGAGGAAAAAGCTTAAGAAATTCTTAAAATAAATTACTTAAAATAAAAGAAAAAAATTTGGCTTAAACTAAAATTATATGTCGAATTTATTAAAAAATGAAAAAAGTGAAATATTAAAAAAATCTAAGCATATTCATTCTTTAAAATGATTTTTTATAATATAATAAATATTACTAAGAGTTTGCTTCCAATTTAATATTTCATTTGGTTTCCTATGTTGATTTCCTTTTTCTGTAGATGCGAAATAATATATTACAAATTTGTTCATTTGCATCAAAAATTTGTCTTGGCAAAAAATATTCACGCGAAACTGAATCAAGTAGCGATTAAGTTCAAGCAAACCAATTGTATTCTGTGGTGCAGTTGCTTCAAGAGGCGCCGCAACGTTCTTATGCTTTCGTTTTGCGCGAGTTCGGAACCGGGCCACGCGCTTTTGACTAAAAATTTATTTAAATTTTTACTTTTTTGTAAATTCTTGCACTAGCATACATATGTATGTATACTTCCCGAGAATACTACATGCATAACTAATCCATTTGAATGTAAAGTCGCAAATAACTAAAATGTCATCAAGTATACAATCATATATGCACACATCCATAAATATTAATATCTACATATGTACATACATATGTATGTATGTACATATATAAATACATAAATTCATATACATCCATGTACATATGTACATACATACACACATATGTATGTACTTGCGTACATGTGCATAAATTCAACCTTGACCTACGCTAAATCAAAGTCAAATCACAGCGCAATCACAACCGCAGCTGCTCTTGTGCCTGCGCTGGCGCCAAATATTCTAAAATATCTGAAACTACATACAACAACAAAAAATTCATTCATAAACGCAGGCGCGTATTCGTGCAAACAAATGTCGTTCATTCATAAGCGTAAGCATTCCATCTCCCCGCGCACGCAAATGTTCCCCTCAACGATCCTTTTCGCGACGAACACAAAAATGATAAAATCTTCAATTTTACAAACCATCGACGGTCATTGAAAATTTCAACACCGCAATATCAGACAATAATGCAAATTGCCAACGTAGTCTGACAAATTGCTGGCATTCTAGAATGTTCTAGAACATTCTAGAACATTCTAGAACTTCTGCCCAAATGCGCATCAATTCATTTGCGTACACGTGCACTCGCAATTGGCGAATCGACACAAAAATTGCCGAAAAACAGAAAAGAATATTCTTTTGCTTACCGTTCCCTTTCCCTTTAAACCCTTCTCTTATCCACAATTGTTGCATAACTCCTCTTCCGTCTCAACTTGCCCCGCTGGCAAGCAAAAACAGTTTTTTTCTCGGGTTACTACTTTTTCTTCTTTGTTTCATTTTTAGTTGGATTCGTAAATTGATCTTCTTTTTTGCGCACACATTGCTATGATTTGCATAAAAAGCCGTATAAGCGAACGCCACCAAGTGTCTGCTGTGGCTTAGTGCGTTTAGTCGCCGGCTGCATTATCTATTGCATGTTTTAGCTTTTGACTCATAGTTCGAATCTCAGCTTTTTTTTCGTGCCATGTCTAATTTTTCTGGATTTTTTTTTTTAATTAAATACAATACATTTATTAACTTTCATAAATTTTTGGAAATCATTTCGTTACGAATGAATATACATACAAAAATATTGAAAAGTTTTCATTTACATATTTAAATAATTTAGGATGTGCAATATAAAGAAATTGCATTAAATTATTTTTTTAAATATTATGTTTGCTATTATTTAATATTAGAAAAAAGTTTTAAAAAAATTATCTTAATTAAAATTAAGTTTGAATTTTTTCACATTATCAGTTCTTAGACACGGAAATTTTGACATAAATTTTAATAAAAAGATCCATTATATTAAATTCGTTTATATGTATTACATTATACATAAAAAGGAAATTTCAATAAAATATTTATTTATTTGCATGATAATAGACAATTTTTATATTATTTAAACCAAATTAATCACCTGCAACACCAGTGATAAGTTACATTATTAACTACAAATTCACGCTCTTGTACTGTTAATATGGGTCTCTACTGTTAAATTAAGTGGGTATGCTGTGTATTAGCGGTGAAAAAAAATGAGTGTGGTGTGTACAGCAGACCCCCCTGGCGCGGAACGAATCACGGAATGGACTGGGATGAGGCTTCTCTATAATATACGTTCTCTGGGCATATGTAACTATGTTCCGATAATTACTACCAGTTGCTAAAAAAAAAAAATTAACAAAATAAAAAGTTTGGGACTACAGAGAAATGAAAAAAATGTGCAAAAATATTCATTTCAGACAAAATATGCAAAAATATGCAAAAACAAATCAATGCCATATTAAAGAAAAATTTATGATTCGCATTTATGTTTGATCAAAACTTTTCTAAGGTTCCAAAAAAAAAACATGTAAATACATCAAATTCCGGTCCCTACTTATATCTTAGAAGACTCTTAAGAAGCTATTTCGATGACCTTTTGTTCGAATATGATACCTAAGTGGGAATGATAAATCGGAAAATCACAGGCGTTCCCCAGGCGTCTGTGCTCGGCCTTGTCTTTGGAATATTATGTACGACGGAATCCTTCGCTTGAAAGTACCAAATACAACTCAAATAATAGGTTCCGCGGACGACATCACCTTTATTGTTACTACGAGACATTTGAGCGAAATTTGTGACATTAACAATGGAACCATAGATTCAATACAACCGTGGCTTCAACAAAATGGGCTTAAGCTCGCGGAACAGTCAACCGAGGCGGTACTCATGTGTAGCAGGAAAAAGTTAGAGGAGGTTACCATACGAATTGGCGAACATAATATTAACACACATTCAAAACTCATCTGGGATATGCTAATAAAATTAGGAATTATCACGGATAATATTTAACACGCGTGTGCCAAAATAGAACCGACGACAGCTGCTTACAGGTGTCGTAAAGAACCAATTACTATATGGAGCACCTGTTTAGTACAACGCATCGCAATACTCATTGTACTTCTGAGGTCAACATACTGATTATGTGCGCGTTCAAAAAGGTCTCGGACGATGCAGCAATGGTTGTCGCGGGAATGTACCCCATCGATATGTAATCGGAAGAGGCAGCAAATCTTTTCAAGGGGATGGGACAACTCAATAAACGGCCTCTGGGCGTACTGCTGCATTCCGGATTTGAAATGCTGTCTTGAAATTCTGACTGTCTCACCAGTGCTATACAATATCTGCAGATAACCAAAATGCCATTGGTAAGGAGTATGTTGCTTGAAATACAAAAATGGCACAATTGCTGCCAAGGCAAAGAACAGATGATGATGTAACTTTCAACGGACTACTTCAGACCAGTCCACATCAGAAGATGATGGCAACAGAAAAAGGTACTCCATTTTTACATCACAGTTTTTGATAGACACTTTATTTGCATCAGTCAACAGAAAAGACTATTTATTGAAATTAATGCACTCTTTCTACATACTTAGGTGATGGCTCCAGGATTTAAGTCAGCGGTGGACACTTGGGCGGTCATCCCAAAACCAATTCTATAGAAAAAATATATTGACTTACATTTTCGAATCATAATTTTCTAATTAACCGTGTTTTCGTAAAATTACCGGAATCACCTTTATTCAGAGTTGAGTGAGTGCGTGCAATTTTCGCACTCGATAAGTGATTGGTGAAAACCACGGCCTTATCTCCAAGCAGCATCCGCCATATACTGCTCCACAACAGCCGTACTTCAATTTTTCATATACATATATTTCTAATAGTAAAATAAATTCCATTCTATCATTCATAAAATTTGTAAAATCATTCAATCATATTTTCCATACCTTAAACAACAAATATAATCAACTGGTATCAATGGTAATATGGAAGGGGTTGCCGACAGTCACTGATTCTGTATCAAAACTGTGACTCGAATAAAATATTTCCGCAAAACGCATTAACTTAGCAGCACCAATGTATTTTGATAATTTGCAAACATTTACAAAAGCTATATTATTATAAAACGAGTAACAAATACCACGAGCATAAAAGCTCAAGTTCGAATATTATTTGTGATGCATGGAGCCTTTCTATGAATATTGTGCATGCGCTGAATCGAAGACAAGAACAGGTTGGCTTCATTTTGATCGTGTTTCCTGTCTTTATCGTAGTACTTTTAAACTAAAAATTTCCTGATACAGATTTACCAAACCAATTGAATACATATTAGAGTAATGAAGACTTATGAATCTTCCCAATAATATGAACTTTTAAATAAAAAACTGTCGCCGACAAACAACATATATATTTAGGTTAAATTTGCGAATTACTTTTCAGTCCGACTAGTCAAAGGCAAAACTTTTCAAACAAAAAAAATTCGTTGGGATCGAAATGAATTGGCGTTCCTTAAAAATTGTATCGTAATTGAATTACAGAACACAGCTGAACTGTGCCATGTCAGTCTTAAAATTTTTTTAAATTAAATCAAATTTGAGATATCAACTTTATTAGGTATTGAAAATTCCGTTTGCAGTAGTTTTAAGTATTTCCATTTTATGAAAAGTGGGCTTGCTTTCTATCCTATTGCTTTAGTTTTCAAAATTATATTCAGCAAAGCCATATGCAACGAGGGCAAGTGTGTAGAGTTGTATAAAGTAATTAAGGAGATATACTAAACTGCCCTAAAGATGGGCAAAAGCGTTATCTGCCAAATTAAGTATGTAAACCGGGTGGACTATTTTTTACTTACTAAAAAAAAATTATTGTTTGCTATGTGAGAACTAAATTATACTGAAGATATACTATTTGACATCTTTTGTTGTTTTTGCTCCATTCGTTCAATACTGTTGGTAAACAAATGGTTGGATAAATGTAACCATTGGTACCATTTCTATTAAAGTATTTCTTGCTTACACAACTTTTGTGAAATAGTCTTACTCGTTATGAAAGATCCTTACTAATTATTGGCATTCTTTTCTGGCAGTTTTGTCATCTGGTACGATATGATATATATAACTGTGCTTGCAATAAGTGATGCAAGCCTTATTTGGGCAATTGGCTATTTATGTGGACTCCGAATCGTAAATAGCTTTTCTGAGGGTTAGTTTGCTACACAACACTGTGGTTATGGTAGAAGCGTGGGTAATCCAAATCTCATTATATGTGAGAACTTCATATCCTTTATCTTCTTGCGGTTACTATTAATTCTCTGTATTAAGCACTGCCACCATGAGACTATTGTGTCACCTTTATTGGGGTATAGAACCTCTTTTAATCCAGCATCCGAGATATATTTGTAATTTTAGTATATAACATATGACGTCTTTGCTATACTCATTCCTAAAAGAGCCCTGGTTTGTGGCGGACCATAGAATACCCAAAACTGTTGGCGAATCTAATACGATCGAGTATGATTACCATCTTTGTTTAGCTTTTGAATAGTAAAATTCGGTAATTCTGATTTTGAACTCTCCAAACGAGGCATCCACGTCCACCGCGTGGCGCACGCTTATTACATAGCTGCACTCCGCCAGTTCATTCGCTGTTTCAATATCGTAAATATGCCCTGGAACTCATATCAGGTTAATCTCGTACGTGTCAGAAAACGAGGCCAGCTCTTCTACGCTCATCCACTAGTTGGGATTTAACGAAGGTAAAAGAATGAAATAGGTACTTACAAAATAGATTTGTATGTGATTAGAAAAAATGTTTATTCTATCGCTTTGCATGGTTGTCGATAAGTCGCATTTTTTGCCATTCTTCCGTTCTCTACCTTGTATATTTCGTCTCAACTATCAATAGATACTATGAGTAGTAGTCATAATTAGTATGCCTAGGATTTCTCTACCGCTTGTATAATAGAGAAGATTAAACCGAAAAGCCCATCTCAAGTCCCTTAGGGCAAAAAGTAAGAATTTCTTCTGAATTGATTCCAGCCGCTCCATATATGTGCGTTCACGTGAAAAGGGCCCACTTCGGCGGTAATAGAGTTATAGGCGTCTTCCTGGTTGATTTCCGAACATTTTGAGACAAATTAGACCATCCTAACTGAAGAATTGAGGGAAATATAGAACTTTGAAGGAGAATATCCGAAAAATGGCTAATTGAGAAAAATCAATTTGAAGTTGAAAGTTATCCTTTGTGGGCCCTTTTCTTTTTTTTTCAAAAAATAAAATTAATTACTTCATTCGACGCGTAAATGTATACAGTTTCATAATAAACCATAATAAAAAATTACGAAATTCGATCCATGTATCGAAAAATCTATACATCTCGAAAATTAGATGCGACAAAGTGAGCCCTTTTCACGTGGACGCACACATATGATAACGTGAATTCCAAACTTTCAAACCGTATTCTAGTATCGGTCTTACAATTGTTGTAAAGGGCTTTAGTTACATACGGATTCTTGAGATCACTTAACCATCGCTTAATAAACAATCTCTAGCCTCATTGGCTCTAACTTTAACATGATTATTAAAATTAAGTTTGGAATCCATTGGAACTCTGAAGTCATACTCTTGATCCAGAGTATTACCGTTTATTGCGTAAGAAGCTGACTGAATAGTTCTTCGTGAAAAACTCATAAATTTACATTTTTTAAGGTTAAGAGGCATATAATTTATGTTGCACTAATCAACTATGCTGTTAATATCTATTTGTAATAAATTTCTTTCTTCAATCGGAGCGTATGATTTAGAAAGTTTTACATCATCGGCATATATTAATATAATCAAATATTTTACTGTAGTAATAATATCATTTATAAATAACAAGAACAGAATCGGGCCTAGTTGGATGCCTTCGGAAACTCCTGAAGAAACATTAATGACATTCGAAGAAACATTTAGGAATACAAATATTTGATATCTATCATGTAGATAGGAAGAAACAGCAACGGAGAAAAGTAGGTGGAGAACCAACAGATCAAGTTTATGGATGATTAAGGGGACATACTTTGTCAAAAGCTTTCCTGAAGTCAGTGTATAAACTCGTAACATATGTTGGAATATTTTCTCCAAAGCCATTTGAATGATTAGTTGGGAATTCTAGTAAACTGGTAGACAATAGTTGATTTACCGTTACAAAATCCGAGCTGTGAGTTAGCAATTGATGAAGGGATCGAATATTTCAACTGACTAGTAACAATTGCTTCAAAAAATATTGGAATTGCAGACAGCTATTGCTATTCGCCGGTAATTTCCAATCGAAGATCTAGACCAGGCTTTATGAAGGGGGATTATAAAACTTTTTCCAAACTGACGGAAAATACCTTGTTTTAGGGGCATGTTAAATAAACCGACTGGATTTCTGTCGTGATAAAACTTCTCACAAGAATTATTTGTCGTTCGCAGTTGGCGTAAAACTGTAGACACCTCAATTTGTCTTACAACATTAAGACGCACACCACAAATTGTAGAACAACTTCGGCCAAATATCAATCCATATTTCGCCACCAACGCCTCGTTCGCCATCACCATCGCATCAGTTCCATCGCCTACACCTCCATTCTAACATCAGCAGCTTCTCAACCAGCACCCGCAGTACAGCAAACAGTAGCCCTTACCCACCCAAGCCTCGTCGAGCGAATTCTTGCTGAAAATCCCTACAGGGTTGGTGCATCATCTAACTATCATTTATATTGATCTGAAAATGAGATAGTTAAGATAGAAAATTAGTTGGAATTTTTTTTCGGAAACTCTCTCCACCGGAAGTTTTCCACCACCAAATATTTGTTCCATATACTTTGAAAAATAAATTTTTGGATTTGTCTTCTCCAACTTTATGTTTTTTATAAAGCTGGAATTTTATTTTAGGCTGATGTTCTCCTTGCACAGTATCCTGAGAACCTCATATAGAATACGCCTTTGTATTACTGGTACAGTCGAAAAAATCTTCCATAGAAATTTTCCCTCGCATTATCTTCTTTAAAACACATGTTCACAATTGAAATTAAGCAAGTTATCTATTGCACCTATCCTTTTGCATAATTGCCCTCGGATATGTTAGTACTTCCCACACTTTCTGCAGTAATCGAGTTTTGTAGAACGAAATTAATGTAAATAACAATTTTGAAGAGCATGGTTTTGCTTGCTCAAAACTTTACTCTGCAGTGCTAATAAAACTCAGTGTTGGTTAACAATTTACACTTCTATAAACGTTCATATATGTACACATGTACATATATATATATTGTATATATATATCATAATTAAATTGCTTAACATAGATAGCCTTTCCGAGTGCTTTAGTGTAAATCAAGTTAAATTGAAACTTTTTATTAAAGGCTATCGGAGAGTTTGTAATAAAGCTGCTCTAAGTTTTTAGTAAATTTTACCTTTTGGCCAAAATCAATAAATAACTCGGATACCACAACTCAGCGGCAACACAATTATGTATGTAGTATTGCACGAGTACATACTATGTATGTGAATATGTAGATATGGATGTACTCCAATTCAATTTATGAACTTTTCAATATTAGACGTTGGTGTGCTTCACTATTAGATACAGTTTGTTGTCGGTGTTTTCGTTTGCTTATAGTTTACTAAAGCTGGGTTAATTTTCTAAAGTTAGTTGCATGATTATTTTTGCACCAAAGCGCGCTAGTGCCCATAATAGAGTTGTTTGTATTAGCCTAAAACAACCGATATAAAAGATATAAACATATTTATACCAAATAGTTCCGAATGAACGTTAGACCGCGTCGGTCCCCATATGGAGGAAGAATTTTGGTATTTAGACCACCCACTTTTTACTTAGGAAACTTATTGTAGAGCATTTTTGGTTCATACAAATTCTCGTCCTTGTCATGTCCTAAAAACACCCAAAATAGAATATTCTTCAGAACAGTTTTAACTAATACTCCATTCCAAAGTGATTTATATCGTCGAAAAGACAATTTTGAGATTATTTTTACTCTGGAGTACTTTTTTAACTCAATTAACTTATTTTCTACCCTCACTAAAACAAGTTTTCATAAAATGTAACGTTTTGGTAAGCGACTCATTTTTTTTCATTGGCAACGTACATGATAATAGTACAATGTCGAGTTATTTTGATTAAAATGGAAATTATCTACTGACATTCCCCCTTCTGGCAAAATTCTGGCCCATCAAATCTTTTTAAGAGAGGGTAATTTTCAATCCAATTTTGAGCATTTTTTACAAAAGGGATGATTGCAAATGATTCGAAAATGTATCATCTAAAAGCCTTTCTTTTAAAAAATAATTCAAATATTTTTCATAGCCGAATGTTCAAAGATACAAGTTTAAGAATGCTTTTCTGGGTTATTAATGTTTAAAGATTTGTTTAATTTTTTTTTTAGTTGCTATTAATCCATTTTTACAACGAAATGTTGTTTTATGTATCTACAACAGTTAAATTATAACATACAAAAATTACAGGTTCTCTGCGATAAAGAAGTCCTTTCCTTAGATCTATTTGTAATTAAAAAGATAAATATTTGCTTTCATTCCCATATTTCATTTATGTTTATCTTACTATTAGCACTTGATTTGAAATATTAGCGTTTGTGCTTAATAACAAACTTTGAATATAATTTGGATCCACGGTTATTGGATCCCAATTAATTTTGACATACGTTTTATTACCTTCTTCAAAAAACTTAAAAACTCAGATTTTGGTTTATACATATAGCCTCCCTTCCGAAAGTAAAATTTGAACTATTTTACCAAATGTTTTGCATAAATAGATATATAGATATTGGTGTTGATTTCTGCACTTCAAACTTGCAATGCATTGTGCCCTCCGTTCTTCATCAAACCCCAACGCAATTAGAAAGTATAAGATGATGGCTGGTGGTAGCGAGCACACAAGTTCCTGATCGGCGATGTAAGAGCCCAGATACCTCTGCCGTCTTCTCGAGACCGCTTCATATTCCGAGAGCAGGTCCATCGGGGTCTCTGGGGCCGAGTCACAGAAGCGACACAACTCGTTCGACCATATTCCGAGCCTTATGCAGATGGATTCGCAGACCGCAATGACCTGTTAGAAAATCTGTAAGTATCCTCAAGTGGTTTTTTGAGAGGTTGATAAGCTGTTTAGTATTATACCCTCCCAATAGACATTTCGCCTGGCGTAACCCTGTCATCTGTTGTCAGTTACCATCAATGCCTTTGTGGATCGGAACACAGAGGAGCTGGATGTGATTCTGGGATTCTAGAGAGTTGAGTCTTTCTACACACTCAAGCACCAATGAGGATCTGATCTCATATCATGATAGGGCCTTGAGTGCTGCTTGGCTGTCACTTAAAATCACTGTTCGCTCATGGCGATAGTTCCTATTTTGGTTAACCTTTACACACAGGAGGATGGCGTGCACCTCCGCTTGGAAGATGCTTGGCATATTACCAATTGGCACAGATAAGCGTGTTCTAGGACCGATGACCTAAGCCTCTATACCATCCGGAGTCTTCGATCCATCCGTATACCAGCGCAAAAATGTTGTGTATACAAAACACCGTTTGCCTTTTAAAAACATTATGGTGATTTTAACAACGCACATCGGCATAATCGTGCGGTTATAGTGAGCTGATCATACATACCTTCGGCGAGTTACACTCCCGAATATTCGAATTGAACGAAGCTTTGCATAGATGTTTTGTGTTTAGGTACTGATAAAACAAGCAGCTCATTTTTTATCTTTTCATTTTATTTTTTAAATTTAATCAAAAGGAAAAAACATAAAGTAAGTGCTTTCGATTACGGATGGTAACACGAAATGTATTAATCTGTTTATTTACATTCTTTATTGTATCATAGAAACGTAAACAAATTGCAAAAAATATATTTTTTCAACAACACGTCACACTTTCGAATCGTGTAATGAATAAAAAAGTTATGAAGAAAATTATATTGGCATTCAGCCCGCATGCTTTCGCTCATGTTCCCAAAACACCCATTGCATTAAGAAGTAACCCACTTATCACTTTAGGATGTTTGCCCACTGCCAGCAGAGTAAGGTCATCCGCGCCCGCGTAAGCTATGGCATAACAGTCTGTGCGTGAAGGCTTTGGAGCAAATAATTCATTAAGAATTTCATCTTGTTTAAGCTGAAGATATTCTCAGAGGTTCTCAAGGGTAGAAACTCGGACGCGATTGGATCAAAGTAGTGCACCCCGGGAAGTGCGTACTACTGTCCGTTCTCCACTCGGCTTGTGGAAATTAGTTGGAATAGTCGAGCTGTTTACGAAAACCATTCTCAGATGATTAGCTTGCGAATGTTGTCTGATGTTACTGCATAAATTCCGTATGGCTTTTTGAGAGGCTTAAGGCTATCTTACAGGCGTTGTCAGCATAAGTGTGAGTTGCTTGATTGAAGGTCCTCCTGTTTTCTTTTCTTTTATCTATCTGTCACCAAGCAGCACGGATCGGTGTGCTTTGACATCGGTTTCTGAAAGTAATTTTATTACAGGAATCCCAAACAGGTAGGAACTTGAGTTTCATACTCCACCTGATAGCATTGTCATCTACACAGATGGCTCGAAACTCGATAATAAGGTAGGAGGAGGTGTTTTCTCACGAAACCCTCTCCTGGAAAATTCCTTTCGGTTACCAGATCACTGCAGCGTCTTCCAGGCTGAGGTATCAGCTATCATGGAGGCGGTAAAGAAGATTGGGACCGGGATTATAGGAAGGGGCATCTTCATTTTTAGTGACAGCCAGGCTGCAATCAGAGCTCTAAGCTCTTTCACGTTTAACTCGAACATCGCGCTGGACTGCCGCCTATCTCCGCAGGTGACGGTCAAGCAGAACAGACTGTACCTAATTTGGGTCCCTGGTCAACGGGACGTAGAGGGAAACTGCATGGCAGACGAACTTGCATGACAAGGTATGACTAAACAGATTCTTCAGGATAAAGAACGCATTGGTATGCCGTTTGCCACTTGCAAACTGCTACTCAGAGATTGTACATATAAACAAGCTGACAAGAGATGGAGACAAATTACGGCCTGCCGAACCTCAAGGCAGACATGGCCCAAATGGGATCGGAAACGGTCGCGCAGCGTTCTCTCTCTAAGGAGGGAAAACATTTCGAACGTGATCGGGGCTCTAACAGGGCACTGTCTGATAGGGAAACATACTGAAAGGTTGGGAGTACACTTCCGAAGATGCTGTAAGAGCTGCAAGAATGACGAGGAAGAGGAAACGATCTTGCATTTAATGTGTAAGTGTCCGACAATGTGTAAAAGCAGAATGCGATATCTGGGATCACCGTTTTTGGATGACTTTAGTGAGGTTTCAAGCACCAAGGTGAATTGCCTGTTGAGGTTCATCAGTGAGGCAATATGGTTTGGTGAGGGGTAATTCTTCTTTTTGGATTGTACAAAATTTTTCGTTGTGGTAACACAATGGGCCTCCTAGTACTGGCCTAAGTGAGCCTTTGCAGGCGGCTGCCACTCCAACCTAACCTATCTATCACCAATGTGGCTTATTTTTCCTTTTTAGATGAATGGATGGGCAGGAGCAATGAAACGCCACATTAAAAGCCTTGGCAATACTTGGATTACACCTCCATTAATGTTTACCGATGACTCCAATTCGCCGATCAATTCCGTTCGACAGTATGCTGAGCTTACTGAGAGAAGTATTTTTAGAGCGATATTGCTATCATATTTTTATATTTGAGCTACGACTTCTATTCTTGTAAGCAGCCGGAGAGCAGATATTACCATCATATTGGCGATATTCGATTAAATGTGCATATGGTCAGAGAAAGAAACGTCATTTGACATATGCCACAGAACAGCCACATTTCGTTATCTAATATACACAATATTCCAATATAAAAGGCTGAACTCCCTTCCAATTCAAACATTAAATTAAGCGGGGGCAGATAGATATCAATGATGGTAAATTGCTTAAAGTGCATTGCCAAGCGGCAATGAATCATTGGAAAACAATATTGTGTGAGCTATTGCAATCTTTGTCAGGAACATAAAAGCTCGGAGACAACACAAAATAAATTTGCATCAGGGATTCCTTTTTTGAGTCTGAAAAACTCCAGGATTACTCAGTTTGAATTCCACACTTGGTGAGTGTAACTTTTTTTTTTTACATCAGAAGCAACTAGTATTGCATAGAGGTCAGCAACGGTTTAATTTTTATTAAGATATCATGATTAAATCGTAATTTTTTCGATCAAGTTTGATTGTTATTTTCTTATTTTTTTTTCGAATAACTTTGATCACTATTTTGATGTTGTTTAATCTTTTTGGAAATAATCGTTATTCCTGGATGTAAGATTTATCAATAAATTTGATCGATATTTTGTGATTTTTATTTTTACGCTCCAAAATAATCGTTATTCCAGGATTTAAATTATTTCGATGTTAAAAAAATTAAGGAATTGTGTCGGCGATAATAATAACAACAACAACACCAATAATACAATTTATGTTTTGTGATCAAAACAAAATAAAAATCACAAAATAAAAGTCAAGAATGACGATTATTTTATATGGAAATTATAAAACTCACAAAATGTTGATTAAATATGATCAGAAAATTTTAAATCCAAGAATAACTCCTATATTTTTATTGAAAAAATATAAAAAAAGTTCCCTAACAGACCTGTGGGGAAATGGTAAAAGCAAATCTATCTAGGATTGAAGTATAAAAACACAAATATACTTTATTTTCATCTAATTACATCTGGGATCCAAAGATTCGAAACATAAAGCTAAATACTCTGGAGTAGAACACGTTTCTTACTCCGTTGTGCGAAGGGTAATGAAAGGAATTTTGAAAACTTAAACCATGACGTCTTTTCCGCTACAATGAAGTATTGCAATACATAAAAACAAATATAAATATTTGCAGTTGGAAATAAACTAGTATTTTATTTCACCTTGATCACTTTGACATTCAGTTTGACCAAGATGCCACCCTTTTGTACTTTGAATAAATACAGCGGGACAGCTGCCAAGTGTCGTCGAGGATAAGTTAGTGAAACGCACAATCGTTACTGCAAAGATTTTGCAAAAATTGGATCGTTTAAAGTTACAAATATTGTCGACAAAAATTGCAATTCTCGGATCGTTTAAAGTATATTAAAGTTGTTTCATATCCATCTCCAACGATGATCAAAAGCTATAAAAAAAAACACCAGCAAAAAAGCTGTTATCTACTTGTTGTACAAACATTTTATTGTAAAATATTAAAGACTCTTTATAAAAATATATGATATACAAAACTTATATTTTTTTTTAATATTCTGCCTCAAAATACCATAATAGTCTGCTCAGCTTATTATATGGTTCCACTTCTTATTGAATTTATTAAAAATCAGTTTTAATTTCGGGACAATCCTGGATCCCGCGTTTACATAATATAATCCCAAAAATCCCGGGATACGTAAAATCCCACAAATTGGTATCACACACATACAAAATATCCATATCACCCTCGTCTTTATATACATTAATTTTTATATACCCGCATTTGTGGGTATGCCATTGTTTTTGTTTGGCGTTAATGGTTGGATAACAGCCTAACAGCTTGGCGAAAGCCGCGTTGGCGAGAAAAATGACGAGATTATAATTTCACAGATAAGTAAATTATCAGTAAAATATCAAAAATTATATTTTTATTTAATTCGGGTGATTTCTGCCTGGAATAATAATAGCAATCGTATAACTAACGATGTCACGTACGCGAAATTAAACTGTAATTTTAGGGTTTATTTATAGATTTACATATGTACATACATACATACCTATGTTTTATTGTATATGAGTTTATTTTATTTCATGTTTTAGTAGTGCCGATTTTTTGGCGTAGAATACGTCTTATCTTACGGTATGGGCACCAATGTCAGGTTTTTATTGTTGTAATCTCTATTTCTTTAATTATAAGGAAACGGCTCAATTAATTTTTTTTTTTTTTTTTTTTGTAATCAAATGAAGATGTTAGCTTTCGTTTGACATACATTTCATGTTGGTTGATATCTTCCTAATATTTAAATTTCTCAAATGAAAATTGTATAAACACATGCACACAAATATGTGTGTGGTGTTTGGTTGAGTGTTTGCTGTTGGGCGATTTAAATGTACTCGTGCAGCCCTTTCTTTGTATTGCATAATTTTAGGCGGGCAAGTTAAAGTATAGTAAAAGAAGAGAAAATGTTGCCAAGCACTGCAAAAAAAATAATAAAATTGATTCGCGTATGTTATTTATCATTTATCTTTACTATTGATAACAGCCATTGACTTCGTTTTTGCGAGAAATTTAATTGATAATTTAAAAATATTTTTATCCTATTTTTCCTATCATAAGCTTATGTATATCATCCAAAGTAACTATCAAATAAAGAAATTCATTTGCTTGTATTATTTATCATTTATTGTTACATATGTTTTCTGTCTTATCGGATGGCGTATTCTACGTTAAACTTAATGGCCGTGTCTCTGACACAGCCTGCTTCTTTTTTTTTGATACCACATTATTGCATTTGCATATGCAGATATTTTTGAAGAAAAATATTTTTTTTTTATGTAATATATCAAATTAATTTTGTTTGTACTAAATGGTACAAGTGATAACCACCATGTCGGAAAAAAGTAGACAGTGTAAAGAATTTACCAATTAGAAGAAGAAGTTGCAAGTCAACTGTTTAGAAACCAATGTATGTATGTTAAATTTATTTTAACACTTTCTATGATAAAATATATTTTCAGTAAATGAGTTTTATTAATTATTATTATGTTGATAAATAGTGGCTATTTATTTACTTTACTTAAAACATACAGAGTTAAATCTGGTTGAAATGAGACTGTTTATTTGAATTTTGATTTTAAAGTATTTTTTTCGAATATCTGCCTCTTTTTGTTTAAGTTTTTAATTTAGTTTTTTGCTGCAACACAGAGTTAAGAATTAAAAAAAAAAATTAAAAGACTCCGGAAAGAAGTTTTAAAACCAAAATTTCAAAAAAAAAAGTTGACTAGCTGTATATCAGCATGTTTTTAACCAATCCCTGCAAGTTTTATGTCTTAAAAGAGTATTGATTATCTTTTTAACAAGATTCGCAATGATCGCACTTAACATTTATGCAATACGAAATTGTTAATGAAGTGATATCCAAAAAAAAAAAAAAACTCCGGCATCTGAAGATCGTTCCTGTAAAAAAAAATTTAAAAAAAATTGTACTTGAGCTCAAAAGGTACATAATAAACCCTACACTTGATTTTTTGATATTTCTTGCCTGCAACATTTTTTTACACTGAACAAGAAATCGAAACTCACAATACTTTCAAGAATTGATACTCGAAATAGTGGTGTAATTATTTTTAATTTGTCTACTGAATTGAAATTAAAATGTACATTTGTTTAAACGAGATATAAAAATTGTATAGTTACTATAAAATAGACGGTACATACTTTTAAATAATTAGAAATTGACAGGTTTAAAAGTAGTTGGTATTTAGAATTTCAATTTTTCGATAAAACCAAATTTCCATTTTGATGTTCTTTTTGTCAAACATATTTAAAAGCAGTTGCAATCAAATGCAAAGTCAAATAATTGACTTGCTCTAACGGCATCGACATGTTAATAAAATTAACTGCTTACAAGTAAAAAGAAAGGATTTCAACTACTTGTAGTAAGTAAAAAAAAAGTTCTTTATAAATTACTTTTCAAATAATTCTATTTCCGACAGGGTAACGACATGGCTTTGTACAGATGTGTGTACGTACTACATATGTAAGCAATCAAACTGGCGCGATAACGGCATTGCATGACCTGAACAAATTCAAGTAATAAAGAAGGAAAGAAAATCTTAATTTTTTCACATCGACATAAATATTCCGACGCCATTTCATTGTTTAGAATAGACGCAGAAAATAAGTAAAGCATAAAGGGAAGAAGGCATAAATAGAAAACAACAAACAACCACGACGCGACCATCACATCCCTAAATTTGATTTTATTCATGATATGCCAACAATTTGTATGACGGGTTATCTTAATCTATATAACTGTGCAATACTTACACACCAAACAAGAGCCCTGACCTTTAACTGTCGATTATATTAGGGGGAAATTAACTCAAACTAGTGGGCAGTTTCGCGGTTAGTTTTTTATGGGCATCGTGAATTAAGTGACCACTTCTCTTCTTCGCTTTTTTGCATTTAAGAAAATGACACAAAATTCTTTGTTTTCTTGTAATACACCCATTAAAATGAAATAATCATAAACAATATGCATTGGCTTTTTTCATCCTTTGCAGGAAGATGTGAATGTATAAAGGATTTCGAAGGCTTAACGGTATATTGCATATTACTCGTACCTTTTTTCTGTCCAAAGTTTATTAGACTTCAGCTAAGTCGAACCGTAAATATAAAGTTGTTGGAAATTTCGACCACAGCGTCATCCAATGGGTTATTATACATATTTCTTGGGAAGTAGTATATATACGTATACAGTATACATACTTATTTATGTTTTCAATTTCAATTTTCTAATTGCACCTGCAGCATAGATTTCTAATATCATCAATATCGGCTCAAATTTTCGTCGCACCCTTATTATACGTTTCTAATTTGATACATATAGGATTAAAAATACAAGTATTTCTTATTGAACGATCGCCATACTTTTATAATATAATCAATATCGGACCATAAATACGGATTTTTTTTAAATAATTCGAGCTAGCGCCACCCAGCGGATTCGTTTTTCATAAAAGAATTTCACGGTGAGTTCCCATAATACGTTTTTATTTTTATCACAGTCGAATAATAAACGGATATTTTCTAAATAATTCTCCTCTAGCGCCACCTAGCGCATTTATTTTTCATAAAAGTATTGTTTATTTCACGAGCACGATACCTTTATAATAGCATACATTTCGGACTATGTTTGTTCCGCATGTCTAAGGTTACGTCAGTTTACCGGGGTTTGAACCAAATTGTGGCAAAGAAAACGGCTATATTTTTATTTTATACTTGTATACTATTATTTAGCCTTATAACTTGTTGTTTCGGCATTAGCGAATTAGTTATAAGGAGAGAGGGAGCAACATTATCAGTAACAAGAACTTACCAAAAATTAACGCGACTCTAAAAAACGGTTTTTGTGAGTTATTTTTAGTCAACACCGTTGCACCTTCTAGGAATGAATACCCGTTGGAATATGCGATATTATTTTTTAAACGCCATGCCTCAAATAATAACATCAATTTATATGCTCTGGCATTGGGAGTTTTAAAAGTTAACGCTATTTCAGTTCCGGATGCAAAAGTGTAAAACTTTAATTCCGCTTCGCCCCACTGCTAACATTTTAAAACTTGCACCTAAACTTTCCAAACTCAAATGAATATCTTGTTTTGCTTTTTAACAACCAGAAACTTTGCAAAATTACAAAATAAACTTTTAGCTGTCACTAAAAGTTCGCAGGGCTCTAGTTGCTTGGGAAGTGTAAATACTCGCACATACTTTCATTACCACTTTGTACAGAAAACGACAGAAAAAATTAGATCATTGCAGAGATATGTATGTATGTACATACATATATTTGAGTAGATATGCAGAAATAGCATGTTCCTAATCCTTTAATACCAAAGCTATATGAAATAGCGCACTAGGGTGCTGCGGGCTGTTGCATGAAGCTTGAGTCTACGTTGATAACACTAAGCTTTTCTAGGTGTAAACATAAACGTACCTAAAACATTTATGTATGTCCTTATTCATAAATATTAAAATAAATTTAGTCCATTCTATCCTCCTTAGACACTATTTTCCCACCCCTAAATCGCTGGTATGTAAAAAAAATGGCATAGAAAAGTCCCAAACTGTAGTATGTTGCATCGTTCGCAATATTCCGTTATCAATTTTGTACGAGGTTTTTGTTTTTTGCATTTTATTGAATTATTCTTCAACTATGATCAGAAGTGATTCGTAAAAAGTCTAATTGGATGCGTAGGTTATTCATTCTTAGTAGCGTCCCAAAAAATGTCTTTTTCTGACTCTGGGCCATCTTGCTGAGTCACTTATTGCAAAGGGGCGACAATCCAGCACACTCAGTCAAATAAAAAAAGATCATTTGCCCATCCAAATACCTACAAGACCTCGATATGCTTCATGTGGCCGGAGGAAAATTGAGAGAAGAACTAAAACAGATCCGGTAATCTGGCTTTTTGCTAAACCGGTTTCACTTCTGCATATGAACTGCATGAAAAGGTCTCTAAACAAATACCACGTATTCCATTCTAGAGCGGACTAAAGATGAGTACAACAGTTTGAGAGAATACGGATCAGAAAATGAAGAACAATTACGCCGAATAAAAGCTAACATCGCGAACGATTTGGAAACAATAAAACTTATGTGAGTAGTGAAGTTGAGCTTGGAGTCAAAATAAACACCCAAGTCTTTAAATTCACTATTTGAATTTAGCGGGACATTCGAAATATAGTAAGATGTAGGAACAATACTCGACAATTTTGCAAACGAGGTGTAGTGGCATTTACCAATGTTAAGGATCAAATGGTTACGTATACACCAGCTGTATAAATTATCCAGCTCCTTCTGGAGAACTAATGCATCTTCTAGACATTTGATTTCATAATAAATCTTCTAGTCATCCGCATATAGAAGGAAATTACATTTAGAAAAACCGGAAGAAATGTCATTAATAAAGAGGATAAATAGCAATGGGCCAAGGACACTACCTTGTGGAACACCAGAGGAGGCAACAAAAGAATAAATGATACATCATCTAATCGAACAACACAGTGTCTATTATCTAGATAGGATGTAATCCATTTTAGAAACTCTGAGTGAAAGCCTATACCTTCAAGTTTAGCTATGAGTATCCGATGAGAAACCCTGTCAAAGGTCTTAGAAAAATCGGTATAAATTGCGTCAATTTGGAATCCTTTTTGAAAGGTTTCCAGACAGTCCTCCGTAAAAGCTGCTAGGTTGGTTAAAGTAGACCTACCTGGAACGAACCCATGTTGATTGGGACATAGAAAATGTTTAACGGCAAAGTATATTTTATCTTTATCTATGCACTCAAACAGTTTTGAGACAGTGGTAAGTTTGAAAATCGGCCTATAATTCTTTATATCGTTTTTATTGCCGCTTTTAAGGATTGGAGTAATAAACGTCACTTTCCAGCCCTCAAGGAAAACCCCGGCAGATAGTGACAAGTTGAAAATGTGCCTCAATGGCACAATCAGTGACGGACAGTTTTTAAGTAAAATAACAGATAGGCCATCTACATCAGTGTTAGAGGACTGTTTAAGCTGATAAATGCCATTAGCTACATCCTCGTCTGTCAAATTGAAATTCCCGAAGTTGATGGGAGTATCCAAATTTGATAAAAGATCTTCAGGAGCAGATTCATCCGAATTGTCCAAAATAAATTGCGATGAAAAAAATTCAGCAAAAAGATTAACAGCTTTGGAAATAGAGTGGGCTGAGACCCCATTAAGCTGGACCGTAGCAGGTATATTTGAGCTATTTTTCTTAGTTTTAATGTAACTCCAGAAGAACTTTGGATTACGTTTAATATTGTTTTCTACTTTAGGAATATAATTTCGATACAAAGATTTATTGAGCCTGTTAAATTTGGCTCTATAGAATACGTAACGCTCACGAACTTCACCATCATTAGAATGCTTTTGCCTTTTGTAGAACTTATTCTTCAAGTTCCTTAGAGTTTTGAGTTCTTTAGAGAACCACGGACGTTTAGAGGTTCTAGAATTAAGCATTGGGAAGCGACTCACGCAAATATCTAACAGAGTAGACTTAAAAATATCGTAGCAACCAGTTACATCTACATTTTTTCATGCAGTTCATATAAACAGATTAGAGTCTGTCCAGAAGACTTTTATACGTTTTGCGTTACGCTCGATAAAATTTGAAGACCCTATCCCGTCTTACCGCTCTCGCTGTTTACTAATAAATCTTATGTCCTTAGAGTCTAGACCTACACTGTTGTCGATGTGCTTTGTCTTTGATATCACTACGGACTCTATTGATTCCCTGCACCTTCTAATGAAAATTCGTTTTAATGTTCCCTCACGTATACTTCGTTGTAATGAATTGTTTTTTGTGGGTGTTGCTAAAACTCTCTATGGGATGAATGCCCCTTTACTGCGGGCGCTATCGCAATTTAATACTTATTCTTCTTCCTTAAATTTTGATTTTTCTTTTTCTTAATTAACTTTTAAGAACCTACTTATGAGACATTTATCATAAGGGTTTCCCTTGTTGTTTTATCCTTATATCATGTATGTACATACATATGTATATATGTACTTATCCCATAGTCTGTAAGCATCTTGTTTGTTGATTAAATGTATAAATGAAATAAATATCCATAAATAGGTTTTGCCTGAAATACTTGGAACTATTGGAACACGCCGTAGCTGAGTGTGTACGTGTGCGCGCTTCATTCGATAGGTTCCGGGTTCCAATCCTGGAAAAGTTTTTCTAATAGCGGTCGCCCCTCGGTAGGTAATGGCAGACCTCCGAGTGTATTTCTACTATGAAAAAACTTCTCACAAAAATTATTCGCAGTTCGTAGTCGGCGTAAAACTGTAAACGCACACCACAAATTGTAGGACAAGTTCGGCCAAAATCGCTTAAGCGGTTATAGCGCCTATTAAGTAAGTAAGTAAGTAAATATACATCCCAGAACTTATATTCGGACACCTACTATCGATACTATCGGTAATAGTGTAAATTTTGAACAAACAAGATATTTAATGCAAATCTTTTGGGATTACCTTTCTCTCTCTCTCGACGAATTACCGAAGTAACTATAAATTGTAAATACAGTAAAAACAAAAATCATGTAAAGGAGAAACTGAAATTTACTTTGCCGAGTCTACTTGAAACTCTATCCCTGACGACTTTATACAGTAAATAGTACATAGTACAAACAAACAAGTCTGTTAAATGAAGCACTCACATTTTTTAAGCATCTTATCTACGCATTAAACAAATTTCTAGTATACGAAAGCAAAAAAAAATTACGGTAACTAATTACAAAAGTGGCAGCAGTCAGCAATTTTTCAAAATTCAAAATAACGGTTTATTTCGAGTTGAGCCACAATAAGACTTCTAACTAGAAATGATTTTGTTTCTTTTTTTATAAAATAATAAGTTTTCTCGTTTTAAACTAATTCGCTTACATTTAAAGAAGCGCGTGACAAAGCAAAATTTGTTTATAATAAAAAGACTATTACAAAATTACGCAACCTCAATGGTGTTTATATGAAACCAATGAAAGCAATATGGCTACATTCTTATATTAGATTCGAATATTTTCATGTAATGGTGGTTATTAAGCGATGATTTGGTTTATTTTCTACAACAATAACAATCAAATATGCTTGATAAGCGAGCAGCTGGGAGCTCGTTAAGGCATCGCCAGCACGATAACAGCCTAACAATACAAGTAATGCTCGATTTGCTTTGTTTCAACGTTAATGGTTTTATTTCGTTTAGGGGGAAAACGAAAATATTTTATTGCGATAATTGGTTTAACTTGTTTAATAAAAGTTAAATTTAACGTTAAGATGCATTTTTTATTTACCTACTTTATACTAGCTTTCACTCGCGACTCCGCTCCCATGGTATTTGGCTTAACGTTATGAATTCGAATGTAATAGAATAGGAAATAAATAATTTCACCAAACGTAAAAACTATGAATTAACTTTTGGTCTTGTTTTTTAATTTTGTATTATCCAAGAAAATCTACTCCTACTTCATAATTGCTGATTTCGGTTTTTGCTGAAACTTTTTTGTCAAATGCCATTCGGACTCAGAGAAACCTAATTTATCGTTACAAACGCGCAACGTAATCAAACGATGCTGACATTAGGAAGTTTCATTTTCACGACAAGGTTTCCTTAACTCTTCGTCCTTTTAATCCCCTGCCGTATATGTTCTTTAAATTAATAATCTAATTTTATTTACTTTTTTAAATAGACGGAAACTCTCTCCAAGGTATTTTCAAGATAAAGCTTCTCAAAACTCATGCATATGAGAATATTTTTTTCAATTCTTCATTTAACGTATTACAATTTAAATTTAATTTTTAAACTCTGTCCGAAAATATTTTTGAAATTTAGCGTTTTCATATTACGTATTAAAAATAAATTGACTGCTAAACAAATGGCAACCTTCTTTCAAATTTTCGTATAATACCTAATTTGCTATATTGGACTTCATTCTATTGCTTTATTTGCTTTTGTTTTTAGAAAATGGCAACTTCTGAAAATAGCGGTTCTATGGTTATATATATAACGGACGATATGTTTACATACATATGTGCCAAATCTTATCCTAATCTTTCCAGTTGTCAGTTATATGTATGTAGTTTGTCTTATTATTTAATTGACTATAAACTTTTTAACCACTACTTTGAAAAAATACCCTATATAAAGGGTCTTGCAATAGGGACACTCAAAAGTAGACCGATAGTGACAACAAACGACGCCATATTTTTCAACGCTCTTTTGACATTTCCCTTCAGTAAGGTTTGCCATTTCATCATGGAAAGATATACGATCCAACAATGTGTCAAAATTATTAAAATTTACTACCGATATTCGGAGTCAATGGCCTCAACTTTAAGAGCGCTACGTCCAATTTATGGTCGTCCCCATTTCTGGCTGAATGGTTTCGTCAATAGGCAAAATATGCGTTATTGGACAGGCAGCAATCCACACGTACTCCATGAGTCAACATTGCATCCCGAAAAAATTACGGTTTGGTGCGGTTTATGAGCCGGCGGCGTCATTGGGTCGTACTTCTTCCGTGATGATCAAGACCGGCACGTTACTGTGAATGGGAATCGCTACCGCTCAATGATAACCGAATATTTTTGGCCCGAATTGGATGATATGGACTTGGACAATATGTGGTTCCCACAGGACGGCGCCACAAGCCACACAGAGAATGTCACAATCGATTTATTGAGAACCAAGTTTGGTGAACGTGTTATCTCCCGAAATGGCCCAGTCAATTGGCCGCCTCGGTCGTGCGATTTGACGCCGTTAGACTATTTCCTGTGGGGCTACGTTAAGTCTATGGTCTATTCCAAAAGGTCAGCGACGATTTATAAACTTCGTACGAATACCGAACGTGAAATTGCAGCAGTATCGGCCGATTTATGCTTGAAAACCGTCGAAAATTGGGTTCAGCGTCTGGACTTCTGCAAGCGTGCCCGTGGTATCCATGCAAAAGAAATCGAGATCCATACATAATGGCATCGAATGTACTTTTACAGGATAAAGAATTTAATTCACATCCCAAACCGTTTTTGTTTTATTTTAAAAAACTTTTGTAGCATTCCTATTGAAAATCCCTGTATTAACCCAGCCAAATTTTATACAAATCAAACGAATATACTCACATATGCACTCACACATAAACTATCACATTATAGTATTAGTAGGATTTATCTTAACCAAAATTATTGATTACTGAAGAAAACAATCAGTAAAAATATTTTTGTTTCATTTTTTTACTCTTAGTAAAATGTTTGAAAATCTTGTTTCCAAGCTCTTAGGCATAAAGTCCCATTGCAATTAAATCCTGGGAAGGACGAAGGGAATTTGAGACAGGATAAAGGGATTGGTAATACGTTGGGGATGAAACTTAATTTCTCTTCGACAAATCTTCAAGACTCTGGTGAATCTGAGAAGCATACCAAGGGATAGTGATCGCTTTCCTTTCTCAATATATCAGGACAGATATAGAGGAAATGCTCCATGCTATCCCCATCCTCGAGGCAAGGAGTGCACATCCGGTCTTGGATGATGCCAATGGTGACCATGTCCTTTCCCCATGGATCAACCCAACCACAACATTTTTCTGATAATGCAAATCAAGTTAAATTATTATTGTATTTACTGAAATTTCTTTCATTTTTACTGATAACTGAAACTAATTGCATTAAAAAAAATGTCTCACTCGTTTGCGTTTTTTTTTCAGTACTCAGTAAAGCAAAATATTTACTGCAAATTTTGTAATGAGTAAAAGTTTGCTGGTACTAAATTTTAATGAAACTAAATTTCATTATCAGTTTCTGTAGCAAATATATAATGCGGTTGATTTAGATATAACAAAAACAAGACGGGATATCAGAGTATATTTTATTTTTAAAATTGAGAAATCTCCTTTAAGTAACAGCAAAGCAAGAGAACTATGCAAAAAGTCGTTTCGTCGCTCTGATTCCGAGAAATTTACCGAAGTGCAACCGAGAATTGGACCAGCAGTGGTTATCTGGAAATATAGCCATAGTTATTGGCAGTAATAATACAAAAAATTCAACGCCCAATAAAATAGGGCGACCGCATTTACCTTATAATGACTCTCGCCCCCGGTTGAGAGAAAACTAGCTAGCGATGTTTCGTATAAGCACGATACTTCCCAAAATTATCTCAACGTTGCCCTGAACTAGCCCCAACTGCCCGTGAACTACTGTGGAAATGGTTCTTAGGATCATATATCCACATGTACTTCTGAACAGCGATATACTCGTTTGTTTTACCTCTCGAAAGCCCCGTGTCGCGACCTTGTGACGCTCCGTTCACAAATCACCTTCAAAAGCTGCTTAAGAATCCCCCTATTGCTACTATGAATAACATACTTATGTACCCGTTTTGAGAACGATACGAATATTTTTCGAATTTATAACAAACAAAATCCAATTTCAGCCAGCGTGCAATGTACGAAATACCGACCGTATTCACGTTTTTGGTAATGTTATAAAAAAAATTAAATATTTCATAAGTGGGGATACAGTTTTACAAATTTTTGATTTTTCTAGCCGAAATACATGCCTGTAGTGCGATTCACTAACTTATTTTAACGATATTCGCATGGTTAACTTATCTTAACGAAAATTTTTTTTTTTTAACGATTTTCGCCGAATCAGCTGTTGCCGTTAGCTCTTCGATTATCGAAAAATCAACGATAAGAAATTTAATGTTGCTAACTCAATCGAGAAAGGAAACATTCGCGATTTCAACTGTAATAAAAGATAAATTTAAAATTCGGTGATTTGTTTTCTTAATATTGAAAAGGAACATTAAATAATCTGCATATTTGGAGTTTGACTTATCACGTGGGGACGAAGAAGTAGGCCCTCCAATAGTAGATCTACGTTTATTCCGGGATGTGGACAATGCCTTTCATTTGAATTCAACAGAATTTCAGAAGCAGTATCGGTCAGCTCCAGACTTGGCTGAAAACCTAATTTCTCAACTTGACAGGTTTCCTATGAACCAAGTAAAGCTGCTAAAGAAATGTTTGGTTCAGTGTCGCCATTTTTTGTGGGATGCACTATTGGGGCCGTCGATTGTACTCATGTATCGATTTTGGTGCAAAAGAATAATGAGGAGGCGTATGCCAACCACCATATTAATGAGCAAATGGTAAAAGAAAACTTTTATGAGGCTTTCAAGTTAAAAAACCGAAATATAGTTGATTTTTAATATAAAGATAAAAGATCCTAATTAAAAATAAATATAAAAGCTAAGTACTCTGGACCACGATTCATAATGTACTGAATTTTGAAAACGAAAACAATGGCATGTTTGCAGAAGATTCCTTAGAGTCGAGTTGATGACTATTTTATCAAATCTCCCAGAGGAGAGTCAGAAATTCCGCTACAGTGAAACATTTAAATATAAAATAACAATTATAAATCTTTGTAGTTTGAAATACACTTTTTCCCCTTTAATCAAATCAAATATAATAGAAAGGCGCTCAAATTTATATTCGGCAGCACGCATTCTCTTGGGTTTTTTCATTCCTTTTTGTGTTTTTCACTAATTTTGGCATTTAGTTTGACCAAGATGCCACCCTTTAGTAATTTGAATAAACACAGCGAGGCAGCTGTTAAGTGTGGTTAAGATTAAGTTGGTAAATCATAGAATTGTTACTGCAATCGGCAAATATTGTCAACAAAAATTGCAAAATTGTCGCATCGCTTAAAGTGAGTGGATCGCACAACTGAACTCGAGAATGTCTGCTTGTTATTTATTACCATAGGTAATTTGAAATATTTAGCCTAGCTCCGGGGTGTGCGGGTACCGACCAGTATTTGTTTCACTTTTCTTGGAAAACTCGTTTTGCGAAGTAATACTTTTTGCAAGTATAGGTCAAATTAAAATTTCTACGCTTTTCGATTAGAAAATTTTAAATTTCAAATTTGGTTTTGAGGTTGCTAAAAAATTGCACAATTCAATAATCTCATTCTCTACACATCTAATCCTACCAATATTACAGCTGTGCAAGTACGTGTGTGAGTGTTTGGAAAAATTAATGGATATGATAATAATCTAAATCGAATATTGAAATGGGAATCTCTTTCTTAAAGTTCAATTTTGAAAATATGTATTTTTGGAGAGAGTTGGCATCTGCTAAAAAAGTAAATTAATTTAAATTATTAAGCTTAGAGAAATGTTACGGTAAGGGAATTGAGGTTATGAAGTTATAATGTGATTAAATAGTGTTGCCACCCATTCAAAACCATTAATTTAATTTTATCTCTAAGCTTACGAAAAAATAGCCGTCTGTGTGTGAAGCAAAAGCCTTTTAAAAACGATTAATTCAATTCAATTTAAAACCTAAGTGAAATTATGCTAGTCTGGTACCAAATGGAAACGGCGCGAAAGGTTTATTCGAGAAATATTTCATATATTTATATATAATGATTGCCAACTGTAAAATTCAACTAAATTTATCAGGTAAATGAAGCATTACAATAATGGTTTGAACGGATAGAAACTTAGCCCGGAAAATAATTTAGGGTTTGCCAATTGCTTGCAGAATAAAAAAGCATTTTTGAATACCATTTCCAACCATAAAATTTATTAGAAAATCTGTATGTGCATGAAAATATTAGAAGGAAAGGTAAGTTTTTCTTCATAGTAGTTTATAAACTATTAATATCCTGGCATATAATTTTTGGGACTTTCTTAATATTGAAATAGCAGCTAATTTAAATACGATTCTAATAAACACATACATAGGTACGATTAGGACCTATAACATGCTATATACCCGATTGAGGTTCAGCTTTTCAACATTAGAAAGCGATAATGTGGCGTTATTTTTCGAATGGCCCAGTCGGTTGGGTACCTACATAGATCATGCAATTTAACACCTCTAGCTAACTTTCTCTGGGATTTTGTGAAGCCATTATTTTAATTTTATTTTTTTGAGGTATTGATGTTGTAGCACAAATTGAGGGACCTACAGTTTTACGCCGACTTCGAACGGCGAATATGTTTTGTGAGAAATTTTTTTCATGGCAGAAATACACTCGGATATTTCGGCATTGCCTGCCGAGGGGCGACCGGTATTACAAAAAACTTTTTCTATAATTTTTGAATTTACTTTACCCTTCTAGAATTTGAACCAGGGACACACCGAATGAAGTGCGCACACGCTACACACTCGGCTAAGGCGGCCGCCATTGGCTTATGCGAATAAACCGGAAAATTTCACTTTGCCGTGAAAGCTAACATAATGCGAACCACTGAGTAACCGGGTCCGTTGTTTTAAAAAGTGGTCGAAAATCGGGCATATAGAGTGCCCCATATTCGCGGCAGTCACGGTGAATACATAACCCAACTTATATTTATTTTAATATTTTATGTTCAATTTAAAGTTCTACATCTCTAACAAAAACCTTCCTCACCGCCCATAAAGAAATAACATTTGATTTTCATCCGCCTTGCCGTGCATCAATATATTTTGCTAAATAAATGTTATTTTTATATTTACTATGATTATTTTGTATCACTATTCTAAAATATTTAAAGTTTGAAAGTAAACTTATAGAGTACATTAATAATATTGAGAATGTACAAGTAAATCTATATATGTAGGTACTACGTGCATCCTGTTTACAGCATTTCAGCATTAGATGTCACATTGCCTGTTGTGCGCGTTGTTTTTGTAACTTGATGTGCCATTTGGAAAACCGGTTGATTACCACAACCAACGACCTTAGTTTTAAAATAAAATATATTCCAGTATAAATTTGTAGACCAATCAAATGTTGCTCACCTTCCGGAATGCCTTGCGAAAATTATCTGATAAGAAGGCATACAATATTGGATTTATGCAAGAATTCATATACGCCAGAACATGTGCGATAATTTGTATTATAACTGAGACGTGTGTGCCAGGATACCATTCCAAAGCCTTCATAACGAGTATAACCTGCAAAATAATAAACACCAGTCACTTTATGAGTTTTGAAAATCTTAAAATTTTATGAGCAGTTGTGAAGTCATGTCGGACTTATTATTATGTATTACGTAATCAAATGACTGGAAATTTAGTATAAAATATGCCCGAAATGCATATACAGAAGTGGTCAAAAGTATTTACACAACGAACTTTTTTTGCACATTCCACTGAAGTAGCATTTTCTTGCTGTCGTTGTTGTTGCTGAGCAAAAAAATGCTATTTTTTTGTAAACCTTGGTCTATGCGCAAACGACTGAAGTCAATTTGGTAAAGATAACGGTATAAGGCACCGATAACAGATTTCTAATTTTTAAAATTTGAAGCACGTTTAGTTTATAAAGAATACAATAGATATTAACCACTGCTCTGACTCAAACAAAATTAAAGAATAAATGCTACTTCGCTTTGAGTAAATCCTTTTGACGCACTAAAAATGTGTGTAAATACTTTTGACTGCCGTTAATCATCAGTTCGCGTGCTCTGTTATCGGTCCCATATACTGTTAGCTTTACCAAATTGAATTCAGTCGTTTGCGCATAGATCAAGGTTTACAACAACATAGCATTTTTTGCACAGTATATATGCATATATGTATGTAGTATTACGAAGCGTGTATTTCGTGAGGGTCCGGCGTTTATGAAGGTTCGCCCCTAACTAACCCATCGGCTTTTCCGCAAATTCGTTCGTTCCAGTTGATTGAGTCCCGTTTATTGTCCCCGTCGGTTAAGTTTCGTCCAGTGTCACGGTTTGCTTGCAGGGTTGCTTTCTGCTATTAACCCGGTCCCACATATATGTGTACTATATGTCTCTGAGTTACAAAAAAAACTTTACTATTTGAAAGACCTCACTTAAGTCAGCAGCAGCGTTCATCACTAGGTGCGGCTGCAAGTTGGAATCCAAAACATAAAAAAATATTTCGATGAGAAGACTAAACAAGCTTCGGAAGAGTACCCTCGAAAAGTTTATGACACAGTATAACCAGTAGACAACTTGAAGTGAAACCTTGTCTGGGGTTGAACCTGTCAGGGTTGAAGTTAAGCGTATACATCGTTCTTACCACACATGGTTGCTCTTGGCAACAAGAAAAATTAATATAACAAATTGATCAAACAATTATATTATAAAGGGCATCTTTTTACTTAAGAACTCTGGCAAAATAAAATTGGTTATCGGGTTGCTCGGAGCGCCGCCACTAAGAAAAATGTCTACATACAAATGCAGCACTGTTCTTTTTCGTTGCTAAGGTTTATAGAGGTGAATTCACATCACTTGCACCATTTTAAACATTTGCGATAATTTTGTTTCACTTTTCAGCCTTAGCATAACCATAACCCAGAGATAGAGCATTTAAAATTTAACTCGAATCACATGGTTTCTATCATTGCCATAAAATACCAGCTTATTAATTGTTTATTAATCTAGTTGAAAATGAAAGCCCCGTAATCCTTTTAAAGTCCATTATTCGGTAAGAGAAATGTTGCCTACAAAAACTTATTTGCCGTGATTATAGTCGGTTTTATATTTGATAGCAGTTGTATGGCATAGCGGCGTATTCACAGTAAAAATAAAGTTGTTAAATAAAATTAGTTGTAGCTTTTTAACCCAATTTTCAATGGGTTATCTGACGAAAACGTTTCAACTAACTTTAAGTAGCAATTTAATGTTGACTACGAATATGCGCCAAAAGCTACAACTAAGTAAAGTGCGTACCAACTTAATTTTGTTTATGAATACGCCCAATAATTTTGAAAATGCTGTGTATCAAATTAAGTCGAAATTAACTTTCATGTCGATTTTTTGATTACCTTGATCAAGAGGCAATGAATCCTAATTATATTCTAAAATGTTCAGATTTGATTTGGATATAATGGGGAGATATGTATTCTTTATAATATGTGTCCCTTTATTTAATGCTTGTGTTAACATATCATATGATTACGAATATTACGTCCATTTTTCATCCTACCCTGTTTATGAAGGTTTCCACTTCAGCTATTTACAATATATTACTTCGTAATGAGAATGAATGAATTATTTTATATTTTTCCAACTTTTTTGTCTTTTTTGCATATGAAAAAATTAATTACAATATATTTTCAATTAAATTTATAATACAAACTTTGCGATTTTTTTTACAAAAATCAAGTGGTAGAAATCGTGTCCTATATTCAGATTGCAAAAGAAGTTCCTAAAATGGAAAATATATTTGTCCGTTAGATTTTTAGCAAATCTTTAATGACCATAAAAATTTTATTTTCGCAGAACGTTTCTTAAAAATAATGAGTAATGTGTCAAAGACAGAATTTGTCTCTTTCCGAAATTGGATGAATTGATGTTCAGTACCGATGAATTTATAAAACATTTTATCATTCTCTATTCGAATAGCACTTTGATATACATATGTATGTATTTCCGTAGTTCAAGACATTATGTATATACTTTTACATAAATTTTGATTTATTGATTGTTTTCTGGTAGCACAGAACCCTTATAGGCGAGAAGGCCAAAAACCCGCAGCTGCAACTCTATAAGCCTTGTCCAGGCGTGAATTTCGCCAAAATTACAAAACCAAAAAATGAAAAAACCGAAAAGGTTTTGTACTGGTTGTACTGTGGTTTACGATACCCGTGTAAAACAAACACGAACTACCAGCAGAAGGAAGTGGTCCGAGATCTACAAGAATCAGATACCACGTGAACCTTGGCCTCAATTTAAGAAGAAAAAAACTGCACGCCAAAGTTGGTCAGGTAGTATTTAGGTTTGTACCTACTATTGACTACTAGGAAAGCAAGCAAAGGAATTGTTCTTCCATACAACAGAATTTGCAGTTTTGGCATTGTGTAAACAGAAAACAGTATATATAAAAAAAAACAGAGGACGAAGCAGATTTAGGTATCTAGTGCTAGAATAAGCAATATGCCTAGGTTCATGAGGAATTTAAATAGGTTTGCATCAAAAGGTATAATTTGATATGTAGACTACGATAGAATATAACATCATTGTCCACGGATGTAGAAAAATTACATTACTATGCGCCAATTGAGTGACGGATGTCAACTTGGGTAGCACTACCACCAACAAACAATGATCAAGTCTAACCAAATTATTAACCGTAGCATTTAATTCTCACACAATTAAAAAAAAAAAAACAGTAGAAGATCCGGAGAATCGAGCATTTTTATTCAATATATTGCTTTACAAAAGAATCAATTGTTATGGTAGACGCCTTTGTAACTTTAAGTTGGAGTCTAAAATCGCGGAGAAAGTTACTTAATTTGTTGCTGTTTTACAACTGAAAAAATGAAATGAAACACTAACGGATAATAATCAATGTAACCATTTTTTCTGTAAAATAAAATGGAGCAACAAAGATATTGCAAGATTATAATTAAAAAAGTTACGAGAGTTATGTTCAGTCTCAGTGGAAAGGAATTTTTAGGTATTAATGATTACACTGTCCAACAGCATTTTTGGAACAGAATAGCGACCCTATAATTCTGAAAGGGTATGTAGGGAGCATTATAATATGGTTCTTCAATTGTAGGGAATATCTTTATTCTGCTTTGATGGTGCGTAAGATGTCCACAAATAAAACAAAACCAATCTCTTAATTTGCAAACAGAATCCGCCAAGCTTATTTAAGCTTTAATTGTTCTTTTTTTATATTAATTTTAGTAAAAATCACACCCGATATGTACTGCTTAGTAGCTCAATTATGCTTAATTTTATCACACCCGATTTGTAAGTCACAGCTGACTAGACGCGAGAACTCAGTGTTTGGCCCGGCCGAACTTGACGACGTTTTCACCTGCTTTGTATACTAGGTTGTTCAATAACTTTTTTCTTTCGATAAGAGGGGCGTTGCTACTAGCCCAAAATTTTGTTTGTTTTGTTGGAACACTCTTCATATG
Organism: Anomoia purmunda; assembly: GCA_951828415.1. Lineage (NCBI taxonomy): Eukaryota > Metazoa > Arthropoda > Insecta > Diptera > Tephritidae > Anomoia > Anomoia purmunda. The sequence continues at coordinate 79,789,779 of OX639995.1, read as the reverse complement.
AACGTATGTGTGTGAAGTTTAATTTCAATATGTCATACCATTCTTTGTTTACAAGCCATTTAGTGTCGCCATGTCACAGTATTTTTTTGCAGACCTTCCGGATTCTCACTTCAGGGATGGGATCCACAGATTGGAGGATCGTTGGAGCAAGTGCATTAATGTTCAGGGAGATTATACTGAATAATAAAGTGTATTTTGAACCATAAAATTGTGTTTTCTTATCGAACACCAAAAGTTATTGAACAACCTGGTATGTTGGCGTGTAATTTTGCCAATTAATCGTAAAGAGCTTTATTTACAACGATGGTGTCTTTGGTGCCCCCCCCCCCCCCCCCTGAAATTTTCCGCCAAACATTTTCGTAGAATATTTTAATCCTTAAATGTCCTTTTTTAAAGGATATTTTTTGATTTTCTCGAAAAAAGGGTCAAATTGACCCATAAAGAGACCAGTTAGAGGGTTAAGATCTTCCACAAAAATAATCCTCATACAATTCCACAATAAAACTCTAACCATAAGAATTCTCTCAGACATTAACTTACAACATTTTTTTCATATAGTACAATGCTCACTTCGACCAAAAAATGAAATATTTGACCCACTGTAAAAAAAAAACTCAGACGTGCAGGACCATAAGTTTGTTCTACAAAAATTATCTACTCAACATACCCTTTCAGAATTAGGGGGTCGCTATTCTGTTCCATTCAAAACGTCTTCATTTGTTGGACAGTGTTATCAATTAAGCTCGCTAACAAATTTGGGAGGGGCAACCAATAACATATGACTTTCTGCGTAGAACTAGCGGATGTTTTGTTTTTATCATATACTTTGTTGCTTATTGGATTATCTAAGGATTGGTGACACTGACTGAGAAAAAAATAGTCCACATTTTTTTGGGTTGTATTATTATTTTAGTTAAGCGTTATTATCTAGGTTAGGAGTGATACGCACATTAAATATATGTGTTCATAATAATGAGAGGAGCCCAAGTCATATACTTCGTGTGCCGAGGTATTTAATGAATTGCATTTGAAATAATTAAAAAATAATTTATCATACGACATTTTAATTTAGAATTCTTTTATAATTATTTTTGGCCTTATATCTATGAATCGTCTGTATAATTTATAGAGGTTGAGGCCAGGTGTGTATTAGGGAACAATATGAGAAAACAACAATTTTTCAAACTGCTAAAAGTGATAGCTGCTATTTCGGAGATCACCACATCTCCTCATCAGACTTCTTTCTTTCAAGATTTTACCTGGCTTTGAGCCATGATACACGGAGTTGCTGGCATCACCACAATGTGCTTAACAGCCAAGAATAATAGAAAACAAGATTACGACAATGCTGGCAACGTACACGTCACAGCGTTTGCTGCTAGCGAGACGAAAAGGAAGGTGATAACTGCACTTGGGCGTTTTATTTGCACTGCAACTGCTAAAGTACAAAGCTCGGCACTTCACATTTTTCATTCTGTGTTTAGCTTTTTGAAAAAATCACTCAAATCACAGAAAAATCAACTTTTTAAGAGCCATCTGTGACGTCAATCCGTCAATAAAGGCAAGTACGAAGTAACGGAGTGCTTTTGTCGTCACCTTCTTTTCTCTGCATCGTGCTGAACAAAGTGGTCGGTATTGTTATTTTATAAATCTATAAACTCTATGTTCTAGTTATAGTCTACTTTTAGGCGTTTTCGTCTTTATTGTAATTATTATTATTCACTATCACTTTTACCACTTTGAAAAATTGTTGTGTTCATATTATTTCCTAATACAAACCTGGCCTCAAGCTCTATAAATTAGAGTAGAATTATTTTAGTCTTGAATAATGAAAATTTATTCAGACTATGGAATTTCGTCTGAATTTTATTCGAAAATGTTGTTGTTAAAGCTTCAATTAACTTAGATCATTTTTCAAATTAGCTGAAAGCAATAAAGAATTATGAGTTTTATGCGAAAAACAATATCTTTAATGAAATAATTCATGAACTTTTATTAATTATCTTTAAAAAGTAACCCATGTGCCATTTTCAAGTCATAGTGTAACTAATTTCAATTTTAACTAGTTGATTTCATACAACGTTGAAATTACAACCATTATCAAGGAGCAATTTTTTGACGATATTGTAAAAATTTCATTGAAAAAATTTAGTTTAAAATAACATAGTGTGAAATAGGTGATAAACAGTTTTTTAACGTTAACTTAGATAATTTTCATAACTATGGGCACACATTTACATTAGCCATGAAGGCTTGTTATTTTCTGAAATCCGTAGTGGAGTCCAACCATAGCGATACGGAATCACTCGCATTAAGAGCGATAGAGCTGGAAATAACTGAACTGGTGGTAGCCCCTATTCTGTATACCTTTCATGAAGATGAAATGGTATTATAATTTGGTCCGATATTTGTAAGTATAAGAGGAAGAATAGATACATAGATCCATACCAAGTATACTTAAATGAACAGAACCGCGAGCTGATTATATTTAGTCATGCCCGTCTGTCTGTCCATGTATCTATTTGAACGCAAACTAGTCCCTCAGTTTTAGAGATATCTCCCGCTGATTATTCGGATTTGAGGTTTCGCGTTATAACTCCTGGAAATCATCACCGTGTTTCTATAACTTATGGCTTCCATACAATTGATTGTTCAGATATGAGGTTTTGCTTTAAAGCTTCTATACTTGTCAAATCTTACCAGGTCTACTGAGAAAATCATCAATAATAGGCTAGGGTTTGAGACTTTAGCATTTAAAGCATTCCTTGGAATGCGATTGAGCCAACTTGGACTACATGCATTGCTAGAAAATATTCTTACTACAAAACAGCAAACTGTGATTGATTTTTATTGACTAGGTTCTCGGCAGACAGTATCTACAAGAGCGATAAAATATGAAACCTCTTACAATGACCATGACGGGATATTTGTTAGTTCTAACGCTTACATTACATTACATTTTTTTGTGTATCTTAATATGTAAATTTTTCTAGAAAAATAAAATTTAGTTTATTATAGTTAATTTATTTTTTTGATTGCATTTTATTTTTTTACGCTAATAATGAGTAGTTAAAATTAAGTTTTTATATATTCATAAAAGGTATGTATTTTCTTATTATCCGCACAATCTAAGATTCTGAAAATATTCACCGAAGCTATGGCAAATATTTGCATTATTATTGCACAAAAATATGTGCGCCTATTACTCACGTGTATAGGAAGCCAACATATGGCGAACGCGAATACCACTATCACAACCATTCGGGTCACGCGCCGTTTACCTTTCCTGAAATATTTGGAAAACAAAAAATTATTACAAATTGTACACAAGTAAGTAAACAATATGAAAGGAGACGCTATTAAGGTTTCTGTTTGGTCAACATGGTATATAAAGCTCAGAGGATGATTACATACACATATTTACTTTAACAAATATGTACGCTACATTATATGCCGAAAAAATAAGAGCTAAATTTCTTATTCTATAGTAGAAAACAAACATAAAGCCTGAGAAGTGAAAGGAAAATATTCTGCGGTGGCTCTAAGCGATAAAATCCAACAAAATAAGTTTTTTCCCCATTTTGTTTTTTTACTGATGACTACAGTGACAAAATTTTAGTTTCATTTCATTTCAGTTATTTACATTATAGAAAACGTAATTATTTTCTTAAAGACTACCTCGAATTCATAAAAAAGTAACAAATAATTAATTAAACATTTCAAAAAGTAAAAGTCAGCTTAGCATTAGATAAAAAATAATCTATAGCTAAATAATTTTGGAGCAAATTTTACTCTGTCAAGAATTAGAGGCATATACCTGATTTAGAGTATCAAAATCTGAAAGTTCCGCAGACTTCTTAAGGGATATTAAAGCAAATTGCTTTGTATTATTCTTTTATTAAATTTTTTTATCATGAATTGAAATTATTTTAAACTATGATTCAATCAAATTATAAAGTAGCTGGTTCTTAATGATACCACCAGATGTATGAGAGTAAGTTTATTTCTGACGTAGAATAATTTCTACATTTCGGTAAGTATTACAATCGTGCTCAGATTGTTGAAATTTTAGAGCTTTACAAAAACGCTTGTATTAAAGCTTCACGCTCCAAATTTACCGATATACTCAGTTTTAAAGTTGCTAGATTTATTTCGGAATTGATACAAAGAAATGGGGTAGATTTCGAGCCAATAATCTGCTCTAGCAACTTCGATTTTCCTTGTGTTTATGAATAATTCGCATTTTCAAAGTTCACTTTCAATAAGTAAAGGAAATATTATTGTAAACAAAATTAGTTGAAAACTGCCAGAGCTGGAACGTTTTTAAACTTCTTCAATCAGAGGATAAATGTTCGCCTAAATAAAGATAATATCACTATCAGCCATATTCTGAATAGTAACTTAACAATGGGAGAAGAAAATATAAATTTCCAGAGAATTTATATTCAGAACGGGGCTGTATAAAAATCACGATCACTAGGTAGTACTTATTAGCTAATATGAGATAATATATGATTGCAGCTAATGGACAACAACTACACCAGCGCAGAACAAGGTGATTCGCAAATGAGAAACGGGGAAAACACCCCTTTTTAGCAGACGATATTCTTTAGTGTATTTTATTGTGGTATTCTTGTTTGGAATTATCCTTCTATACATTTTGGTCGGTTAACTTTATATTTAATCTGTCTATGCTTATGTTGTTGCTCCCATACAACATGCAAATCAGCCTTATCCACTGCGTCGCCCAGTTTTTGTCATATCCCTTTTGTAGATATTTTTGGTTGATAGTGTGGTAGTTGTTACGCGAACCAGGTATCGAAAATTATGATTATGAAAAAAATGATTATTTGGGGAATTGGTGCTTTTCGACTTTTATAAGTTTTATTTGTTTCTTTTATCAGAAATAGTCATGTTGCTATAGTTAGTTTTAGCATAACATTCAAAATATTAATATTTTTTTTCTTGTAAATTGATTTTGTGAAACTAGTTGTCAGAGTTATATATTTGCGTTCAATAATAATCCAAATTTGTTGAGTGTAATATTTTTGATCGAAATTTAAACTCATTTCTTGGGCGCTATTTAATTTTTCAAAAATTAAAATAAATTTTCGAGTTATATTTTCTTTTTTGCATTTAAAAACTCAAAACGCTAAACCCACCTTATAATAACTGGTTGGTCATGAATATTCTTTGCTAAACCCCGTCTGATAAAATAAATAATAAAACTAATAAATAGGTGTTATTTTTGATCACAAAATAGTAATATTCAAAATAATCACAGCGAAAAGTAGCAATCAATGAACAAAAAACGAATCTGAGAAATTTATTATTATTATTGGTCGCAAATTTTATAATTTTAAATTAATAATAAAATAAATATTTTTATTTATAGACTATATAATATTATGGTCCTAATTAGATCTTTGAACGTGCTCTTCAGTTGCACGTATTCTACGTATAAATAAAGCGGACACTCGAGTACACTAAGGCGCAGGAAAAAGTCACGACGTGACGTGATTATGAGATAAAAAACGCGCATACATACTTAGGAATCGACATGTCAATGCGTATATGTGTATGTCCATCAGTACATAAATATTATGTGTGTATGTGGCTTGGGACCATTTCGGAACTAGTTCAGGAATATTTGAGGACAAGTTGTGGATCGTTTCGGCGCTATTTTCGAAACATTTTCACTTTCAAGACCATAACGGGACACAACTACTGCTGCCACTACTTCTACTGCTACTACTAATTACTACTACTATTTCTACGCTACTACTAAATATTACTATTATTTTTACAAAGGCTACTACTAATTGGTATTAGAATATGTCACAGAAAGAATTTTGTGAAAATCGCATTCGTTGGGATGTTTCCGCGATCTGAAATATAAATTACTAAATTCAAGTTATACACCTTAATTTATCTTTTAATTTGCCTCATTTTGATAGCCGCTAGTATATCAAAAAATTACGGACAATTGAAAAAATGTGACAAATCGTTGAATAAATTTTACAATTCTCAAAAAAAAAAATTTCTATCGTGGAAACAAAGCCACCATTACTATAATTATATAGATAACAAATTTTCTGATTAGGATTACCCAACTGGTCACAACTTTACTTAAGCGGGACGCATGCAATTTCAACATTTATGTAATTTATTATACTAAAGTTAAATGGGTTATGAAACTGCATACCAAAAAATTTTCTACAAGGTCTGCATATTAAATATTTATGTATTTTATTATAGAAATGAGCATTGGCTTAATCGATTTGTTGGTCGGGGTGATACTATGCTTTATACCAAGCCACAATTCGGAAGTTCTACATACCTGGACTCTTCCGATGGCTTACACCCAGGTGGGCTTCTCCACAGACGGGCCAGCATTCCCATATAAAGGAAACAGATTAAAGTCAGCGGTGCCATGTAAGATGATATAAAGAAAGATATCTAAAAATACAGAAAAGGGGGGAAAATAAAGCAAATGAAGCAATTTAATTTTAACTAATCAATTGTTATCAAATACCAGAGAAGTTAATGAAATTGACTGATCTTTAGCAAATTACCTGAAACCCGATTAAACTCCAACCATCCTCTTCGGTGGAGAATACGCAGGCCGTGTAACTGCCTCCTTTGAAGTAGTAGGGTCGGACCGAATGTGCCAATGCCACTGGAATAGCTGAAGTGACAATAAGAACCCAGGCACAGATAATAGCACTGAAATTGTATTTCAAAGCAGAGTAATTAATAATCTAAATTGTAGTCAATTTTCACGCCACTAGTTAACGAAACTTTTAACAAAACCAACCGTAAATTGCTTTCCTAATCAACAATGTCAAAACTTGCCTCCACTAAAAATAGCTTCAGCATTAGTGAAATCTGTACAAATGTAAAAATTTTTATAACAGAATTTTCATAATGTTTTCACATCTGAGATCAGTTTCTAAAATTGCGAATTGCAAAACACTATTGGAAAACATGGAGGAAAGGTCTTCCCATGTTTTGACAAACCTACGAAAAACATTCAGCATCGTGTATCTCGAAATCTAGACGTGACCAAAAAATGTTGTTACTATTTTCAAAATCAACGGACCCAATTCCATAGGAAAAGTGATATTACACTAATTGTACATTTTGATTGTTACACCATGAAATGAAAAATTGTTGGCATATTTTCAACTGAAAAAGTGAATGTGTCAAAATTTAAATTAGCCGCTTTTACAATATTTAATTTTACTGTTCTTTAAAATAAATATTTTTAAAAAGAATGAACATAAATGAATAATTTTCGTAAAGGCTCGAAAATGAACTTATTTTTTGCATTATAAGCTCAAAAAGTAATATTCCAATTTTTGCAGAGGACTAATCAGTGTGTAAAAGCTCAATGTGGCTTTAAATCAATAGCCATAGAATTGCTATTCTGAACTTTATTTTTCAGTAACTCCAAAGGCCTTCGATAACAGGGTTTTTGTCTTTATCTTTTTGTTTATATCTAAAACTCTTCTTCTACTATTATGCGTTGCTTAAATCTAGTGCAACAGCTAAAAACCCCAACCACTTCATCACTACTTAAAATTTCAGAGTATCCTCCGAGTGCGCTTCGGAATGCATCACTCATCAACATCCTACTGAAGTACCCAAAATATTCTACCAGCAGTAATGAGTATAAACAAATGTTTGATGCGGTATTAGAGTCCTTAAATAATGATTGAAACTTGTATTACACGGACGGATCCAAGTCTGATACCAGCATGACGTTTGCTGTGACAAACCAGCTAGGTGTTACTATTATGGTCGGTTCCTTGCCATTCTACTGCTCGGCATTTACTGCCGAAGCAGCCGCAATATTTCAGGCAGTACGATTTGCTTCCCGAATGGGAAATAAATGCATTATATGTACCGACAGTAGATCTCCAATTGGAGCTTTATTCAATACCAATAATACACCTTTAATATCCAATATTCGTAGCATGCTCTTGCAAAGCAACAGCTGTATAAAAATAATGTGGGTGCCTAGCCATATCGGAATTCGTGGCAACAAAATTGCCGATAAAATAGCGAAAGAAGCTTCCAACCCCCCACTTTGCTTCTTTGACTATTTCACCCATAAAGATATGCAGACTTGTTGAAATACACGTAAATGAAATCCAAGCAAGGGAATGGAGTAATTACGATCATCACTACAAAAAATTTAATCCTGCGGGAACAAAGCCTTTATACCCAGGAGACTCGACTTGTAAAAATATAAGGAAATTTATAAGACTTCGAATAGGACACACAACTGCTACACATGCTCACAAATAAACCAAATTGCGAGTTCTGTGGATCAAATGATGTCACGGTTATACACTCCTCGATACCTGCCCGGCACTTCAACAAATCAGAGTTAATGTTTTTTCCAACAAAAAACCTTCTTTATATCTAGAACGGACTAATGACCGTACCATAGAAATCATATCTAAATATAATTCGCTTTGCAAATTAAATATTTAGTTTAATTACACTTTCATACATGCATCCATTTACTTTTCCTTTGAAATTTATCTTTTATATTGTATCTAATTTTATATATCTTAATAACTCGATCTCAAATCTGACTAAGATAATATAACATAAGCTAAAGGCCCTGGCAGCCAGTGTTTTATATCTATAAGTGAAACGATTATTTGTAATTATATCTGTTTTAAATAAATTAATAAATAAAACTCATTTACATATTCAGTGACCTAAAATTATTCTAAAATAACGATTTTTTAATGAAGTACTTTTTTCGTGTAAACTATCGGTGTGGGTACACATACGTCTACTTACAGCATTGCATTGCGTTCCGTACGCAACGACATACTTGTCACAGGATGTACAACGGCAAAAAACCGATCGAAGGACATCAACACCAAAGTATAGACGCTACAATGGCAGGTGACTACAATCATATACTGTACGAATTTACACCACAAATCTCCGAAAGGCCAAGTGGGCAACACATAATCGGCGGCCGTGAAGGGTACACAGAAGATGACAAAGAGTATATCGGATACAGCGAGATTGATGATGAGTAGGTTGGTGGTGGAGCGCATCTGTTGATTGGCAGCAACCACTGCAGACAGGAGGATTAAAATCAAAAAGCAATGCACAACAATATTATTTATATATGCGGTCGTAATATACAATAGAAAAGTGTCAAAAGAAAACTAAAAAAATGTGAGTAGTTGAGCATAATCAATAATACATCCGCTCAAACATTACAAACAACGAAAGAATTGAACTTTTGAGGGGAAGATCTGCTTTTCCGCTGACCGGAAAATCAAAAGAAATAAAACCGAATGTTTACTAACTACCAAACAAATTTCCGATGAAGACAAAAATAATAAAACTAAAAATAGTAATAAAAAGCTTAGGAGTAAGATGTTATCTAAAAAATTTATAACGATGAAAAATGCCATTGGGAGAAAACGAAATTGTTAAAATACATAACTGATTTAAATATTTATATTCATACCAAAATAAAGCCAAATAGCTATAAAACTTTTCTTCAGCGAAACGAACTATTTGACACCAATATATTCTCTCCAAAATATAGGTATGAATCTTCTCCTCGCCATGATGTTCCGTTTGACGCTCATACTCCAAATAACTTTCGTATAATTTAATTGGATTCAACTTTTCTTATTTCAATATTTCATATTGTTTCTAATTTAATTAAATACGACTTTCTAAAGGTGTGGAATGATTCTTCAAAATAAATGTAAATATGAACCAATATGAGCCAAGTCGAACCGCTTGAACCCCCCGTTTTAATATTTCATATACCGTGTGTATAAATTAATTAAATTCTAAATTGCGAACAGGTGGCAACCCCCTCCAAACCAAGCCGAGAATAAAAACTTTCCGGAGTAGAAACAAATATGTGTGCAAAATTTCAGGCAATTCCGTGTTGTGTGCTTTTATATGTAGAGGTTAAGATAAAATAAAGCTATAGTAAATTCTAGCCCTCCATCTCTGTTCCGTAACTGGAATAATTTTAGTAAACTACAATAGGGGCTATCATACTGCTCAAACATAAAAAACAGGGGGATCTACTAGGCTTTGCAAAACTCTGTCCAAGGAACAGATGAACTCAGGAAGCCCTCAAGACAAAATAAAGTTTGCACTGAACAGTCCAGATTACGTTACTATTTTATTATCCTTACCGTCTCACTTCTAAACGCAGACTTCAAAATCATTTTTATTCTCATCTACATTTGGCAAAGCTTGAAGAGAGTCTCTTATATCTTTCATGCGCATGCAAAATTATCGACGGCCCAACAGGCGTTCATTAATGATCGGTCAACAGAAACTACTCACTATGAAGTTGTAAGAATAGAATGAGCTTTCAATGATTTACAATTTGTGCAATCACTCAATCTTTCTCGAAGGTTGGAACCAACGACCCCATAGGCAGCTGAATTGAAGGGATGCTCGGAAATATAAGCAGTACATGAACTACTAACCCGCTATGCGAATATGCGTATTCCTCTGAGGGGATTACTATCCTAGCTCCACTTAGTGGAAGCCCTGAACTTGTGGAACTCAACAAAGATGGATCAAATGTAGTTTCATATCGGATAATGTAGTTTTGGCAGTTTTGGTTCCTTTTCCTTAATTGTCAGCTAACTTCTTGCGCCCTCAGTGTCAAACCGAGCAAGATGGAGCTGATGATGTTTACCAAGAAAACAAAAATAATCATTTCACACTTCCTGCTTTCAACGGAACGGCTTTCACATCGTTCTCTGAGGCGTGGTAGTTAGGCATCATATTAGATGCCAGAACGCATTCGGTATTAATTTGGCATATATAAATGGTTTGCCGCTTCTTTCACCGTAGAATTCATAATTAAAAAAATACCATACAAATACATTACCGGGGGGTACCCGTGAGTCCACTTACAAGTTTTTAACGACAAATGTTATGATTTAAAATAAGTATAGCTATATAGCTTATGTAACAAATTTTAATTTAAAAAACAAAAACTATCGAGATTAAAGAAAAACAGCTAAAAAAAATAGAGAAAAACAGAAGTGAAAAGACGCATAAAAATATTTAATGCTTTTTAAGAAAAAACATTTAATTTTATGAGATATTTATTAATTTAAAAAAACCTATGTCGTAATTTGAAGTAAAATTTACATCAAAATAAGGAAAATTTCTTTTAGGTTGTATTGTTTTTTTTTTCAAAAACGCAAAAATTCAAGTCGGTGACAAATTTTATCTGCACCCTTTTTGACCGGAATAATTACTATATTTCTATAAGGTAGAATATATTCATTTAGTATTTATATTAATGTATTTCGAAAAATGTCTAATAAAAATTTCACAAAACAAAATTGCTATTCACTTATCTTTTCAAGTAGTGGCCACACGTGTACTCCGGTTATACCTTCGCGTTTGTGTCGCCTAATAGCTGTGAAACCACTTAACTCAATTTCATAGATGGTCACTCAAACGATGTAAAAATGCTTTAGATTTCTAAATTCAAGTAGTGGTTGTTTCCCTAGGGCAGTTAAAATTTGCTATTGGGCACACGTAATCCGATTATGCGTTCTAGGGTTAAACCCACTACGGGAAATGCAAAGTTGCCTGCGAGCCATTGCCGTCAACGACAAGTCCATTTTAAAATAATGCTTACCAAGTAATGAAAAGAGTGATAAAGATAATTCCGGCCCTATTACGACAATATATTTACACTAACAGCCACGACGAAGATGTTTCCAAAATGGATATCCCATGCAACAGTCGATGTTGCTCCCGCAATCTCCATGCTAGTACAGAAAAAATTATTCACTATATCTGTTATACTTTATATGCAAGTGAGACTAATGTCCCTTACAGCACATCGACCTATAGTAAGTGCATATTAATTTAAATACTTTAAGTTATTTTATTATAAAACTAGAACTATATAAACATAATTAAGGGGAAACAGAAACGAAGAGGAGAAAGGAGGTGAATGATAGTAGGAGGTCCAAAAAACTAAGTTTGGATTCTTAATCATTTAAGAGAGAGTAGAAGAGAGTTCCAAAGGTGAAGCGTCGGGTTTAGATTTATTAGACAGCAGATACTAGGGTTCTTCTGGGCGGTAGATCTACTGAATATATCCAACTGTACAATGAATAACACTGCATAACAAAAATTAAAAAAAAAACTGCGGTCATGATTTGGTTAATAGTTTTTATTAACAATAGTAGCAGGCTTACGAAGTGGGTTTTTACTTTTTTGGATTGGCTCTAGTTCTTGAGATAAACGAAACTTAAGAAATTAATGAAAAAAAATGATATGACCCACTTCCAGTTGTATTAATTTAATTATTCCTCAATAAGTTGTGTTATATAAATTATTAAAACAAGTAGTTCGTTGGTTTAAATATTTTATTTCCCTTGCAAGAGATCAAGGGCAGCCGGCTAAGTCGGGTGAGTTAAAACAACTAAATATTAATTCGACGACTTCGCCTAAATACCTGAATCATTCTTCCACCACTTCACATCAAGCTTGGGCTAATGAAACAGTTCATTAAAGTCCTTGATAAGACAGGCGACTGTTTCGAATATGTGTGCAAAAAAATTCCACTCCTTAGTATGGAAAAATTAAAAGCAGGAGTCTTCGATGGTCCTCAAATTCGTACCCTTCTAGAAGACACTGAATTCTTAAACCATATGTGACAAATTGAATCTGAAGCCTGGCTAAGCTTTGTTAATGTAGTCAAACATTTTTTGGGAAATAATAAATCACCGGACCATACAAAACTAGTTGCTGATATGGTTCTCAATTTACGCAAACTAGGAGCTAAAATGAGCATTAGATTACATTATTTACATAGTCATTTGGACAAATGCCCGGACAACCTAGGCGATTACAGTGAGGAACAAGGTGAACGGTTCCACCAGGACATAAAAATAATGGAAGAAAGATACCAAGGTCGATGGGTCGACCACATGATGGCAGACTACTGCTGGAACTTAATACGGGATTGTCCTGAGCAACAACATCATAGGAGGTCCTACAGAAAAAGTTTATTGTAATTTTTTTTAAATTAAATATGTAATGAAAAGAATATATTTTTTTTTATTTTTGTATTATTTTTATACAGGCGCGCAACAAAAATATAATTTAAATCTATATTGGTATTTTTAATTAGGTTTTTTCGTGAAATATTTAAAAGTCTTTATCTGAAAAACTAGAGCCAATTCGACAAAACTGATATTATTTTCGTAATCAGCGCTCCCAAATTACCCTAAATCGACTTAAAAATTTCCGACCGCAAAATTTTATTCCGCAGTGTAATCCAAGCAGTGAGGTACTGAGGGTGAGACAATCGAGTCTCTTGGCTCAGCGACCGACAAATTGACAAAATAATCCGAAATTTAGCAATTTTCAAATTTCGCGGACTTTTTTCCGCTTAACCAAATACAGTAGAAGTCCATTAGTCCGGAATCCAACAGTTCCGAATGCCCGATTGTCCGGCATCGCTCCGGAAAATTGTAAAGATTTTCGTTTTCTCCGAAAGTGTCTTTAAACAAATAAAAACGCTCGAGAGCTATTCGGAAGTTTTCGGGGTAGTTCGGGATCAACCGGAAGCGCTCGGTATTGTTCAGATACAATTAGCGGCCGGCTAGTCTCAGCTGTCACAACAAATTTAGATGCAGTGCAGCTCCATTAATCAATCACAAAGCGTCTTCGCCATTTTTTGTGCGTTCTTGTTTTATGTCCTTTCACATCGCAGTAAACGTAACTTTTGAAGCTGTTTATAAAAAAAGCGAGTTTCGTTCATAAAGCTATGCAATTGACAAATTTGTCTCTGGAAAAAGCTGCTCATTTGCTTAAAAAATTGAGAAATTGATTGACGAATTCGCTGAAATGAAATTTCGAAATTTTTTTTTTTTGTGAATTGAGGAAATTGAATATATTTTGTATAATGCAGTTCTACTTTTCTTATGTATGCAATATATTATGTAATTATCCTTATATTCTCATTGTAAATTGCTGCAAAAAGTGTAGTGTAGTGTTGGAAATGTTCGATTTATTTAAAATTCTGTTGAGGGAAGAGTGGCGAAAAAATTGTAATTCCCCTCAGGCAAATCCAAGTGTGTTGAAAACTGAAAGTCGTAGCAGCACGAAATACCAGGTTTCACAAGAATTAGTGGTTCAAAATGGCGCTTAAAGCGCCAACTGGATGATGGGCGGTGGCCTAGGCAACGTTTCCACCTACCAACTGTACCAGAGACAATTCATTTATATGGGCGTAAAGCCTGAATATTAGCTTTCAGAACAGCAAATTTTCACCGAGGAATTGCCTTAAAATGAATTAATTTAATAAACGAAATAGAATATTTAATATTTACAACTTTTTGGTTTCCTAACTTACGCTATTATATCTTTGTAAACAAATTGTCCCAAATCGGTTTTTATTTTTTAAGTAAACAAAAATAAAGGAGGTTTATTATTAAAAATAATAAGTACTTATTTATTTGAGCAAATATTACAAATGACTGCAAGAAATGCAAATAACTATGATATGTGCCGGGGTCCAATCAGTTAAGTGAAATGATTTAAAAGTAACCGGAAAAGCGTACTTAACAAAAGACATACGAATAGTTTTTTATCTTAAATGATTTAATTTGTAACCTGAAATAAATGTATAAACAGTTATTCTATTGTGAAGTAGGATTAAATAAATTAGGGTTTAATTAAATAATTGCCTGGGTATTAAAAACTTGTGTGAATACTCGAGAACAAAATTTAGCACGCTATATATAGATACATATGTAAGTAAAATTTTCAATTTAGTACTCACCAAATATGACCAATGCATTTCCAAGTAATCCAGCTACCCCAATAATTCCAAAAAATGCTGGCACTATAGCGGAAACTACACGCTCCAATGGATCAAGGTCAAATTCCAGCAGATTGTCCGGCAGATGTGTGGAATTTTTGCGATCAATCGCATCACCTGCTACACCACCTACTGCAATCAAACTCGCACTAGAGCTAATAGCTTCTGGGCTATTGTTATTGATCAAATTCAAGCTGCTACAGTCAAATATGCTGCTATCGTTTGCCTTCCATTCGTCTGAGCAAAGCGGCTGTAGCATTGCCATTGCGGGTCGCGTAACAAGAGATATTCACAAAGTAACCGTCGGTGTAGCAAGATTGTGATTAGGCGTCGACGTCAAAGTGTATGTCTGGAATATTTCATTTTTATTTAGATATTGTTATGCAAGAAAAGGGTAGTATTTTACTGAAATCAATACAAAGATGCTTTTCTAATTGGATGTACGTTGCTATTTTAAGCCCTCTGTTGCTTTTAAGCTTTGAAGATTAAAGTGTAGGTCTGTGTTTTTTTTTGTTCTTATTATGAAATTTTATCGGAAAGTGCACACAAATGCATACGTAAAAACATACAATAGAATCACAGCAGATGCTGATATCCACTGCAAGCATATAAATTTTGTTACCTTTTTGTCTTTCAATAAAACATTTTTGATAATTTTTTTTAAGTCTACTGCAAATAATGAACAAAAAATTAAAAATTTTCTAAAGAGCTCGAAAATGTCCCTATTTTTTTGCATTTAAACGTCAGTAACTCTAAAAATACTATTCCGATTGAGGGAAAGGGATATATCAACGTAAATAAGCTGAATGTGCCTTTAGAACTATAGAAGGTTTCTTTTATTTGCTACTCTGGAGTTTTGTGGCAATAACTGCAAAAAGACCTCACACCACTTTTTAATGAAGTATTTTTTAAAAACTAGTACTATACTTTGAAATTTTACCTGCATTAAAGCGCTCACTTTTGTTAAACTACTCACGACAAGTACATCGAATTTTATTCGGATAACAGTTAATAAATAAGGTGACGTCAAAAAACATAGTTCAGTAATATGTACGCCCTGAACAAATAGATTCAACGCGAATGTGCCGAAATGCCTGCACAATCATATTTAGAGAGAAAGCAGCTTGTTTTTGACTTCTAAATTCTATAGTCAAATCAAAGTGGTTGCATCGAGTAAATATACCGTAATCGTTTGATTATTTTTACACTTTTTTGTCCTTCAGATCAGTTAAATGTAATATCACACAAAACAGCTATGGACTGTTAAATCTGTTACACTTAAACTACCGACTCCTGCATTTATAACGGGTGTGGGGTTATAGGTTAGGTCAGGTTATGCAACCTTGTATCAAATATATCGAGTGCGTCCTTTCTTTTGCCAAAAACAAGAATACATGATCATTGAATCCTTATCTCTTGTTATCTCATGAACCCATAACAATGTCAAAACACATTGCCTTTTGTATGGCCGATTGTCTACCTCAATTTGGTAACTTGTCGCCGGACGAATACAGAACCTGCACGAGCGTCATGCAGTACCTCCTCCCTGAGTGAGTCTTCTAGATAGACACACCTTCCACATTCTTGTTTGTGTCTCGAAACCCAATAAAAGGCGATCGTTTTAGGCACAGCCAACATTCTCTATGCCTTCTTATACTATGCCACGGTATATGAACTGGTCCTATACGAAAGCAGAACCTTAATAGTTGTCTAACGGTCGATGTAGATAGACTACAGCAGTTTATTTCAGGCGGAGATAGCCGCAATCAAGGAAGAGCCAATTGACGACTCACCAGACTAATACCTGTTAGACAGGCAAATATCTATTCTGATAGCCAGGTGGCAATCAAGATCTTCGGGTATTTAATGGTTAGGTCGAAACTGGTCGGGGAAGTGCTCACAGGGTAGGAAATCTGTAGCTTGTGGAACTTCATTAAGGGCACGCAGCGCTTCTCCTATTAACTTTTCGGCTACAAATAATTAGTAGTATCGCAACAGACTGATCCTCCATATGTCTAAGTGGGTCCCCCATGAGGCGGATACCATATCAACTTAACCTAACAGAGCCACCTTGGTACCGAAAATAACTACTTATGCTATAAACTAAAACACCTTAAGGCACGATAAATGTGTCTTTAACAGCTTGGTATTAATGACCCAAATTTGCATCCGATTAAATACTATCACTTCTACAACATTAAAAACAAATGCATAGCAAATTTTGTTTCAATATTTTTATATAGAATTTTGAAATTAATTTCTGCAATTCTGACTCCACCAATTACTTATGCATATGGAAGTAAATATAAGCACCATTTAGCAAATTGATTTTAAGACATTATAATGAATGCAAATAATTAGAGAAGTAAATATAAAAAACTGCCAATCATACATCAGCTAATAAATATTACCCATGGAGGATGGCATACGGGAGTAGGCGGTGTCGCTCCCACTTTTCAAAAATTTGTTCATGAATATTTTCCAAGGAGAATGACATACAAGAGCCAATATTTAACGAGCAGATGGCGCTTGTCATTCCCTTGGTTAAAGTCTTCGACGAGTTCGAATAAAAAATCAATTATGCCCATACTTTTTAATCAAATAAATATATTTCCATAACCAAACAAAATGTTTTCCCTAGAGCGCTTGTTTCAAAAAATGAGATGAATGTCAACACTGTGTTGAGGCGAGAAAATTATTGATCTGACACTTTTCGCATATATTTACACAAACTTAAGTAAACTGCGATTGACGGGGAGAAAGTTTAAAACCCATGCGACACCAATTTAACAAAGTTGCTAGACGAAACGTTAACATATAATAATAAACACAGCAAGGTCATTTGGAGGCAAATGTAAGTACATTTGGCACATCAGCTGGGAGAGTGTCCTAAGTCAAAAATTCCAAAAGGATTGAAAGTTTCTAAAATCAGTATTATTGCTGTGATGAACATTAACTAACACTAATACATTAAGCTGCATACATTCATTAATGTGGCAGTGAATTTCTATACAACACGAAATATGACGAAATATGACATACCGGTAATTTCTGCACACTTAATATGCATTAAATAATTTTTGATATATGACACTCTTCCTGTATACGGACGAATTAATGGTTAAAGCAAAGAGTGTTTTTGTATAAAAGGTAACTTAAAAATTTACATTTAAATTGGCAGATATTTGAACTTCGTCTGTCGTTAGGGTATTTCTATTGAATTATTAATTTTTTTTGAAATATACGAAATATTTTGCTTGCACTTTTGGATTACTTTTGTTTGAGGAATAATTATTTTAAGAGTATGGAGTTGAATAATATGTAACATTGTTTCGTTGCTGACAATCAGCGAAGGGATTTTCTCACTGTCACAACTTACGTTGAACTCAATTATAAATACAAGAATGCATTCACAAAAATATTGAAAAGTTTATATAGACTTATTTAGAACAATAGACAAGATTGCAGATTAGGGAGAAGAGAAAGACTTCGATGGTATTCTGGTCAAATAAAATATATCCTGCTTAAAACCTCGAAAGTTATACTTTATTATAAAGTAATATAATAAATTCAAAATAGAATAGAACAAAAGTTTGTAAACGAAACCATTTTATGAAAGAAACAATCTAAGTTCAGGTTATACCAAAACTTAAATACATGGCGAATGTTTTATTTCAAATAAGCGGTACTTGGTGTATCCAATAAATCTAGTCAATATCACGCTCTTCATTTAGAAAACTTAAACGACTTTTATTTATTTACATAAATAAAAACCAAAAAAAAAAATAATATGACGCGACAAGTCCGTTTTTCTGTGTTTTGATGTTTACGCATTTCTCTCCTTCGCTTCAATTTATTAATGTGCCTTTCCCATTTTCTTCCCAATATTTTCCCTTATCCAAACCAACGCTGTGTATCAAATTTGAGCAAATTATATCTAATACTCGTACAGTTACTAAAATATCCTATTTTTTTTTTTTTATTAACTGCCATTATATGAGAAGTGTACGTTGTTCACTGAGTCTAAACCTAGAGCGTTTACTAAATTTAGTAGAGTTTGGGCAGGTGCTTTCTACAGTATGGCATTGTCATTGGTAGCAAATTTCTCCGCTAGGAAGACATTGGCGTTCAGCGACCACGAAAAAACGTCTGGTTAGTTGAGGAATGCCGCACAGCTACGGATAGTAAAGTTGCTGCCCACAGGGCCAAGCTGGGATCGGTGGCGGATCTGTATGTGAACACCTACCTACAGTAAAATTGTGGAGGAAACACCTCTCCACTTTGATAATTGGTGACAGCGAAAGTATCGTCGGAGAAGTTGAAGGACCCGAACCCAAATCGCTGATGATGGCATTAACATCCCGTCACCCGACCCCGTCAACGTTCAATAACGCGGCTTAGGAGCGACAAAGCTGTTGAAGCTGATGAGTTACCAGCTGAACAATTCAGGCATGGTAGCGAAGAGCTGGGGCGATGCATGCAGCAGCTCATTCCCAGAATATGGTCGCACGAATGCATGCCCGCCGATTGGAAATTAAATGTGCTATGCCCGAAGGGTGATCCAGCAATATGCGCCAACTACCGCGGGATCAGCCTCCTTAACATTTCATGCAACGTTCGATCGAGCATATTGTGTGAAAGACTAAAGCCAACCACCATTAACGAACTGATTGGACCTTATCAGTGTGTCTTTCGACATTGTAAATTTACCATCGACTATATATTCACCAATATTGGTGGACAAAGGTTCGAAACACACCATATATTTGTCGACCTTAAATCAGCTTACAAATTTGGTATCACTGCAAAACTAATACGGCTACGTAACATGAAATTGCGCAACTCCACCAGCTCAGTCAGAATTGGGAACGACCTCTCCAAGCCGTTTGATACCGAAGAAGGCAACTACGACATGGTCATCATTGGCCTCAACAACCGCAGCATTAGTTTTGCCTTTTCCAAGCTGCAGGTGAACGAGGGCAAAACTAAGTACCTCCTGGCATTGAACAAACAACCAATGACAATTACAATTCCGAAATGTGCAGGACTTTGTGTATCTTGAGAACAGCAATAACATCAACAATTATGTCAACCTCGAAGTCCAATGAAGGATAACGTGCCAACTAGTACTATTTTGGACTGGCATAGTAAAGCCATATATCGACGAACGAAACCTATGCTATATAAGTCCCTCATCATGCCCGTGCTATTGTATGACGCAGAAGCATGGACGCTGTCAACATCAAATGAGATGGTATTGGAGCGTTCGAGCGAAAGATTAAACAAAAGATTTTTGGACCCTTACGTTCTTGCGACGGCGAATGCCACATACGATTAAACGATGAGCTCTATGAGCTAGTTCAGCGAATTAGGATTTAGCGGCTACGTTGGCTACTTAGGTGATGTCGTACATATGAGAGAAAATTATCCAGCCTTGAAAGCAATGAAAAAATACATATGTTATAACGCATGAAATGAATGAAGGGCTAGTTCATTCAGCGAGTTCCATGCCCATAACTTAGTTCTAGCAAAACCATAATTTTGTTTTATTTGTGCGATACTTTCTCCAATTATACTGACTAATTTTACTCACTAGTTGAATCTGTTAGTAATGATCGGGCATAGAGTTAAGCATAGGAGAGTAAGCTGGTAAAAATTTTAATATGCACTCGCTTTTGACCTCAATGGAACACATATTTCTTGCAGTTTCTGGATTCTGGCGTTATCCGTAATCAACAATTAATTTTCTAATTCTGGGCTACTTTCATTTTCATAATAAATATTTGGAAATGAGCTAAATTGACAGTGAAAAGAAAAATAATTGTTAGCTGAACAATGCCAGAAGGTATTTCGCCTACGAGTCAAGTAGCTCAAGAATGAAAGAAAACAAGATTGCGTCTTCCTCGCTGAGATCAAATGAAAGTGACGTATTAATATGTAGCTCGGGCATGAGAGAGAGCAAAGCAAAAATTATAAAAAAAGAAAATCAATAAGCGCAGAAGAAGCAGGAAACGACCGTCTCAATTTTTTGCACAGTGTAGGGCTTTCATTTTTGTGGACTTTTTAACTTAAACTTCTAAATAATATTGCGCGGATATTCACTGTTTTCTCAATGGCAATAAATCTGTACAACCGTTATCAATAACCCATACTTACAACAAATTTGCTGTTATGAAGCAAGGACTAAAAAGACGTGGGTTCCTTCTTATTTTGGTTTTGGTAAATACTTTTTTATTTTTCCCAAGTTTTAGTAGTTTTGAGAAATCGAATATTGGCAACCATGATTTTTCACATTCGCGAGTACTCACATAGATAAACGAATTACACCAGATCGCACACGAACAACCGAAAAGCAAAAAGGTCGATTTTTAGAGCGGATTTTACGTCATGTTGTGTATCTGTCAAACGAACGAAAAGGAAGCAAAACAAATAAATTAAGTCGATTTTCAGATGGTTAATTTAATAAGTTATTGTAAAATACTACATTTTTAAAAAAGCAAATTTTGCAAAACGTGATACTTTATTACGCACAAGTCTAAAACAAACTTGCTATAGTGAAATTTTACAAGGAATATACATGCATATATAATTTCCTTTTTTAACTGAACACTTTATGTATTTTGCAAACAGAGGGTCAAAACCATCCACTTTGCGAGACACTAATGGGTTAAAATATTTTAAGAAAAAATGTCTTCTTCATATATCCGAACATTGCATTTAACTTTGGTCACAAATATGAAAATTTAATTTGATCTCCAAAAAAATCTTGATATCCCTGGATTCAATTTCATCGGGAGCGTTATCACCCCCACACATTGACCCCTTCAATTTGGAATTTACATATATAACGTTTCGTTTAATTCGAAATGCTTTTAAATACAAAGTGGTTCACAATTAATGACCCTATATGAATATGGTATAACTTTTACAAATGGTGTTGTACGTCGATCATATTTAGGATTTGTGAACTTGACAGCTGCAGTATAGAAATAGGTAACGGAACGTTACACTCCGCAAGAGCGTGGAATAATTGAATAGATTTTTTTAACAAAAATCGGTCGGTGGTGTTGGCGCACCGTGAATATCACCGTTGGTTTTCTATCGTCAAGCGCTAACTGGGCAACTATTTCGTCGCTTAGCTACCCGCCTCGAAATGACTAGAATAACACGGGACCTTGCAGGGCGTGGCTGCCACTGGACCCGTCATTCGGCCAATAATATCGCGGATGTGACTGCCGATGTCACAGACAACGAGGAAATATTAAACAGACAAGGGCCAGGCAATGTTACATCGCCAGATGGTGCCTACAGCGAATTCTAGTGGAAGATTTGCATAGATTCTCGTACAAAGTGCAAGCAGTGCAAACAGTGAATCAATTAAAGCCTGCGGACCACCAGTCGCATGTGAATTACTGGCAAGCCATCCTCAACCTCTACAGCGTAGAGGACGATTTTTTGTCGGAAATCATCATGAATAGCGAAGCGAAATTCCACTGAAGCGGTTACGTCAATAAACATAGTCTTAATTTCTGAGCCATTACATCCGCTCAAAGCCGCTATGTGGTGCGTCGTTCACTCAGGCGTAGTGATTTCGCCGCATTTTTTTGAGAACGCCATCGGCAATACAATCACAGTTACTGGCGAACGCTACAGATATATGATAAACGACTTCTTATTGCCGGAATTGGAGGAGCAGGGCTTGGTAGGAATGACGTTTTAACAAGACGATGCAACTGCATCACAGTACTGGCCACAATAGATATTGTGAAGGAAGTAGATTGGTCGCATAATCTCTCGTTTTGGCGATTTGGTATCACCAGCAGGATATCCCGATTCAACCATCCCACACTTCTTCCAAAAAGTTATGAATGGAAATTTTGCGGAAACTAATGGAAAATGCGACGAAATGGCATCAGCTGCTTGACAAATATCATCTTTTGCACTTAAATCATTTGTTTATTTAGTAAAAACAAAATTGAATGATTAATTCTGCGCCACCTTTTACAAACACTTCTATTGTTTCGCACTACCCAGCATATAGCCTACAAATAAGCTTTTATGTATTTTTATAAACACTTTGCCTTTTACTTTTGCAATCTCAAGCAATGTTCTTTTTAGAATTTTATGCACCTTTTTTTATAGAAAATTTAATATTTTAGCAGCACTTCCAAAATAGCTTCAATAACTTTACTTGAGTTATATTTTTATATCTTGAAATTATTTTCAATAGTACTACCGCAAACAATAGGATGTCCAACCGTTGAGTAAGGCAAATCAATGCAAACTAAGCATCTTACAGGTTTTTAATAATAGCAAACCTGTGGGAATATAAATATATGCAAAAAAGTAAACATATTTACACTTTGCATTTCCAATACCGCAAATTGCATTCCGCTGCAAATAGGATACTTGTCAACATGGCTTCCTTGATAAAGCACCGATCGATATGCATTTATGCTTGTTTGGCTCATTACAATCTGCATACCTAGTACAATATGAAGTGGTTCAACTCTATTTCAGAAAAGCGGAAATTGAAAACGAAAGTACATACAACTTTTGCCGTTATTTGTTTGCTTTTTGCCAACGTAGTTGGATCAGAATATATTTAGATTTACATATGCACTTAGGGGTGCCGCTATGTATACAAATATATTTGAAACGATAAGGGGTAGGTATAGATAGAGCTTTATACGAATATATAAATAAGTATGTGTTCCTCTGCGTGGTGTTTCCATATTTTTTTAAACTTATATGCTAAAGCAATACAATATTACTAATATACTAAGAATAGAAAAGTTATGGAAATATTTATTATTATCACAAGGACGATTATTAAAAATATATACACATTAATATATATGCATTTGAGAAGTATATTTTATATACAGCTACAGTCAAAATAATCGAGTTGTAACTTCGTAACGATTAGTATAAAACAAGAGAGAAAAATAGCCAAAACTAATCAAAATGCTGCACTACTAATACAGTCAACGTAGCTGGCATAATAAAGCCACGCGAGCTTGCTTTATCCCAAAAAAAAAAAAAGAAGAAAGTAAATACTCACTTGTCACTTTGTACCATCGTCATTGAAGGGTGGATTATGAACGTTCCTCTGCGCTCACTAAGCCGACGAGCCGAAGCGCAGACATGAGGTTACCAAAGGATCGCTAGTCTCTCTTTACCTTAATAATCCTTTTAAAGGTACTTTGCCTAGCTCGCAATCCGCTACTGCAAAATGTCTTATATTTTCTTACACTATTCAGATGGTCGTTATTGTTGTAAAGGCAGTTTATATTTGAAGAGAAAATATATACAATTCTGCTAATGGTAAAATATCAGAAATGTCACACAAGGCCTTTTACACAGTTTGCTTAAGAAAGCAAAAATAATGCCAATTGTGCTTCTTGGGTGTTAAATTGCCATTGCCTCCCGAAATGGAGTGTTGACGTATCAATAATATGGGTTTAGAAAAAGGAATATTTGTACAAATTATCACAGAAGATCAATATAAAAAAAATTCTCATGTACGTTATACGGAAGGTAATGGACAAGATCGTCAGCAAACAAAAAAATAAAAACCAATGGGAATTTAGTTTTAAAATTTAGATTTTTTAGTTATTTATCTCTTCAATTCAATTTTTTAAACCAAACTTCAAAGAATTTCGTCAAAATTTTTTAAAATATTGAATATTTTGATTTATTGTAAGATATGAGGGAAGAGCGTTATTTTAACGATATTCCCATGATTAACTCATCTTAACGAAACATTTTTAACGATGCTGCTATTCATTTTTATAATAATTTTTGTTATCGCTTATTGTTAGTCAGACGATTATCGGAAACTAAACGACAACAAATTTGATGTTGTTAAATATTTGGAATATGATTTATTACGAGGTGATGAACAAGTAATCGATGTTCCCTTCGGGAGATGTAAAATTCCTTTCGTTTGAATGCAACAGAACTTCAAAAGCTGTATCGGTTAATTTTAGGCTTGGTTGAACACTTCATTTCTCAGCTTGACAGGTTTCATATACTCTAAGGGGAGCATCAACCTGCTAAAGAAATATTTGTTTCAGTGTCGTCACTTTTTGTGCGAGGCACTATTGGACCGTCGCTTGTACTCATGTACCAATTTTAGCGCCAAAGAATCATAAGGCATATGCCAACCACCATACACCTCTACCATTCAATTAATGTGAAATTGGTAAAAGCAATCTTTACTCAAAGATTCAAGTACAAAAATATAAATATACTTTATTTTTAATATATAAGTAAGTGATCCTAATTAAAAAACTTCGATATAACACTTAAATAGCCTGGAGCACAACACGATTTATAATGGAGTGAATTTTGAAAACGAAAACCATGGTATATTTGCAGGTGGTTCCGGATATTCACTGGAGTCAAATTGATGACTCTTCCACCAAATCACTCAGAAGAGAGTCCGAAATTCATATTTGGCAGCACGCACTCATTGGTTTTTTCTCCATTCCTTTTTGTGTTTTTCGCCCATTTTGGTATATATTTTGACCAAGATGGCACTCTGGTAGCTGTTAAGTATCGTTAAGAATAAGATATTGAATCGCACAACAGTTACTGCAAACGACAAATATTGACATTGTCGAATCGTGTAAAGTTAGTGAATTGCAGTACTAATTTATATAATTTTCAAAATTGTGTTTTTTGACTGGAAATGCAAAGTGTACATAATGTGGTAGAATTTGACATGGAAAATACCATGGTAATTCCAAACATTTATGATTCCCTTTATTTCATTCTCAAACCCAATCTGCTCTATCAATTTGAGCAAAATAGCTTATATAGTCAATAAATATGTGATATTTTTTGGACTTTTGTTTGTATCGTTTTATGCGAGGTGGACGTAAATTTTGTACAATTATTACAATTTTCGAAATTCTGCTTATTGACTTAAAATGCAATCTGTAGTTGAGTTTGGTCGAATAGTCTGCCACGCCTATTACTAATATTTTAGATTCCGTGAGTTTGTTTATGCAACCACATTCTGCATATTTAATTATTATACGAATTACCTGATTTTTGAAAATTACCGTCATATGAGAGGCGGGTGTAGATTTAGTCCAATTTTTACAATTCTTGTGCACCGAACTTGGTAGACTTTCTTAGTAAGGTTTCGAAGATATACATACTTACTTTATCTAAAGCGGGCGTTGTCACGCATATTTCCAAATAGTTTTGATTCGGTATATATTTCAGTGCAGTTCCTTCATTTGTATTAAATTTGAGCGAATTTTCTTTAATGCTGACTACAATATCACCTTTCTTTACTTTGTTAATTGCCCCATTTCCTAGGATCAACTAGTTTCGGAGGTATAGCTTTTTCTTATAAAGTGGACGAGGTCGCGCCCATTTTCAAACAAAAAATTACACACGTTTTCCTTTTCTGCACCCAATCCCATGTATCAAATTTGAGCAAATTATCTTTGCTAGTTACCGAGATATCGCATTCATTTTTATTTTCACAAATCATCATTATGGTGTGGTTATTATCCGATTTCGCCCATTTGCAATATCAGGGCAATGGATACACAAAATTTTGCTGAAATTGTTCAATTTTTACTCAATTTTTGTGATGCACGGCCATGACGGACGGACAAACAGACATGGCTTAATTAATTTCGGTAGTAGCTCAGAAAATTTTGGTATATATATCTATATTTATATCGGCTTCTTTATGTGGTTATATAACCATTAAGTGGGCAAATGATGGGAACCAGTTCAAATTGAAATGGCTATAAAACTGCATACTCAAATTTCTTTCTTAGTAAAAAGGGTATATTTTGATATATACCAATATTTTGGAGGTTCTATAAGCTTTGTACGGCGCTCCAAATCTGAATTAAATAGATTTTGCTACTGTATGAATTATTTTTTGACAATATTTTAGTAAAATAAATTCACATGAAGTACGCTGTTATTTTGAGTTTCACTTCACATTCTTTTTCTAGTTTTCTTAAAAAGCGTAATTTTGGATTTAACCATTTTTACTTTCAGCGCATTCTGACTTTTCAACACCAGCAAAAACGCAAAGTCTCAACAGCGTAGTTAATTGAAGACATTTCGAGCCAGAAGCTTCAAAAATAAAAAAAATTAAAAAAGTGGGAAGTAATGTAAATTGATAATCTTTTAACAGTACTTCAAATCACAAAGTATCAAGCCACGCTGTAAATGGATGATATGTTCGAACATGCGAAATTTGTCTCATAATGATTACAACAAAACAGAGGAGTTCGAGCGCAAATAAAAAAAAATATATTCCCGTAAAATCGTTTTCTATATTTCAAAGCCAATGTGATGTTAAACTTTTGTTTTCTGAATCACCCTAATAATTACAGTAAGTGCACAGACTAGTTACAGTATTTGATAGCATTAACGCACATGAAATGTAATTAGTAATATAATATAATTACATTCCATTCAAAATTACATTGTATTGAACATTTTCACTCTGTTATATCTGTGTTAGGCATACGAGGATATAAAAGGCAACCCTCGTATCATCGCTTTAGGTACTTATTATTTCAACAGGTATGACCTACCTCACTTCCGCATGCGGGTAACTCATACGCCTAGTAGCACACTCGTTTTCAAACTGAAGGTTGTTGATGGTCTATACTGTATGTATATTGCGGCATTGCAAGAGAGGATACACACCTTGACTAAGGTTGATATAATGCATTTACGTAGATACGGAGTTGGAAATAGAGGGGCAATATTGTTTTAAAGCAAAAGGGAGACTTTAGTTATTTAAGTAGCAATGGTCGCACTTCACACTGTGTTCACTAACTAGATAGTTGAAATTGGTATTAAACATTTATTATTCATTTATTAACAAACGTGGTATGATAATATAATTATTTTTACACGAAAAAAGAAGCACTGTCTGCCAGGGACTCGCTTAGAAAGCAAAAAAAAAGGTTTTTAACTGAATTTCATGTCATGACTTCAAGCTGAAATTTTGAATTTGTTGAAAAAATATCGGGTCTGGAAATAGGGACGCTACAAAAGTAGATTGATAGTAACAGTAAACGACGCCATATTTTCCCCCACTCTTTTGACATTTC
This sequence comes from Anomoia purmunda, assembly GCA_951828415.1. NCBI lineage: Eukaryota > Metazoa > Arthropoda > Insecta > Diptera > Tephritidae > Anomoia > Anomoia purmunda. The sequence goes on along the minus strand of OX639995.1, from coordinate 79,761,798 downwards.
TCTTCACTGAGGTTTGCCATTGCATCATGGAAAGATATACGATCCAACTACGAGTGGAATTTATTAAAATTTACTACCAAAATTCGGAGCCAATGGCCTCAACTTTAAGAGCGCTACGCCCAATTTATGGTCAACGTCATTTCTGCCTCAATGGCTTCGTCAATAAGCAAAATATGCGTTATAGGACACGCAGCAATCCACACGTACTCCATGAGTCAACATTGCATCCCGAAAAAATTACGGTTTGGTGCGGTTTATGGGCCGGCGGCGTCATTGTGCCGTACTTCTTCCGTGCTGATCAATACCGGCCCGTTACTGTGAATGGGAATCGCTACCGCTCAATGCTAACCGAATATTTTTGACCCGAATTGGATGATATGGACTTGGACAATATTTGGTTCCAACAGGACGGCGCCACAAGCCACACAACGAGTGTCACAATCGATTTATTGAGAACCAAGTTTGGTGAACGTGTTATCTCACGAAATGGCCCAGTCAATTGGCCTCCTCGGTCGTGCGATTTGACACCGTTAGACTATTTCCTGTGGGACTACGTCAAGTCTATGGTCTATGCCAACAAGCCAGCGATGACTGATGAACTTTGTACGAATATCGAACGTGAAATTGCAGCAGTATCGGCCGATTTATGCTTGAAAACCGTCGAAAATTGGATTCCGCGTCTGGACTTCTGCAAGCGTGCCGGTGGTGTCCATGCAAAAGAAATCAAGTTCCATACATATCGGCATCGAATAAAGAATTTAAATCATATCCCAAACCGTTTTTATTTTATTTATAAAAAACTTTTGTAGCGCTCCTCTTGCAAGACCCTATTAAGTAAACTAACTTCAGTAATACGTACTTGCCTAAAAACAAAAATGGGACTTTAATAATAAGCAAGAGTAATGTAAAATACCTCGTTTGAAAATATGTTTCTTTAAAGGAGATGATTATAAATTTTGTTTGTTTTTCACTCAGCATTAAGAATAACGTTTAGTAAAACATACAAATTCTCTTTTTTAATGCAAAATTATTTGACTGGTTTTGTAAACTTTCCATTAAAAGTTAACTATTAAACGAGTATCACTCTATCATCGGTTTTAAATAATAATTAAACAGTTAATTTGAAAAGACATATACTCCGTAAATATATTGCTAGCTGTGCAAAATTGTGTTTAGATTAACATTATATTAGTTACCAAGCCAAAAATAAGACTAGAGACTTCCAGTCGTTTGATTGAAGCCTCCTAATATTGGTCCGTACCAAAATGTTTATGTCCTCCATATTTTTTTGATGATAAGGCGCAAAATTCTCGAACTCGTTGACATTAGTTAATGTGTGCTGCCAGAGTACTTAATGGGAAGACGTTTTTTTAACACCCTTACTTCGCCTTGTTGAGTAACTATTTGCTATGTTAATCCTAAATATAATGGTTCCAAAGATTTGGCAGCAGCTGCGAGATTTCTAAGAGTGATGAAAACCAAAAAAGAAACAACAACCTATTTAATTTTCTAGAAAATTCACGCGTTTACTACTCTTAGATATTTAAATAAATATATGTGTCCACTTTGTGTAGCACCGCTGGTGATGTTCATTTCCGCGATGCATACTTCTCCTCTAATATAAATTACTCGAAAAAATGTAGCAATTTTCTTTGATTTATTAGGCATTTTGCGTTACATCATTTGCATCGTGGTAGTAAATGTGTGGGCAATTTCATCATTTTCTTCGGATTATCCAATTCATTTTACTTTGCACATTCATTAAAACATTTCAGCGCAATTTCATTAGGGTGCCGAACATTTATTTCTCATATACTGTGTTTTTAAGACATTATTTGTATTCTTTCACATACTAAATTTAATATTGAGCACAATTTCTACGAGAGAGCTGCGAAAACAAACAGTTGTAAAATTTTGTACTTAAACTGCTGCCATGTTCACTTCATTATTAGCTCACCTCACCCCCGTCACCAAAGCTGCCATATGCTTATGAAAATATAGCTAGACATTTGGAAAATTGTGTGGTTACAAACTCATTTGGGAAATTAAACACAACTTCATAATATCTTACATTTAAAAATTTCGTGTCACGGTGTTCGTGGTCGAACACTTCCGAAACGTCTCGACCGATTTTTATGAAATTTTATATGTATATTTGATAGGTATGAAAATAAGTCAATGCCACCTGATTGAAAAGTCAAATTTAATTAAAATGTGCACAAAGTTATATGAAATATTCAAATACAGATTTAAAATGGCTCGACTCGGCGAGGTAAGGCTTCATACATATGTATTTTGGAGAGATGCATCCTTTTTGAAAAATTAATTTAATTGCGTTATACACAAGTTGTTTTACTAAAGAGAACTCTTATAGCTACCATCATTTCATTAAATAATACAGAAGTTATAAGAAATATTAAAATTTGTGTGCCAAGTGGGTCGTCTCGGAAAGAAGATTTTTAGTAAATTATACGAGTGTTGCCACCCGCTAGAATAGTCAAATTTAAATTTATATTATACACAACTTAGGGATCGTGCACATATTACGTAACGCTACAATAAAACGATTTTTCCAAAACGACCTTTATACCTTAAGGTCCACCTGCGAGAAAGCGGGTTATTTATCTAACTCAGAGTTTACTGGTTAAATTGATAAATTTGCTTGCACGCCAAAATTTTAGGCATCAATTCAGATTTAAAAACATAAATTTTTAACGCAGCTATTATACAGAGTTAAATTTTCAGGTTTGTAACATTCTGTCATAAATAAATCGAAAATTAATTTGTAAAACAAATTTTATTGAAATAAACGAAAAAAATTAAAACGAATCGCTTTTTTCGACAGTAATGAAGATGCCATCGAATACATTGGCTCCACCTCCTTTAAAGGACCCTTGGCAAAGCGAAGCGATCACTTCCACGAGATTAAAAATTAAGCATACCAAGCATTTTTTTGTTGTACTAGAACCTCCTGATATTATTTTGATTTTAAATTTGAATACATTTTTAAAATTCAAGGAAAGTGTCAAAAAAAAAATATACAAGACAATATAGCATTATTCATATTTAATTTTTAGTACAACAATGTATTCCCGTTAAAGTCCCTCACACATAATACGGAACACTTAATCGCAGGTTTAGGGATTACGAAAATATCCACATCATGTGCAATGTATATGCAGCAATAAGTGGGCGAATTTATAATATTTGCATTCTCCTCTTTGAAACCACATCCCTATATTTTTCCATTTATATGTGACCGTTTTCTTTGTGAAAACCTGCCTCAAAAACGGTGAGCCGATTTTAACTAAATTTGGACAGTACATGCCGTAAACCTGTAAAGCAGACATACATAACACATGTTAATCCGTTAGGTGGCGCACGAGTCGAAATATTCAGAAAACCGATATTTATAGTTCGATTGTGATAAAATTGGGAAAATGGAATGGGAGTGCGATGAAAAATACTCTCACGATAAATAGATCCCCTAGATGGCGCAAAAGTCGATAATTTAAAAATTCCACATTTATGGTTTCATTAACCTGATATTAGAAAGGTACGTTGTTGGGACGATAGAAACTACTTATGTTAAAAATTGATCCGCAAGAGGGGGCTAGAAGTTTTTCAGAAAATTCTTAGTGCTAGCCCGATATTGTTTAAAGAATGTTGAATGTGCGACTAGAAATGCCTTTTATAGTCCAGTTTAAATGATATTCAAAAACATACATAATAGGTACACTGTATAAAACATTTGCACAAAAAGTTTTGTAAATATGTGCAAAAATCCATAAGATTAGTAGACGATACTACCAGAAAATTTAAGTTTAACGTAAGTTTCGACTTAATCTAATAAGCTTTGTTCCATTAAAAACAATGATTCTTAGTCGTAGCCGAAACAAAGTTGACTTTTAAGTTAGTTAGAGCTACTATTTTTCGCAGATATATCCATTTAAAATTATGTAAAAAAAATTTCTTTTAGCTTTAGAGTGGACCTCATCTTTACTGCAAATTTCTAAATCCATCTTAGCTGCATTGTAAGCTTTGAAAATCTGCTGTTGGTATATGGAAATGTAGAAAGCAACGCAGACAAACTCGCAAATATCAACTAATTTTAAATGTATGTTTTAAATGTATTGAAGTTAAAAATTTTAAGAGAAATACGTTTTTCCTTAAACCTTTTATGTTTGAAACCAGTATAATAAAATTTCAGTTTCCCTATCGATTAAATTGAATTGACGTTCTTTATTCATTTCACAACCATTTTAAATATTGTAAGAGATCAATTAACTTGAATCGACGGTATTTAAAGAGTGGCAATCCTTTTCAACTATATATTCGTATAAGCGTATTTTGTATCAGACCAATACTATTATATATCAGTAAGCTTAGAAATTGCATTAAATTGATATTTTTAAACACGAGTAACGCTCTTTAAACACATTTTCATGATTACATTTTTTAAGCCGTCTTTTTTCGAGTCTTCTGCCGTCATACTTCGTTTTACTTAATAATTTTATTCAATTTACTTTTTTAAGTAAGTTTCAAACCGTCCACCATCTCTCCTCATAGATAATTTCAATATACAGTATTCTCAATAACCTTCGTTTGAGACCCATATTTATATATCTAATTTAACTTTTAATTTTATTTAATCTTTTAAACAGCTCGCAACGCTCTCCAAAAATATAGCAATATTTGATTTCAGTAATTTTTTTAATTAAATTTAACCATTTAAACAGGTGGGTTCTCCTTTGAAAAATCTATTAACTTCTACTTCTTTAAAATTATGTTGGAAAAGATAACTTCAGCTGCAGAATTAAACCGATCAAGCACCATTTTTTATAGGGGTGTACAACTACTGGCGTATGCCGATGACACCGACATCATTGGACTCCACATCCAATGACACGGTTCTACCTTTCCAAGCTAGATATAGATCGAAGTGAATGAGTAAGTAGGTGAACGAGGGCAATACGAAGCACCTTTTGTCATCAAATAAACAGTCGGCGCATTCGCGTCTTGGCTCCCGCGTCACTGTTGACCGTTACAATTTTGTTAAATTAGAGGATTTTGTTTATCTTGGAGCCGGCATTCACACCTACACTAATGTCACCCTCGAAAGCTAATGAAGAATCTCTCTTGCCAAAAAGTGCTATTTTTGGGATGATTAGGCAACTGAGCAGTAAATCCCTCTGCCGATGAACCAAAACCACGCTCTATAAATTTGTGATCATGCCCGTTCAATTGTATGGCGCAGAAACATGGGCCCTATCAACATGGGATGTTGTGGCCCTTTGAGTGTTCGAGAAAAGATTGTCAAATACCCTTGGGCGTTTACGTTTGTGCGACGGCTAATACTCATCCTGAATATTAAATTTATGCGGTCTACCTTTTATATCGATTTTTTTTTCATTTGAGGAATATTGTTATGCAAAATATGGGTGTGGTTATTGCCCAAGTTTATCCAATTTTAATACCGATCTAACTTGAATCAAAGGCAATACATGTATCACGTTTTGTTGATTTGGCTCCATTTACCCCATATATGTTGATATCGACAGCGGGGTGGACATACATACGTCCAAATATAATGTAATTGATGTCTCTAATTTTTTTTTTTTTTTTTTGTAAAGGAATATAATGTTATCATTTTCACAGTGTTTTTTTTAAATAAACGAACCTATTTTATATGAAAAGAGTTAACTATATAGTTGAATACATACGACAATTTATATAAAAAGTAAAAGTGTTTGGCAGCAGTGGCAAAAACAATTTAGTTCAAGGCAACAGGTCAAACTGTATTAGTGTGCGTGTACACCAAAATGCAATAAACTACTTATTCACAAGGTAATACTATATAGTATGTATAAAGCAGTATGTAACGGTTTTTTCAATAGGGACGCTACAAAAGTAGATCGATAGTAACAGCAAACGACGCCATATTTTTTCCCGCTCTTGTGACATTTCTCTTCATTGAGGTTTGCCATTTCATCATGGAAAGATATATGATCCAACAACGAGTCGAAATTATTAAAATTTACTTTCGAAATTCGGAGCCAATGACCTCAACTTTAAGAGCGCAACGTCCAATTTATGGTCGTCGTCAATTCTGGCTGAATGGCTTCGTCAATAAGCAAAATATGCGTTATTGGACAGGCAGCAATCCACACGTACTCCATGAGTCAACATTGCATCCCGAAAAAATTATGGTTTGGTGCGGTTTATGAGCCGGCGGCGTCATTGGGCCGTACTTCTTCCGTGATGATCAAGGCCGGCACGTTACTGTGAATGGGAATATTTTTGGCCCGAATTGGATGATATGGACTTGGACAATATGCGGTTCCAACAGGATGGCGCCACAAGCCACACAGCGAATGTCACAATCGATTTATTGAAAACCAAATTTGGTGAACGTGTTATCTCACGAAATGGCCCAGTCAATTGGCCGCCTCGGTCGTGCGATTTGACGCCGTTAGACTATTTCCTGTGAGGCTGCGTCAAGTCTATGGTCTATGACAACAAGCCAGCGACGATTTATGAACTTCGTACGAATATCGAACGTGAAATTGCAGGAGTATCGGCCGATTTATGCTTGAAAACCGTCGAAAATTGGGTTCAGCGTCTGGACTTCTGCAAGCGTGCCCGTGGTGCCCATGCAAAAGAAATCGAGTTCCATACTTTCACAGGAATAAAGAATTTAATTCATATCCCAGACCGTTTTTGTTTTATTTAAAAAAACTTTTGTAGCGTTCCTATTGAAAACCCCTGTACTTGCGTGCACTCCTACTTTCGCATATGCTTGTTATTCCTGGTTCTTATCGACCTTTAATGGAATGAAAACTTTTAATATATGCCTTTGACAATCATTATTGCTCTCAATTTCTCATTTGCACCGAAATGTTCAGCACTTGTAACTTTCGCTACTCAAAACTTTCAGCTTACTGATGTATGCAACAATTCTACTATCTTTAATGTGACGACGTTAATTCTAATAATATATCCTTAACTTTTACGTATCACGGCAGCAGCAAGGTGTCTGCACATCAGGGCCGGAGTCAAGAAGATTGTCGATAAACAATTATTTATAGGATAACTTGGGGTCAATCGCAAACTGCAAACAAATATAATTTGAATTTTTAATGGTCCAAACAATATTTGATTGCAATAACAAATTTTCAAATTGGCCCTTATCCTATATTGCCAATAAAATGGATTTTTGAATAAAATATTTATTTGTTGAACAAGGCTAAGGAACATCTGCGTTCCAAAAACATTTTACGTATTATTTATTTTGACCGATTCTATCTTATTTAGCTGGATAAATTTTAAACTCATAGTAAATTACCTTATTACATATTATTACGCACAGCGTCACAAGAATATATACATATGGCGTTTCCTCTGAAAATTGCATCACGTGGACACAATGTGACGTTTTATTAATAATTATAAAAGCAGATTCTATACAACCACTCAACATTAGGCCTGATACATAGCCATAAAATCCCCTCCTAGAGAGTTATGCCGTATACCTGAAAGTCTAGCTTCAGGAGGGCGATCGAGATATTGACTTTCTTTTGATTGACCTTTACTGAAAAATATTTTTTACTTTGGCTTACTACTCTGTAGGGCTCTTTGTAGGGTGGTTAAATAGACGAATGCACGGAATCGTCGCGGACAAAAACTTGTTCCCTTGATTGAAAACTACTATGCATGAACGGTTTGGTGGGAATGTGCCAGGCGGTGTCAATTGGCCTTATTGTTTTTATGACGCGCCGAAATTGTTGAACCACCTCAGTTTCGTCCTTCTGTTCTTTACTAGCTATGAAAAAATCGAAAGGTAGACGGAGAGTTGCGCCAAAAGTGAAATCGAACTGCTGCTATCCCACTCAGTCAAATTATGCATTGAACATGGGAAGGTTCAGTGAAACTTCTGCGTTACGAAGGGGCGCAAACGGCCTGTCGATGCGTCACAGAAGAGTTTATTTTCGGTATAAGGAAATGAGAAGTTTCGTAACCTTAGGGAGTGTGAATTATATTTGTTGCGGTACCAGCGCCGCTCTTCATCGATTGCTTGGTCTGCGGCAAGTTCATCGTAGTCGATTGTAGCAGAAGTAAACGATTGTATACGCGATCGACTGAGAAGTTGCATTCGATTTGGAAATGCGTTTTATTGGTAGTAGTGTGCGCAATAAAGTCCTGTTTGTTCCAAGCTTTGTCTGAGCGCTCATGGAAAGCCAATATGAGCGGTTTATGGTCGAAGTAGTAGGTGCGGCGTTCCAAAATTGCTTCACTAAGCGCAGCGCTCGCCGTTTGCTTTAAATCGTAAATATTTCATTAAGTCTCTGGTCGCCTAGTTCCTGCAGTTTGAATGAGGCTCCAGTCGCTCAAGCGGTGGTACGTTACTTGCTTGCAACCAAAAGTCCAGGGAATAAAAATAGGCCTCCACGTTTTCGGTGGTCATTGCAGGCAGAAGGAGGCGTTGATTCCTCTCCAAGGGTATGCCGTTCATTGCTTGCCCGCCTGTGATAGTACTGCTTCAGTTCTGTGAGATTGTCAGGGGTCACTACTTTGGTATCTCCAATGAATATCGTGAATGTACGAAATTCTACTCAACAAAAAATTCAAAATTGACGCCCCAGGCCTGCTACACGGTTGCATTGGCAAAGTTAAAACTTAACAAGAGTGGTGTTGCTACATATAACTGTATATGTACATCGAACTACAAACTTTAAATTTTAGGAGGAGAGTTTGCAGAAATTTACAGAAATAGAAATGGTTATTTTCCAATAAATACCCAAGCTCCTCGGATCATAATAGCCACTTGTGTTCTTTATAATATTGCACGCCAACATTCCGATCCCGATTCTGTCGTTAATGCTGTGTACCCTCCAATCTTAGACACTGTAGACAGCCACAGTTAAATTTCTATTAATTCTACCAGAACTTCTTTAGGAAATCGTGCCTGTAATCTGTAAACATATTTTCTAAAATTCAAAAATCAGTAAAAAAAACTCCGTCAACCTTTCACACAACGGTAATTAAAATAAAACCAAAATATTTCGTAAATTACTAAGCCAAGTAACAAATCTCGAAGAGTTTAATTAGGGAGAGAAGTCCGTAAAAGTAAAAATTTTGTGTACATTTATAATGGGCGATATAGTAAGAGAAAGTTATTTTTGTTTTTATTTAAATAATTCAAGGCGAAAAAGATTTCAAAATGAGGATTGTCATATTAACTGGATTTATGACACACTCGCGTGCCACGCTTTAATTTAGTTTTTTGACAAAATCATATTTGGCGTTATCTTTCAAGCTTCATAAATTGCATAAACGGATTCACAGTTATTATCAATTCAACCGGGATAATTTTCCTTTAAAGTAGAAAAAGAATTATTATATTATTTTTGGCCTTACATGTTAGAAACAAGTGAAATTTATTGAGCTCGATGCCAGATGGTTCAAGCCTTGGTAAAGTCTAGAAAGAAGGAAGTCTGATGAGAAGATGTGGTAATCTCCGAAACAGCAGCTAACACTTCAACCACTTTGAAAAATCATTGCTTTCTCATATTATTCCCTAATACAAACCAGGCCTCGAGCTCAATATATTACACTTGTTAAAAAAAAAACATTTAAAAAAAATCTAAAACAAAAATTAAGCAACGGATACGTTGATGCTGTTGAAGAAAATTATTCAAAAGAAAATGATTCTAAATCATTTAAATATATTACATAATTTTTTATGTTATTTAATAGATATGCTTGTACATAGGTATACACTATTAAAAATATATGAAAGCATGTACATATGTACGTATGGATGTGTAAACTAGTATGTAAACATTTTGTTTAACTTTAAACACAACCTTAGAATATTTAATTTATTGTCGCCCCTAAGGTTAACTCTCAAATTCCTGAGTTAACTAGAAAAAATATTTACATTTATTCATAGCAGCATTTCCCTTATTCAAGTACAATTTACATCTTATTTTAGAACAGGGCCGGCCAAATTGACTGTGTGAGTGTGGAGCTTGTGTTAGTAAGCAGCAGAGACGATGATTTCGTCACAAGCATGTACACTGAGCAAAAAAGATACTTATTTTGTACAAGTTTTAAAGTGGAAAATGCCACTCACCTTACAACTATAAGTTGTAGCGAACATTGAATACAATTTTAAAATTTTATTTCTTGCGAGGGGGTATTTATTCCGTTCAATGTGTCTCCAAAAATCGATGCCTGAATCAAGAGGTGAAGTGAAATCTGTCTTCATTTCCATAATTTGTTTTTGAAGTGGTTCATCAAACATCGAAAAATCACATGTCGAGGGATTATTATGTAATTCTATCAGCGGTTTTATTTGGGGTAGGTCTTGGAATCTGTTTTTATAATTTTTTAAAACTCGGCCGACAATCTGACTGTAGTATTGTAATTTATTTTGTATTGAAAATTCTGCTGTTATCGTTTCTAAATTTGGCATGTTTGCTAAGTTTTTGTTGTTAATTTGTTCTATTAAATCTATTAATCTCTGTTCGAATTGCTTTATTATTCTTTGTAAATCGAAAATTAGTTTGTTTTTTCCCTGCAACGTTAGATTTAAATTATTCAATATTTTGTGATATCGCATAAAAATGCTAAATCAGCCAAAAAATCTTCGTTGTTTAATTCCTGAACTAATGATTTTTCAATATCTGAAGAATCATCTTCTAAGAAAATTTTGACTTCATTTCTTATGGCAAATAGCCTTTGAAGACTTTTTCCTCGGCTTAGCCAACGCACTTCTGTGTATAAGAGTAAATCTTTGTGCTCAGCTTCAACCCCCCTTTGTTTTATTTATAATTTTTATAGATGTTTCCATCGCATTTACACATCGCAACTCTTTTGAAAATAGAACTTGCTGGTGAATTACACAGTGGAATGTTGGAATTTTACAGTTATTTTTTTGTAATTGTCCAACAAGTCCTGTTTTTGGGCCAATCATAACTGGAGCACCGTCGGTACAAATTGCACTCAACTTTATTCTATCTGCTATGTTGAAAGCATGCTCATTTAGCACTTCGAATAATGTGTCCGCTTTGACATTTTCGTGCAAAGCAACAGTTTCGAGAATTTCTTCGAAAGTTTCAAAGTTTTCATTTACAGTTTTCACTCATATGATTACTTGGCAAATATTGTTACTGTCTGTGCTTTCATCCAAGCACAGTGAAAAATATAAACAATTTGCCAGTCTTTGCTTGGTGAAATTTTTAATATAAGAACTGATGATCTCAGTTCTTCGTGCGATGGTTTGGCGAGATAGTGGTATTGCTTTCCCCGCAAATAGACCTCATTTGAGCTGCTATGGGAATTTTCTACCTTTTTCTTGAAAGAATCAAGTAATTCCTTTCATGCATCTCCTTCAACATTTAATAAATTATTATGGCAATAAATATAATGCCTTTCCAATGCATGTTTGCTCAATCGACCTTGCGCATTAAAATAAAAAAATCTAATTTCCCACAATTGGTTAAACATGTTTTTTATTTTGTTGTATCAGTTTTACAAGCGGTAAAATTTTGCATGAAATCGCTTGCTTGAAGTTGTAACATTAACTGATCGTAAAATTAGTTTTGCTTGCTAGCGTGCATGTAGGAGACGAAGCGAAACGATATGAATGTGTCTCACTGCTGTGCTGGAGTATAAGCGTCGCCGGTTTATTTTTTTTAAATTAAATGATCTATATCAACTTCCAAGAATGATAGAATGCAAGATTGCGCATTCGGACAGAGCTAAAGTAGCGGTTTGATGAAAGCGCTACCTTTGTATTTTCCACATCTTGAATACAATTTTAAAACAACATTTTTCTGCTCAGTGCACATGCTTGTTGACGAAATCATAGTGTCTGCTGCTTTCTACTTAAGCAGAATTCTGTGTTGCTTCTGTGCGGCAGCGCAGTCAAAGAGCACATAGGAGTATACGCGTGGCCGGCCCTGTTTTAGAAGCTGCTATGCACACACATACGTACATACAAACACAGCACAAACATAAGCGGCAACAAGTAGCTCGCCAATTGTTTTTTAGAAGTTCAAGTTGTATCCTTGATTTTTCTGCTTACGGCATGCTAAGCTTTTACTTTTATTCTGTTTATATTACGCATACTAATAAATAGAAATTTGCATATTCTGCTTTTCACGTGTAATATTGTATATAGTATATATTGCTTACATATATAGTACACCGCGGCGTATGAGCAAATTTATTTACGCATTCGCCTACCGTCGTTTGTAGCTGTTTTTCACAAGATGTTATTTAATGCGTGTAGCTTTTTGCGTTTCTGCTATTAAGATTTTTTTCAAAGCTGACAAAGTATGCGTAAAAAATTGTTTAAAGAGAATACGGCAGTGCACTAAATTTAAAGTGAACTGCAGTTTTAAGTTGTCTCCCTTGAATACATATCGCTAGTTTACGAGAAGAAAAATTTCAAAATTTCAAAATTTAATTTCAGCTTAACCAATTACCAATATCTCACTAGGAAACATTATAACAAATCCGCAACTTATTTTGGTTAGGAAAAGTTTCTGGTAAGAAGATTATGACATAGGAAATGGTATACTGCTCTTAGTGTCACCTGACGTTATTTAGGAAATATTTAAGTGACTTCCAAATGAGTGATCAGTGATATGAAAAATGTGTTTCTTACTCAAAAACAAAATTTACTTAAGCGCAGTATATAATCTTTAATTGTTTCAAAGCGAGAGAAGTGGCAGCGTGAAAAGTTTTTGTTATTTTTTTACTTGACCCTTTGAAATTTCAAATAACCCTTAATTTGTCATCCTCTCCAAAATTATCATGAAATCACTCGGACTGCATTGCTTCAGTGCATGTTCTCTTTTGTAAATAAATATTTGGTCATTATGTCAAATTAAGATTGTGTTTTTCATTATATTAGCGATGAAATCAAATCACTTGTTAATACGATGTTTTTTCTCAATTTTTCTTCAAATAAAATTGTTGTAATGAAGCTACTCAACTTAATTAAAACTTAACCAAATCAACAATGTTGCTATTTGCTGTTATTTTCTTCTTATTCCGGATTTAATGGCATAGCTGAGTCAAAGTTACGTTCGTACTACGATGGATTTGGCGACAGGTCTTTCCTTCGATTCAGTGATAGTCCCAAATACTTATAATAATCATATTCTCAAAAACTCTCTAGGCTGTCTCATCGAAGATTGGCATCGTTGGTAATTCTCTGTCATGATGAAAAGCTTATAAAATATGGTACTGCTTTTGTATCTTGAAGGTCGTAAGATAACCGACGCATGTAAGTACATTCTGAATTGATGAATTCGAGTCCATACGTGCATGGTTTCATGAGATGCCAACCCTTATATATACAGACATTTCTGATAAAACTCCGCAAAAATCAATAATCTGTTTCATAAACTCGTCAAATATGTGTTATTGCATTGTGCAATAAACATTATTTGATGTTTGTAAAAGAGCAAATCAACCAACAATATTTAAAAAGTATTTACATTTTGCTAGTTTCGAATTTCGCAAAATGATTTTGTTTACATGGAACAGCTGATGAGCTTAGCAATGTTGTCACAGCTCTGACCCTTTTCGACAATATCGTTTTCGCTTAAAACTGCTTTAATATTACATGTAGATGAGCTAAATACAATCACGGTTATTAGCTATGGTTTGCTATGAGAAATTTCACCGAAACCGACGACACTAATGCAATAAAAAAGTAGTTAAATATTTAAATAAATTTAAAATAAATTATATCAAAGGCATGGGAAAAGTCTTCGCATATCATGTTAACCCATATCGATTAGTGTTGCAGCAATTCACGAACAGCTGTTGTGGGATTCCCCTTTCGGTTTGGGTAATGTATACTTTTCTTGAGTTATCATAAATTTAAAAAATACTTATGTATATTGCAATAAAGAACTAATTCAAAAAAGGGCATGCATAGCACCTAACCAACTTTCGAATCGAAAATAATTTACAATATTTAACATTTAAACATTTAACATTTTCACTAACTATAAAGGCATCAAAATCAATTCACAAAAATGTATGTGAATGTGAAACCTGATCCATCAAATACGTGATTTGAAACCGAATTCGCAGGGAAATTTGTGAACTTTCATTTTTAATAAAGAACGACCGAACTTCGGCTTCGGTCGTGATCGGGGACCCAAAATCGGTTTGGTTTCGGTGTCGGCTTGGGCCAAAAAAACCCGTCATTTGTCAGTTCATATTATTTAAAAATTTTTATAAAATATTAGTGTTAATATATTTATCGAAGAGACATACTCGTGCATTGGGAGGGATTTACTGGACGGAGGTGGAAATTTAGAAATATCATGATTTCCTCTTAAATAAACCTTTCACGATTCACCTCTTTCGTTTCAAGCAAGTATTAATAATTTAATTGATTTATTATTCATGCACTTTAGACAGTTGCAAAAATACTCGATAAAATTCAATACCGTCAATAATCTCTGTCGAGAACACCTTAAAATATCCGTTTTAAACTCGTTATGATTTTTTTTAATTTTTGCAACTCAAATACAATAAAACTATGAGAATTCCTAATCATGAATGCATAATTGATGAAAGATATTATACCAGAGACTAAAAATAAGTTTAATTTTGCAATTAAAAATTAAAAACTTTGCCCGAATTCAGCAATTTAACGTAAAAGTTGTTTAGCATTTTTTACTTCGCCGATCCCCGATAGAAGGAGAAATATTTTTTCCGCTGTCAATAATAGTTATTTTTCAAAGTTTATTGACTTTGCTTGATAACAAAAATGGTAGGAATTTCATGAAAACATCCTGACGTGCACTACTAATTTTATATCCATATCATATACTATTTTACAGTTTCTCTTTTGTCCGCAAAATATTTTTTATTCAAGTTCAACCAGCTTTTAAGTGGAAACTTCATAGCTGCCAAATTAATTTGATTTCCAAGGATGACAATTTTAATCTTTGCATTCCACTATAGAGGGCGACATGAAAATGGAATATGTATGTATATTGTGATAATAAAGGGAAATGTCAATCTTTACGTCAAAATTGCCAGCTCATCGCCATTTCATATTGCGCAGTCATCTCCAAAGGTGGAAATAAACAAAAGTTTACAATTGATTTCTTTCACCTCTTCATTCATACGTAAATATGTTTGTATGTATGAACAATAAAAGCGGAAAAGAATGGCGTAGGGAAATAATGCAAGAATGTTAACATTCTTATATATAAAAATTCTTCATTCACAAAATGGAAAATAAATAATAAGGGAAATTCAAACGCATCAGCGCACCCAACTCTTTAAGTTTCTGACAGCGCCGTCATGGTGAGTAAACAACATGACCCTTTTATAAAAAAGTTAATATTTTATACAGATGTGCATGGGTGACTCCTTATATGTAAAATATTTATGTATATATAATTATTTATGTGGTACTGCGCTATATATTGAAGGGATTTTCTAGGGCTCATTCAAATGCGCGAAATTCAAAAATCCAAATCAAGAATTGTAGCAAATTTGCCTTTCGCCATAATATTGCAACCACACAGCAAATCATGTCCGCTTTCATTTCTCTTACTGTGCGGTTTCGATATACATACTGAGCATGTTTCCCAAATGAGTGCTCTTTATATTTTTTGTCTGGCTTTGCTTTGTGGCTCTGTCATTGCACTCCCAATTGTATTTCATTCGCTTTCTTCCTATTGTTAACAAGAATAGGTTCTTTAATACATACCAATATTTTTCGCGGTGCTTCACTGAGTTCCATGTGACTGCGTGACATTTGAAAGTAAATGTAAAATGCGCAATATACATATGTAATGCGCGTTCACCAGCAAACGTTAAGAAAACAGTAAAAGTGCAACATAAAAGGGCAGCCTGAGCTCACTTGAGGACATGGAAATATACAAACGGAAAATATCTGAAGGCAGAACAATAGGCGAACACGACCAGAGACGCAATATTTGAGTCATGACAGTTTGTTAACGAGAAACAAAACAACTAAATACTTATGTGAGTAGCACCACAGTAATCAACATTTAGAAACAACAAAAGACATCCCACAATGGCCAAATTAAAGACTTCTACCTTCCTAAGCTAACCAGAGAAATGACTGCAAAAAAAACTAAATTTGTTTAGAAAATCCGGACACGTATGATAATTCAGTTATATATATGTAGAGCTTCTATAACGCTAACTCAAAAAAACTAAAATTTCGCTGAAGACGGCACAACACCGAAACCGGTTTGTCTCCAAACCAAAGTTGACAAAGGTTGATGGAAAGTTATTCTAATATACATCAAATATATCGTAACCAACTAGAGGAATACGCCAGCTGCAGAATTGGCGCCCCTGCCGGTGAGCTCTCTCTCCCAGGGGGCTCCTCCAGGGGGCTCCTAAAGGACCATATCCGCTGGAGAAGAAAGCCTTCTTGATATATAAAGGGTGTTTATTTTGGCTTGTGGTTTTCAATGAAGCACCACTTTTTTAGGAGTTGGTCTTTTTGAGAGCTGTTACTTGATTTATGACTCAGTTTGGTTTGCTATTTTATAATGAACAGACTTACTCCGGAACAACGCTTCCAAAGCGTCCAAATTTATTACCAAAATAATGGTTCGGTTCGCGCGAGGCATTGCAATAAAAATTTGGTTCAGCGATGAAGCTCACTTTTGGTTGAATGGGTACTTTAGTAAACAAAATTGTCGCATTTGGTGTGTTGATGATCCATAAGCCATTATTAAGACGCCGTTGTATCCTCAAAAAATCACTGTTTAGCATGCTCTATGGGCAGAGGGAATCATTGGTCCATATTCCTTCAAAAATCAAATCGGTCATAATGTTGCAGTCAACGGGGAACGCTATAGAGCCATGATTAATGCATTTTTCGTGGCTGAATTGGAAGATGTTAATGTGGACAACAGCCAACGAAACAATAAAATTTATTGAAGGAAAATTTTGGTGAGAGTATTATCTTACGTGGTGGGCCTGTGGCTTTGCCTCCAAAATCGCGTAGGGTTATGTGAGGTCACTTGTCTACGCAGATATGTAAGCCCGAAATGATTGACGACTTGGAAAAGAAAATTATGCGCGTTATTGCTGATATATGGCACCAATTGCTGCAAAAAGTAGTCGAAAATTGGGCCTGTCGGTTGGAATTTATTCGAGCCAGCCGCGGCGGTCACTTGGCCGAAATTATTTTTAAAACGTTATGGCAAATCCTTATCTTTACAATACAGCTAAATTCTTGACCATACAATTAAATTTATGCGTTTTATTTCTTCTTAAAATCATATGTCTAAAAACGACCTTGTATAAAAAATATATGTCTATAGGACTCCTTAAATTAGTGATTTCGGCATCCTAGAATGATCACTCACATAACCCGCAAATACTCTATGATTTTTTTAAAGGTCTCCTTCGATCGTTCGAAGATAATCTAGTCGGAGACTTTTGGAATTATTTTACTTGGTTATAGTCTATCTTCTATCTATCCTATAATTCTAAAAAATGGTGCTTAGCTTAGCTACAGACGTGAAATGTATATAGAAAAAAATATCCGATGACCACAGTTGCCCAATATTATGAAATTAAAAATTAAAATCGTAAAGCCCGGCTGGTTATTGGGGGTTTCTATAGTTAATAGTAGGCCCGTTTTAATGTAACCTAGTTGCAAAAAAACACTAGGTAGGATAAGAAATAGCATGTAAAACAACAACACTAACTCGGAAAAATATGCGAGTTGAGCCAACTCGGTTATATGATATCCGACCTGAGATGCAGTGTTGTGAAGCAAAAAAACCGCTCTATTGTGAATGGGCTCTGGAAAAATACTTCGGAAATTTCAATCAACTGTCAAATCTTGTTTGTTTTATGGATACATAAACAAAGCAAATAATAATGGAACAAGGGTATGTAAAATTGCTTTTCGTATATTTCACATAAAATTATGAATTAAAATATGTTTGTTATTTCAGAATGCAATAAAAAAGGCGCATGAGATGTTAATGTGAGAAGACAATTGAGTATTTGAGATGCTATCTCGCCCGGAAGGTGGAGTTGAGGCACCCAAAAAGAAAGAGGTTGGCCTACGCGAACGTGTTGGATGACATGGTGTCAATTGCGATCACGGTAGGTTCAAGAAATAAGTATATGTTTGAACAAATTATATTTATTAATCCACTTCCAGGACTTTGAAAGAACGCCGCTGTGCTTGGACAACAACAGCAGAAAAGGCGCCAGCCTGTGCTCTGCCTCCTATATGGAGGGGTTCATGTGGGTTACAGACCGTTTGAAACACCTTCGGTAAATGTGCTGTCTGGAAAAAATAGCTAACAGAAATTGCTCTGTCTAGCAACAGCTTTTTAAAACGTAACAGTGAGTTTAAGTGAAAACCTTGTAGTGAAATTTTGCAATGTTTTTGATGTAAATTCTTTGTGCTCGTGTGCTCGGACATACGGTAGAATGGTTAGAAGTTTTTTATAGCATTATAAGCATAAAATGTTTTTCTTTCGTCAGCGAATGGATGTTTGCTGTCTAATCGACAAAGAGAGGACTAGCGGTCCGCGGAAAGCGCAATCTTGTATTCTATCATTCCTGGTTTCACTTCAAATTCGGTGTGGTTCTTCGAGATGTTGCTATGCTCCTGATGTAACATAAACTGAATACGAAAATATAATGTATTTATGTGACATAAAGTAAAGTAGTGTGCCATTATTTTTGAATCCTCTCAATTTACTCTAGATGTTTCCAACAATGATAGTTCAGACTAAAGTGTATCCCTTTCATGGAAATTGTTATTTATACCATTTATTGTAAAGCAAAATAATGGGAATGGAGATAGTCTTTGTGTTATACCAGCATTTGGCAAATGAGTAAATTTCACCAGCACAAATTACAGAACATTGGGCAGCCTTATCGTAGAATAGGGAGGATCTGCAAGAGATGTGCTCATCGTTACAAACACAAAAACTACACGGTTATTTTTGTTTTATTGGTTTTACTTATTTAAATATGAGAATGGTGATTATTTCTTGCCTCACTTAAATGGAATGGATTGTTTTTCCAAAAATATGGCATTAACCAATCGACTTATTAAAGGAAACATTTGATAAACGCGTGATTTATCAAAATATGTCAGTATTTTAGTCAACTATTTAGATCATTATTTTTAACGCTTCTAGATTTGTTTCTTTTCTGTAAACTCTAGCAGGCTTGAAAGACAACAATGCGGGAACCATTGCGAATATATAGCTCCTATTCCGTGAAAAATTGGTAGACAATTTCGCTTATGTGCGCGTCAATTGCGATGACTACATGCCCGAATTCATATTCAAACACTAATGACATAAAATTATCTTTCTATTAATCCTCAGTTTGAAATTAGGTAATCCCCCTATTTTCTTTCAATTGAAAGCTCTACTATTAAAAAAACTACACCTAAGTACCATCTCAATTCCATGAAGGTTTCGCTTCTTCCAAAAGCAATCTCAAAAATACCACAAAACTCATTACATCGCAATAACCTGAAATCCCACCAAATGCCAAGCCTAATTATATTCTTCAAAGCAGCATAGCTGCAGGGAATGAAAATGAAAACAAAAATTTGTTGTCATTCGACGTTCAAAGTCTAATAACATTGGTAAATCACACAAACTGTGGATTCCGGTCATAAATGAACATGTTTGTTTGTATGCTAGTACGTGATCCTATACCCATAGCAAGTATACTCTTACAATGACAAACTAATCACTGGATTCACAACGGTGTGAAAGCGATCAAAGGACATACACACACACTACAATGATTGGTGGCTGCAATCACATACCACACCAATTTACAACACAAATTACCAAATTGCCACTTGGGCAGCACGTAATCGGTGTTGGTGAAGGGTACAGGGAAGACAACAAATAATAACCCAGTGGAAAATTTTAGGAATTTAAAACCATTACTAAAGGTGCACCTGAGTGTCGAGAAGCCTTCCTTTTTTGTAAGGAATGACACAAAAAATGGCGGCCGCCGTAGCCGTGTGTGCGCGTGGGTCTCCCGGGTTCGATTCCTGGCTAGGGCAAGTAACATTAAAAATTTTGAGAAGAAAATATGATGCAAGTGCCAATTCATTATTATTATATTTTTAATAGAAACCCCTGGCAGACGATGTTCTGCCTATATTTATATCCCTTACATATGTAACAAGAAAACGCATTTCAGTTTCTGTGACATGTAATAGGTGACAACCCTTTTAAAAATATAGATATGCAATTTGCTCTCGTCGAGACAAACAGTTTGTCACTCACATTTTAATAATTAATATCCTTGTATAACACAGTGTGACACTCAAAAATACCTGGGAAGTGATGTTATTTTTCTTGTAGGTCTTATCGAGTAGAACGAGAATCCAATTTTGGAATTTGTCAAACACCCCTAAAATCTCGACTTACCCTTAAAAAATTAATTAACAACCGATTTTCATTCTAAGAACGGTTTAAGAAAGAACAAACTCAGACCTTTTGAAAGATCTACAGATGTATTAATAAAGCTGAAGAAATTTACTTGTTTTTGCACAACAAACTTAAATTTTGCTACCCTTTTCCTTCTTTTTTTGATTTTGCCGATATTTTCACACACTATTTTATAAAAACACAAAATGAGTTTTGATTAGATTCAAAGAGTACGTTTAATACCGAGTTCAACGAATGTTTCTTTTAAAAAAATCGGCCAATTTAATTTAATTTACTAATAAATATTATTAAATGAAAATATATAGATCAAAAGTGCTTTTTTTGACCATTTTTTCCTTAGGTCAGCATCGTCAGTTTCGCGTTGTACTGACCAGCAATATTCTGCCATCATATTTATTTTGTTTTTTCCTTCGAAACGTTTTTCGATCGTAGCCATTTCTTGGTGGAAGTGTTCGCCTTGTTCATCACTGAACTGGCCCAGATTGTGTGGGAAGAAGTCCAAATGCGAATGCAAGAAATGAATTTTTATCGACATGTTGCAACCCATTTCCCCATATGCACTTAAAAATTCATTTACAACCGTGATGTAGTCGTCGCTTCTGTTGTTCCCAAGGAAATTATCACATAGCGCTACAAAACTCTTCCATGCACGTTTCTCAACACAGCTTAACTTGTTCATAAAGGTAACGTCGCTCATAATTTTGCGAATTTGAGGTCCAATGAAAATACCTATATACACATATTATAAAAACAATAAAAAACAAGTAGGTATGAACACAGATTAATAAATACCGGCTTTTAATTTAGCTTCACTTAATTTGGGAAGACAGTTTTAAGATGAAGAAAAGCTTCGATATTAACATCCAATTTCTTTACAAATGGTTTCATGTATCCCAGCTTTAAGTGTAGTGGTGGTAAGATAACATCCTCAGATTTTCCCAATGGGAGGCTTAAAACGTTTTTCCTGCCTATCTGATGTGACTCTCGAGATGGCCATGCTTTGCGATCTTAGCGATTGGATGCCCGACTATCCCATTCACAAAGGTAGCAAGGATATTTTGTGTAGCCACCTTGCATGCCAAATAAAATTGTCAACACTTTTAAGTCAGCGATGACTTTCCATTTATGCGTGGCATAGTCGATCAACCGTAAAATTTTTTTCATCATTTCATACGTTTCTTTCATGTTAACCCCATACGCGATTGAAACTGATGGTAAGAGATTTTCATTGTGTAATAACACAGCTTTTAACATTGTGACATTACAGACTTCATTAAGGGAACACGAATGTATTTTTTTTTAGGGTACATACTTTTACACGATCCATCAATGAAAATTCGCCATTCATCTGCATTATAATTATAATTTAAAGCCGAAAATATTTTGGGTACATTTACACAATGTACTAGATCACAGTCATTGCCATCAGTTTTAAAACTTTCTCTAAGTATCAAAGTGCGGTCGCTTTTTCTACCCGATGTTATTTCAAAATATTTTTCCACTAAATTCCACTGCTTTAGTCGTGAACCGAGGACTTCAGATTCTCGTTTCGATAAATGCAAATCACGCACGAGATCGGCGAAATCAGAATTTGAAACCAAATGCTTTTCCGTTGATTTTGATTTACAAGGAAGGAATTCTTCCTCTACTAAATATGTTTCACCAGCATCAATGGACTCACTTTATGTAGGCACTTCGGCATTTAAGTATTTTGGTTTTGTAACCGTAACAACATTTTGCAAAAATAGCAACCGTCTTGTTTATGATATGCCTGATGATGCCAAGTCATAGGCGCAGAAAAGGGCAAAGTAGTTGATTGTTGAACTTTAAATTTTTTTAATGTTGTGCAGCAATATTCACATATAAATTCTGGCTCGTACCAGCGACTCGCACTATAAAACCTTTCGAAAATTTTGGTATATATTTTTACAACACCAATATTATTTTTAAAATCACGCCGATGACTTGTATCCGTAAATAAGCCACAAATGTAGCAAAGCTTATTACGCTTGTCGCACATTTTAGTTTTACTTTACCACGATTTTTATCCAATTAAACAGCAAACACAACAAAAGATAAACAACACGTGTACTTCAGTATAACGGAAATTTATAAAGGCTTCAAAATTGAGTAAAAACTCAAAAATTAAGTGATAATTTCCTTGGGAACAACAGAAGCAAATTTTTTGCAAAAATTTCGTTCTTATAAAAAGTTAAATAACTCAGTCACTTTTTGGCCGATTTTTTTAAAAGAAAGAAATATTCGTTGAACTCGGTATTAAACGTACTCTTTGAATCTAATCAAAACTAATTTTGTGTTTTTATAAAATAGTGTGTGAAAATATCGCCAAATTCAAAAAAAGAAGAAAAAGGGTAGCAAAATTTAAGTTTGTTGTGCAAAAACAAGTAAATTTCTTCAGCTTTATTAATGAAAATCGGTTGTTAATTAGCTAAGATATGGGCTAAGAAGTGCGCAAAAGCACGAAAAATCAGTTTTTTAAGGCTAAGTTGGGATATTGGGGGTGTTTGACAAATTCCAAAATTGGATTCTCGTTCTACTCGATAAAACCGACAAGAAAAATAACATCACTTCCCAGGTATTTCGACTTCATTCTTTTTTGTAGCACTGTGTAATTTAATGAAACTTAATTTTTTTAAATGTTGCGGTTTTACAGGGCATGTGAAAAGGTATCGTACGGGGAGTTATCACACTCTGTTTAGATCGTTAAATGTTTAGATCGGCGCATACCATTAGTGCTGCTTTTAACTCCCCTGGTTTTTAATATTATTTTTAATAATGTGTGACAAGTATGTTATCTGTATCCGCAACAGATCTCGGATTTTTATTAAAAATCGAGAGCTTAAAAATCTACTTGGCTCCATTTTTACAGACTTTTCTTGCTTTACTATAAAAGAAATCGGAGCGTATACTTTAATAACGTAGATGGCAAGCAATTGCAAAATTTCCGAAAGATTAACAATACATGCGTAAAGTTTGAGTAAACGATTAACAAAAATAAGCCATCTCCAGTACGCCATTTTTCCATGTTGTTGGTTTGCTAGCTCATGAGTACAGAAACCAGTTGGCACAGCTAGATACATATATCTTGTAAAGGTATTTGATCATAGTTCATCGATAAGAATGTTCCTAATTGTTTTCCTAAATAGATCCTGAATATTCTCAAGGGCCCGAAGAGGAATCGTCTAAGGTCGAGAATAAATGACGATTCGCCGATGAGAATTCTGCCGAAGGTTTGATACACTTCTAGAGAAGATTTACGCACTGCATCGTGAGTACAACTTTCTGAAATAGAGTCTTGGGTAAAACTTTCGATTATTCTCATTGATCCTTCAACTTTTCTCTGATTACTTTTTATTAATCTACCCGCTTCATCGTTAGCAACACCGCTTTTAACAATTTTTGTCACTTCTTTGATCCAGAAAAAATGTCTCTCATTGATAGGAACTTTCCTAAGTTTTAAACATGGACGATATGCAAATAAATTGAATTTGGAAGCATCGCTACTTCTGAGAAGATTCAAAATAGAAACATTTAAGTACGTTTTCATAACTTCGGGGTATCTTTTCTAAATTGATATACTGTTCGAAATATAATTTCAGTAATTGAATAACTCGTTCCTTAGTTACGATTGGAATCAAAGCCTTAAATTGGATGGATCTTTGTAATTTTATCTCAGTTTCAAGTCTTGATTTACATATAACATAAATTTAATGGCATCCCTTTCAGTTGGTAGCAGCTATAGTTTCACCATACCTCGAGCTCATCATCTAAATGACACAAAATTTAATTTTAAAATTATAAGAACTGCAACTGCATATGTTGGCAGAATGAAGGGAATAGTTGAAACAAGTTGAAAAACTTGGAGCATAACGTTTCGGTGGTAACTTGAAATGTCAAACTTTTGTGACACCTAAAATGAACAAAAATTAATTTGATAATAGTTTGATAGCCGAAATTATAAATGAAATATGACCGTTCGCAATTACCGTTTTTTCAAAACTTTGAATATCGGTGTACCTTAAGTATGTATGTTAGTCGAATTATATTCGTCATTTACGATTAATTGCGCATATTCTAAGAGGTATCGGTTAAGAAAAACCAAAAAACACACAAGTACACCGAAGTACCCAGGCCAGAAGTAAAGAGATAGAGTTAAATATGGGAGTAGTAGTGGTAAGTAGTAGTGATAATAATTGTGGTAGTAGTAATTGTAGTAATAGTGATGAGCGGTACTTAGTTAGTAGTTGTAATTAGAAGTTGCATTAGTAAAAAAAGCAGTAGTAATTAGTAGTAGCATTATCAAATATAGTAGCAGCAACTAGTCGTAGCATTAGGAAAAATGGTAGAAGAAAAATAGCAGTAATAATTAGATAGTAGGGCATTGGTAACAAAGTAGTAGAATATGGTAAAAAGAATGGTAGTGAGTGTATTAGTAAAAATAGTAATAGTAATAAGTAGTAACATAAAGGAAAATAGTACTAGTAGTTAGGAAGTGCTTTAGTAAAAATAGTTGCAGGAATTGGTATAGCATTAATAAAAATAGTAGTAGCTGATAGTAGTAGCATTAGAAAAAATAGTATTAGTAATTAGTAGTAGTAGTAGTTGTAGTAGTAAACCAGTCCCGAACTACTGGAAGGTATAGAAATTGTCCCGAAATATCCAATCCGAAAGTAGTGCCGTAAAGTTCCTGAACTTGTCCTCAAATGGTCCTGAGTTAGTTCCGAAATGGCCCCACGCTCCATATATACAGATATATGTACTGATGGGCATAGATACATCTACACTGACACTGTTATTATATAGTATTGCTGTTATACGTTTTATTATCGTGAAAATGTGTATATTTTAAGATACTTTCAAACCTTCAATTACCAGTCAATTAACCACCTGACCATTTATAACATACTCTAAAGTTTCGAAATCGAATTCTAACAGCTTATAACGGAATCGCTGCGACCGAATCGAGGCTATCCAAGTATGGCTTTGCACACTAGCCCTGGCATTGTTGTTGCTGTTGTTATGTCAAGCCGTTATGCATGGGTGTAAATAAGTTGCTTGTTCGTTTTCCTGTCTATTTATTTGGGAAGCACGTTTAGAGTTCTTTGTACTTTGTACGCTGGTTTTAGAGTATCCTTTTAATATTTTTCGTCTATTAGCTTTTAGTATCCATTTTTTACAGTTTGCATCCTTTCGCCTCTTCAGCATTGAGTAGGCTGATTTTTATTTGACTTCTGTCTGCTCATAAATATTTGCCGACATCACGTTTGTTTACTTTCCTGTAAAAAAGGCAAACCGGAAATTTACTTTATTTCTAACTTAACAAACAGGATAGAAGAAACGCTAAAAGGAATATTAAAAGTAAATTTATTGCTTATACCCGCATGTGTGTACTCTTTTTGCTTTGACTTCATAACTTCTCAAATCAAAAAAAATATATATATTTCCTCTAGCAACGCATGTTGAAGAAGATTGCAATTATTTTGCAGTCAAGTTTTTCAAAATTAATTTTTTTCTCTCTGAAACAAGTACTTTATATCTAAATTACATACATTAAACGCCAAAAAGTATGCAACATATAAAGAATAAAGCACAAATTTAAAAGTTCCTTTTAAAATTCTAAAATCACGTTCACCTCATTTTAAACATAGAGCTCGGTTTTAAAAGCAAAACTTATTTTAAGTTAGATATAACTGAGATTAAATAATGTATTATTTTCTGACTATGTAAAATGTATTGTAATTTCTGATGAAATCAATGAATAAAAACTGGGATAAAATAACCCTACTTGGACTATCGATCAGACAGTCGAATACGTAATGTAAGTTGCTTTTATTCTCACCCAACTCCACCTACTGGGTAAAGCAACTATTTTGTTTGACTTTTAAGTAAATTATTATTTTTTCATTACAAATAAATAGGTAGCCGTACCTGGGTTTCTAGCGTGTGCGCGCTTCATTCGGTGCGTCCCGGGTTCGAATCGCGGCCGGGATAAGTAACATAAGAAAATGCCTTTTCTAATAGCGGTCGCCCCTCGCCAGGCACTGGCATGCCTCCAAGTCTCAATATGTCTGCCATGAGAAAAACTTCTCATAAAAATAATTTCACAAAATCATTACGTAATCGAAGTAAAACAAACATCGAGCTATATATACATAAATAAGCATCATATTATTATTATTATTAATGTTGATGTTGTTATTACTATTATTATTATTATTATTAAAAATCAACCAAACATTGTACAATTATAAATGGTAACTGGAAAGATGCATTTCTTAATAGTTACAAATATCTTGCTCAAAATGTTATCTCGATCAACTATTTACATTTAAATATTTGCTTGTTACAATAATTTTTTCTTAAATAGTTGTTGGCCGTCTTTGGTACGTACAGTTCTGTTCAAAAATATTTCTGACCAACTTATTTTGAAACATCTAAGGTAAAAGTATTTCCAGTGACCCAAAATGAAACTGGTACACTTGTAAGTTTTCATTTAAATTCCTTATAATTTCAAAATGGCTCAATTAATTTTTAGAGGGCTATGTGTTGTCTATATATTTATCGTTTTAACATACATAGGGAACATAAAATAATATATTATTCACATTATTTGTAGGTTTTCCATAAAGGCCGATGGTAATAAAATGGGTTAACTTTTATTTTGCGCAGTTGTCCCTCATTAACAAATTCCCTTTCAATGTGGGATCATCGTAAGTGCCGTGCATTTCGGGTAATTGTAAATTTTGACTTGAATTGGTTTTGATTGTAAGTTTTGTCAATGAAAATAACGTGACTCCAAAATTCATTCGATTTGCTAAGGTACTCTTCATAATACTTGAATATTTTAGTCGCATTGATACTTCAGAGAAGCGTATTTTTTCCTGCAGTGATTTGTCAGAACTAACATCGGAAATGTTTGGGGTTTCGTGTACCACATGTAAAACCCTTCTCTTGGACATTTCTTTGACTCAACTTTGGATTTTTCTTTCTTAATATATTAAACACTGCCGACTTAGGTTTTTTTTTAATTTTCGCGAAATGAAGCACTCTTCTTCCATCGGAATGATAATTCACCATAAGTTTTTTTCAATCACTCGATGTTTGCTTAATCATCTTGTATGGAACTCGATTTATTTTGCATGGGCACCACGGGCACGGTTGCAGAAGTCCAGACGCTGAATCCAATTTTCGACGGTTTTCAAGCATAAATCGGCCGATACTGCTGCAATTTCACGTTCGATATTCGTACGAAGTTCATCATCAATCGTCGCTGGCTTGTTGGCATAGACCATAGACTTGACGTAGCCCCACAGTAAATATTCTAACGGCGTCAAATCGCACGACCGAGGCGGCCAATTGACTGGGCCATTTCGTGAGTTAACACGTTCACCAAACTTGGTTCTCAATAAATCGATTGTGACACTCGTTGTGTGGCTTGTGGCGCCGTCCTGTTGGAACCACATATTGTCCAAGTCCATATCATCCAATTCGGGCCAAAAATATTCGGTTATCATTGAGTGGTAGTAATTCCCATTTACAGTAATGTGCCGGTCTTGACCATCACGGAAGAAATGACGCTGCCGGCCTATAAACCGCACCAAACCGTAATTTTTTCGGTATGCGATGTTGACTCATGGAGCACGTGTTGATTGCTGCCAGCCCAATAACGCATATTTTGCTTATTGACGAAGCCATTCAGCCAGAAATTACGATGACCATAAATTGGACATAGCGCTCTTAAAATTGAGGCCATTGACTCCGAATTTCGAAAGTAAATTTTAATAATTTCGACTCGTTGTTGGATCGTATATCTTTCCATGATGAAATGGCAAACCTTACTAAAGAGAAATGTCAAAAGAGAGGGGAAAAATATGGCGTCGTTTGCTATCACTATCGGTCTACTTTTGTAGCGTGCCTATTGCAAGACCCTTTATAAGAAATAAAACTAAATTTTAAATTTGTGATAAACATAACAGAATGCCCATAATCTACTTAGAAATGCAATATTGGGTTTTCCACTTTTTGTTTGACTTTGAAAACGCAAGCTAGTGCGATTACTAATGAAATAAATGGAGTTTTCAAGAACATTAAAATAAACAAATGTGAGTAATAAGTAGTTTAAAATTAAATCTTCCAACACAGCTGGTTTTTAAAAATCAGTTAAGAATTTCTCTATTTATAAAACTTTCAATTTTTCAACAAAAAAACAAAAAAAAAATTAACTAAAGCGTTTTAATCATTTTTATGACACTTTATTCAAATGCGAAGTTAGTTACTGTTTTCACTTTAAATGCTAAGACCCTCAAAAATAACAAGCTTTTCTGTTTACTTCCAATTCAATGTCGAAACTTTTTTTTTATTAAAATATAGTTGGCAATGTCATTGAAAAGAGCTTTAATATTGAAGTTTGTTTTAACTTTAACCTGCTCCTTAAAAAACTTACGTGTTGCCTACACTCACGTTTCGATTTCAAAGATTATAGGAGATCTGAGCATTTTCGATAGTTTGTAATGTTTCGTACCAAGTTTGGTTCGATGAGATGTTATAGCGTCAATGTTGAACTACGACTAAGCTCTTTGGATGAGATGAATTTTTGTATGCAACATTCCCACTGCATACATAATAATAATAATAATAATTATTATTATAATAATAATAATAATAATAATAATAATAATAATAATAATAATAATAATAATAATAATGATAATAATTAAAACTTGGCTTATACCATATAGCTTAATAATTGGCCGAAATTCTCCTACAATTTAATATGTGCGTATTGATGTTATTACACAAACTTACGCCGACTCCGAACGGCAAATGATTTCTGAAAAGTTTTTTTTTGGCAGAAAATACACTCGGAAGTTTGGAATTGCCTACCGAGGGGCGACCGCTATTAGAAAACGGTTTTCAATAATTTTTCACTTTATTACTTTCCCGGGCCGGGATTCTACCATGGGCACTCCAAGTGAAGCACGCTAATACGCTCTACACTCCACTCAGCTAAGGCATTGGTACATAAATATTTGTGTCAGAGACAAGACATCGGATAGCATTTTCTACGGCGAAGGACATTGTAACGAAATGAATCACAGATACTTTTTGTCTGGTTTTCAGTCCTTTCCTACCATATGTGAGAGGACATACTTGTCACTCCCAACCCACCAAAAAATGTATGTCAACGTCCTGTAGCAAGAATTTTCGTTCAATATCATCACACCAGACACAAGTTACATCTAATCAGATTCTAATATCAATCTGCAAAAGTCAAATCAGTTCTGTGTTTCGTTCCATGAAAATCAGTTCATTTCGCAATGAGTTATATTCAGCACGTCTAGTTACTCTCATTGATCTCCAACTGTTATACAAATTGGATCTGATTAATTCGAACAAAAAAAAAAACGATTTACGGGATTATTATTACGATATACAAGTTGAATTTCGACAATTTAATTAAATTAACCCGATGAAAAAAAAACTATTAAATGAAGAGAAAATGCGGATTTATTAGATGCAATTATAGATACTTAATTGTAACACTCTACGCTTCTTAACCCTCGGCGAATTTTTGTTGTCTGCGCACAAAGCCGGGTCACTCGATCAAAGAACGTACATTACAAAAAAGTTGGATGGCATTACGTTTCCTGTGGCAAGAAATGTTGTCTTATTTCACCACACCAGAAACCAATTGGATCAAATCAGATTCTAATATAAATAATCAAAAGTCAAATATGCTGGTATGGTGAAATAAAACAAGATGTTCTGTTAGAGTGATGCAACTTCTTTGTAATCTACGCTCTTTGACTCGATGATGTTATTTTATTCCGCAAGTAGATGTTTAACTATTTAAAAGTAGTAGATGTTCCATTTTTATTAAGGTCGCAAATAATTGTACAATTGTACCAGTTAAACTTGTTATAATTTCGCTTTTACAGAAAAGCTTTAAACAAATTTTAAATAAGAATTTACATTGATAATTTTTGTTTAAAATCTTATGACACTAGGAAAAAGTTTGATTTGATGTTAACCTTAACTTCATTTAAATTAAACTTTCTTTTAGATTAAAGTAAATGCAAAACCCAAGATAAACCTTGTTCTAGGATTTTTTTGGAGCTGCGCCGTGCAAGGGATGTTGGTAAAATGCGTTGATGCTGGCACGACTTGTAATTTGTAATACCAAAGTTTTAGACCCAGCCGAGCACATTGGAAGGAAGTACTTCTCCGCGTGGCCACAAAAATTGGTTGGGAACACTTAGTAAACTATAGACTCTCGTTTTCGATTATTTTTCATTACTTTTTATAAGGATTGCGACGATTTCACTGGATATTTAACTCATTGAAATCTATAAACTTATTAAAAATTTACCAGTGTGCTACCAGCTACTTCACATGTCTGCGCCTTTCAAGTTCTCTATCAACATGGCGATTCTATAATGGGCGCCAGACCCGCTTGGATTCGCAAAAAGTTACAACTCAGTGGAGCGTAATAGAGTTTATGCATAGAATTTTATAGAATAGAGGTCTAAATATGAATGAAGCTAATAAAAATGATACAAATAATGAGCGAGTAGCATACATTACAAGTTAGAGTAGAATCACACACTGGAATTAAAAACCCTGTATCCGTCTCTCTCAACTTGCTTACAGACGTTCGTGGTCATACACTTGATCACTGAAATGAGAAACGTGGCAACTATATTCACCACTTTAGAATAGCTCTTGATATTATTTTATTTTTTTACATTTCTTTTCCGTATTTTAAAAAAAAAATGCATTTAATTTATAATTCACAAACAATTTCATCACTTGCAAAAATTATCAATGTAAAGTGATGCTTCCGCCATAAAAATTTATTTACATATATTATACATATATAGAAATTTCTTAATTTTCGCTTCTTCCCTACGATAGCTATATTTTTTTTTGAACGCGTATAAGGTAGAATGTATTCAAATCCTTAAAACTGAACTAGGGAAATAAAACGTTGGCCTCTATTTAATATTGCAAGTGTGACATGTTGTATAATGTTGTATAATCTATAGGGCAATTTATTTATTAACTTTTTTTCATTTACATGTAAAACGTCTTTAAACGTTCGATTTTTGGTAAATAACTATTAAACTTTTAAATAATAATATTTTATTTAATTTGGCGAAATTAAATTTTGTAACTATATTATTCAAAATATTTTCTAGGTTATTGATTGCTTCTCAAACTTCATTGAGTTCGATTGTTGGATTGTTGAATGTAATTTTCAATGATTTCCATTACGGCTCTTACTTAAACTTTACTTCGTAACTGGTTACCCTTCAAATTAAATTGGTAACTCCCTATTTGCATCTTATTGATTCCCGCGCTAGTTTGTTGCGAATACTTTGCTTTCTAGACATCTCGGGCAACTCGGATTTCGACATCATGTTTCATGCCGATTTTATCAAACAAATTTTTACCCATAACATTTATATGCGGTCCTTGATATTAATCCCACTGTATTGCTAAATAAATGCATTTTATTCCCAAAATTATTTTAACTGTAATGCAATTATTATCGTAGTTAGTTTACATAAAATCTTAAATTTTGAAAAACTTGTTTTGCCTGGGTAAAAATGGCTTAGCTGAGGTAAAAAATGCTGATTCATGCGAACTCAGAATTATGTAAATTTTTATATTTATACTTTGGAAATAATAAAATAAAATTTCTAAATTTCGTTGGTTAATTTTTCAAACGATCAGACTCAGCTGGTTGAATTGACTGCGTTTAAAGTTATCATTTGGACATAGAAACTTTCAAAGTAAAGCAAAGCGACAATAATTTGTTTCTTACGAAATGGTGAGATGAAAAGGCAGGCAACGCTAACTGTTAATATTGTAAAATTAAACTTCCTAGTAGCACTTACCATTTGATGTGTCACGGAAAGTATGTCCATGATTAAACACTCATTGGCTACACTCCAAAGCCAGCTTAAAATTTCAGCATCAACTCTAAAATTACAAAGGCAAAACTACTTAGTTAAAGTGGAAAATTTGCAGATTATTATGCTTCTAATACAATATAATTTACCGTTTACTTTAAATTATTACACTATTGGGTTTCTTGGTAAAACGAGTGGAAGAACCAAAGCAACTGAGACCGTTGATACCCTACTCTTTGATGAAGCGCACAAAGATATGATTGAAATCTTACACAACCGACATTTAAACATTAAAATGCCTAATCATTGCCGTTAAGTACTTTGACAAAGCGAAATTAAGAGTGGGAGACAGATTTCTAGCTTTAGTAGAACGAGCGAATACTGCGCATAGTTGAAGGTATAAGAAAAGTTTTTAGAAGTATCTTTCTTAGTATTTTTAAAACTGTATCAGTTGCGATATAAAGCGTCTGTAATGATGAGCAAAAATACGTAAAGATAATTCCAATTTGTTCACTTTGGATTGAAAATGTCAGTCAGCCTAAATATCTCTGTGATTTTACTGCAGACACGGTTTTGCTAGCCTGGAATGGAAATTCTAATAAGGAATGTATGTTTCTTTTTTGCACAGCGTTTGAAAAAGGAAATTGAATTTTAGAAAAAATCGAGTTGATTTTTGTTTGAACTATCATAAAAGATTAAAAAAAAATCTTTTCACCAATATTATCTGCAAAATATATTAGTTGCTATAATGTTTATTTGTTTTTTTTTTAAGTTAAAGAAGAACTTAATACTTTTGAGTTATGTCCTTAAATTACTTAACAATTAAAACTTGGAATTTAAGGATGAAGCAACCATTATTCATGTGCTACCTTTTGATTTTAAACTTTTATAAAACTGTTTTAAGTCGCTTTATAGGCTCAAGGTAAATAATTGATTTATTTAATATTTATTTTATTAATATTGGTGGTTTAAGACCTGCTAAAGATGTAAATTCCGGGTCATATACAGAACTACTTTTGTAGTCCCAAATAAGCCTGCGGGCCAAACAAGTTCCCTTATAACAGACCCGTGCGCTCGGGAGAGCAGAGGTGTTGTTTGGGGACTCATACTTTACACAAAAAAATTCCCCAAGCCATTTGGCTGTCTCCACATCCAAGAGGTGAAACCAAATCGACAATATTGCGATAGACGGAACGTATTAGACGTGCGTACACTACGAGAACCGAGCATCGACTCGGATGATTATCTTGTGGAAGCCGAAATGAGCTTACGCCTCTGCGCAACAAAGAACGTGCGTCTAAGTACTTACAGAAAACTCTCCCTTCGGAGAGCTGCAATCGCAACAGACAACTACAAACTTCACCACTCGACTCGCACACCTGCTCACTAAGAGCACTTCTCAGCAAACTGGAATTCGTGAGCATTGGGAGCATATTGAGCGCCTGAAAAATTTATCAGAAAGTGCGCGGTAACTTACGGAAGGTTTTGAGACCGCGGTAAATTTCTGTAAGAACAAGAACGGTGGCCTCCTGACTGACGAATAGCAATAACGCAACTAAGGAACAACAAAGCCACAGGTGCTAATGGATCACCCGTTGAGCTATTCAAGCAAGGGGGCAAAGAGCTGGTGCGGTGCATCCAGAATATGGTCGGATGAATACGTGCCCACCTCTGATTGGAATTTAAGTGTGCTCTGCCCAATCCACAAGAAAGTTGCTCCTGCTTTCGACAGCACGAGAAGAAATTGCCTATTTGCCGCGATGTCTGTGATTCGGTATTCCTGTGAATCTAAAACGGCTATGTAAAATGACGGTGGGCAGCACCTCCGACTCAGTCAGAAATGGAAAGGGCCTCTCTGAGCCGTTTGCTCCCAAGCGAGGTCTCTGGTGGGTTGACTCCCTATCTTGCAACTTTTTTTACATTACATTCCAGTTGGCGCCAGTTAGCAAAGCAAAGGAACGACTAGAGTGCTTTATTAGAATTGGCCAAATCATATTTTTGTTGGTAAAAATTAACTATGGTTAAACAAGTACAATAGATTTAAGAAAATTACCTTTCCTCATTTGCCAACAAAAAATATTAGCCATTACCGACCTGGGGCATTTACTAAATGTGATACTTTTGCATTTTTGGTTTGATTAAAAAAGTGTGAATGTTATTTTTTAATATTCCTGTTAAAATTAAAAAGCCAGTTAGTTACTACCCGTTCGTTGGCTTGAGAGAAGAATTCTATCCAAAATTAGCATATACCCAATATAAAATTGAAGTGAATCAAATAAGGCTCTCATTTGGCATTTTCCCGTAAATCTCGCAGGTTTCCGTCAGCTTCATCGGCGAAAAAATCCAGAACTGCCTACGGTTTCTTGTTTAGATATATAGCAGATATTTATAAGAAACGGGCGCAAATACATAACTCACAATTTCCGACAACATGTCGCTCAGATTCACTGCCACCCTCTCTATACGATTCTCTGATTTCGGCCAAGTTTTTTTGTCGACGACTATGTGACAGATGCCTAACGATCAGTATCGTGCTATTGCGAAGGAATAGTTCCAGTGCCTTGAGTACTGCGGGACAAGCTTAAAATGCACGCCCAACTGCAAACGCGACAACCAGCTAATAAACTTCGCCGCTTAAATTCTACTAAATCTTGAAAAGGACAAAAATGGTACCCTACGACGATGTCTGATTTTAGTATTTTCGAAAAAGAAACAGTCATGCAAAACGTTGTCGCAAAGCATGATCAGTTCCGTTGTCCGACATGGTGACTCCTAACCCTACGATTTCTGTAATTCTCGTTCAAAATTTGATCGCTCTTACAACTTTGCATAAGTGTCTGTATATACCAACATCCGCCATAACAATAAAGCCCTTTTGGTGTGCTTTCTCAACTCCATAAAGAATCGAAGAAAATTAAGTAAGAAGGTAGAGGACAGCAAATAGAAGTATGAATTTTTATCACATAAACAGTCCCGGTACCCTCGTCAATGGCTCTTATTTTGTAGTAGTAAAGTCAATTCTACAGACATGAAAACAATTTGAAGAAAGTGGTTTGCTTTGCTATTCTTATTTGATGAATATATCTTTATTTCTGCAGTAATTTCCCAAAAGTCGTAATTTGTCTGAAAAGCATTGAGAAAGGCAAAAAAGCCAAAGAATGCGGCAATTTATTTACAGCACTTACTTAATTTGACTTCATAGAAGAATTATGGTAATTATGAGAGGAAAGTAGCTTTTCAGTGGGATGATTTTGAGAAAGAAGATATCTACTAAAAATCACTATATTCCAGATAGATCATTACCTATACCAACACTGCTGTTAAGAGCAAATCTTCAGTGTTTACTAAGCCATTCGAAATACCTTCTACATACACACATCTACTGTTTATCTACAAGACATGAATGTCTCAAAAAAGCGCTGACAAGGCATATTGCAAATGGGGTTGCCTAAAATGCCTACCGCGCTGTTTGTGTACTCAGCCCAAATTTAATATTCCAACTGGAACAGAAGCTGCTTAGCACATCAAAATCAGAATCATATTAAATTATTATCTTAACAACTGCTGGTAATATTTACACACATTAGCATGCACTTAGTAAAGTAAACGCCTTTTCTGCTTTAAAGGATGACTGGCTCGGTTGCTTTTCCCTTCCCTCTCTAATGTCAGCTTCATCAAACATCTCCACTTGGCACTGTTTCACTTAAGGGGTTGAAGCTGGCATTGTCCGTGTTGTTGTAACATTTCCCTTAACTTGCAATTTACTATAATAATAAAATAATAATAATTTGGCGTTAACGCCATATCTTGATGTTTGGCCGAACTTCTCCTACAATTTGTGGTGTGCGTGTTGATGATGATGATGATTTTACGCCAACACCGAAGGGCGGATGATTTTTGTGAAAAAACCTTTTCTATAATTTTTGATGTTACTTGCTCCGGCCGGAATTTGAACCCAGTATCTACCTAATGAAGGGCGCACACGCTACACACTCGGATACGGTGGCCGCCACGGTTTGCTCTAACCCAGCCAGCATTTACTATCAATTTTTAATGGGAAATTACTCATTTTCAATAGAAAAATTGATAGAAAACAGTCAATTTCTATATCAATATTCATTGTAAATTGACTGTTCCCTCGGGAGAAAATGGTCGAACAAAATTGAATGATTTTGATTGAGTCATTTTCAGGGTCAATTTCCAGTCATTTTATTATAAATTTCGATTGTTTTTTCCAATCATTTCTCAATGAATTTCTAGTCAATATTCAGTCAATATTTAGTCAATTTACAGTCATTTTATTATCAATTTTGATTGCTTTTTCCAGTCAGTTTTCAGTTTTCTTATTAATCAATATTCATTTTTTGGTTTATTTTTAAATTCAAATTTATTTATATTTTAAATTAATACATTATCATGTTTTTGCTTACAGCTCAATGCAATTATTTATTTTCAGACAAAGGTAGACGGCGTTTTTTAACTCTTTCGTTTGCATAAACGAAATGTTTTTGTAGCGTTGATCTAACGGCTTTTTCGTCCACTTGAAACATTTCATGGCAAATATCTAAAGAAAGAGGAAAGAAATGTAGTTATTGTTAAAAGAATTAATACAATATAAAACAATATTACTTTTTATTATTGTTGTAACTAAACATTTTTCCGTGCTTGGCTTATCTGCCGTGCCCCTCCACGAAAAAGACATTGCCAACTCGTCTGAAAAAATACGCCTGATTGTCGCTCTTAGAAAAGGGGTTGACGCCTCACCCCCAGTCTTCTTAATATATAGTTTCTATAAATAATTCTTTGTTATACATTTGTAACTGGTAAAAGCAACATAACAAGCATTATACATACAAATTTCACCAACAACTCTGGCTTTTGTAAAAGCTGTGCTTCGAAATCGTCAAGATCCTTCTTATGGTAAAATGGTAGTTGGTCGAATTCTGGGCTTTGACTTTCAGAGGGTTTTCCCCTGTTTTCCAATTTGACCGCAATAACTTCCTCTGTCAGCTTCAACAAATTTATTTTGTTTTCTTCCTTTAGCTGTTTTATTTTATTTATTTCACGCACTAGAGAGCTGTTGCTTTGGAGATGAACTATATGGAAGTGAGAAATGCATGCATTATTTTTTCACAAAAAGAAATATTTTGATATTGCTAACTGTCAACTTGTTGAGCGTTTTTTGTTACTTGTACATTTTGTTATTGTAAACTGCAAATTTATCAAAAAACAATCACCAAGAACAATCAATAATGATACGTAAATCACCTCAATGCTATCTGGGAAGGTTCATAAATCGCCAGCAATTTATCTCTAATTAATCAAATATGTATCACCATTCTGTGCTGATTGCTCTACAAGTTTTGTAACAAATTAAGAAGTTATCTGGTTTAAGAGGAATGTTAATTCTTACATCTAAACTTTCGCAATTTATTCAAATAATTTAATGGAACTAATTGCTTACACAAATAATTAAACAAGTTTCCGATTTTAACCAAAAACTACTTTTGTGCTATGATATTTGACATTAGCGAAAGCTTACAGACTTCCAGATTACTGCAACTTGTTCCCAGCTGAGGTCTTTGTAACTGACATAGCGGCAAAATTAGTTGGCATGACTAACCTTCTCCTTCAAATTTTGTTTTTGCTGTAGAAAGTCAAGCATTGCTTGAGGCTCTTAATTCAGCAACTAGTCGTTGCTTTTGTTCGGAACTTAAACTGGTCCTGGACTATAATGGCGTATACGCGAACTGACAAAT
The DNA here is from genome assembly GCA_951828415.1 of Anomoia purmunda. Classification (NCBI taxonomy): domain Eukaryota; kingdom Metazoa; phylum Arthropoda; class Insecta; order Diptera; family Tephritidae; genus Anomoia; species Anomoia purmunda. The sequence continues at coordinate 79,723,620 of OX639995.1, read as the reverse complement.
CGTGCATCCCATGGCATAGTACAGGCGAAAGACTAACTACTTATGCGGATGGTTTTTTCAGTGTAAATATATACATACGTATTTGAAACAAAATACATGTTAGCATACTAATTAAATTTATGAAAGTTGGCCATAAATAAAATCCAATTTCAATAAGTTTCAACACATTGTTTCAAAGTGTCACGACGAGTTATGTGTGTCTCAAATGTTCTGCAGATTGATGAAGTAGTTTTTATATAAACCTGAATGAAAAAAGTGGTACTCTAACGATTTAAAGTTGTTTTATACAAATCCAATTTTTCAACAAAAAAAATATTTCTACATCTAATTCTTGATAGACAAGTAAGGAGGTGCAACTTTAAATACCTGGCGCATGTTTTTATTTCTTATATGTATTGTGAGTCCTTTATAGGCGTCCAAAGAACTAGACATATGTATAAGTATTTATGAATTTTCATAGTGAAAAAATTGGCAGTGCCACGCCACCATGGAAGAGGAAATTTGAATTCGTCTTATATCCGCAATTATTCAGTACAGGTTAATCATATATCATATGGGTATACATATATATATATATACAAATGTCTTAACGATCAAACTGCGGTCTTACGCCCTATACAATAATAAAGCCTAAAATTTCGCAAATGCAGATGCACAATGGTTGGTATATAAGTCCAAGTATATCAGGCTATGTACAACTTGCTAGAAAAAGGCGTACTTACGCCTCCATTTATGATGAAAATACTATTCACCATATCTTCCCAGATATTTGACGTAGATATTCAATATCCGATATATACTCATTCCCTTTAGATCAAGAAATAAAGAATATTTACATCACATTCCAAGGTTTGCTAGTATAAAATCATTTTGAAACCGTAAACGATGTTTATTGATTTAACTAAAAACGGAAGGAAATTAGTATGATTTTAACGTACCACGTGTCTTTCTAATTAAATTCTTCATACCAAATTTGAAAGAACTCGCGATATGATTTAGTAAAATATTAAATGTTTGGACAAGTTGTAAATAACCGTTATGTGAGAGGTGAGCGTTTTTTTTAGCTTGAATTCTATAAGGCGCTGGAGCTAAGCTATTCAAGCATAGTGCCGAAGATCAGGTAAGGTGAATGCACTCATGCATCATTTCCAGAATATGGTCGAACGAATGCGGGTCCGCCGATTGGAAGTTAAATGTGTTGTGCCCAATTCACATTTCATACAAGGTTCTATTGAGCGAATTGTGTGAAAAACTGAAGCCAAGCATCAACGAACTGATTGGACGTTATTAGTGGGGCTTTAGACCTGGCAAATTTGCCATCGACTATATATTCACGATACGTCAAATATTTTAAAAAAGGATCGAGAGAAGAGGATCGACACTCACAATCTCTTTGACGACTTTAACTTAGCTTTTGATAGCACGAAAGGAAGGAATCTCTATGCCGCGATGTCTGAATTTTGTATCCCTGCAAAACTAATATGGCTATGTAAAATGGAAGCTCAGTCAGATTTGGGACGGACCTCTTTTAATAAAAATAGAAGCTTTCAGGCGACCTGTGATTTATTACGCTGGAAAAGATAATTCAAGATGCAGAATTAAACCGGTCAGGCACCATCTTTTATAAGAGTGTGCAGCTTCTGGCGAATGCCGATTAGCTTACTTCTTAGCTTACTTCTGGGTCTGGAGGGGAACGAGGGCAAAACAAAGTAGCTCCTGTCATCAAATAAAAAGTCAGCTTAATTGCATCTTGGCTCCCGCGTCACTAATGACAGTAACAATTTTGACAAAATAGAGGACTTTGTTTATCTTTTAACATTCAACATTAACACCAACAACAATGTCAGCCTAGAAAACCAACAAAGAATCTCTCTTGCCAAGAAGTGCTACTTTACGCTGAGAAGGCAAATAAGCAGTATAAATCCCTCTCTCGACGAACGAGAACAACGCTCTATCTCATCATGCCCGTGCTCTTGTATGGCGCTGAAGCATTGGCACTGTCAACATCAGATGAGATGGCCTATGAAATGTTTGAGAGAAAGATTTTCCGACCATTACGTCTTTGCGACGGCAAATACCGCAGACGATGGAACAATGCCTTGTATGAACTTTATAAAGACAGTGACATAATACAACGAATTAAAATGCAGCGGCTACGTTGGCTGGGACTTGTCGTGCGAATGGAAGAGAATGGGCCATTCCTAAAAGTAGTCAATGCAAAACCCGCTGGTGCTGGCAAAGGAAGAGAAAGGCCTTCTCTACGTTGGAAAGACCAGGTGCAGAATGACTTCGCTTCACTTGGTGTCTCTAGCTGGCGCCAGTTAGCAAATCAGATGCCAAAATCGCCTAGGCGGTTATAGCGGCTATTAAACAATAGAAGAAGACTGCTGTCATATAATCGAAAGTGTGTACGTAATCTGGTAGAATTTGACAAAGGCATTTCGGCGATATAGTTAGTTGCTCTTTGGTGAACGATAACATGACCATGCCGAACATTTATGATTCCTCGTATTTATGTAAGTCTCAAACCCCGTATTGTCTTTTACGTTTGAGAAAATTATCTTGTATTATTATTAAATTTTTTTGATTTTTGTGCTTTACCGTTATATGAGAGGTAAGCATGGTTATTGTACGACTTATACATAATTCAAAATTGTGCTTTCTGTCATTAAATTCTAGACGTTAGCGGTGCCAAGCAAATTTTATTTAATAGTTAATAAATTTTATTTAATAGTTAATAAATTTTATTTAATAGTTAATAAAATATGAAATTTCTTGATTCATGTAAATTAATGTTATATGACAGGGGGGAGTGGTTATCCGACTTTTATAATTTTTGAAAGTTTGCTTACATAGTTCAAATGCAATATATCTACTAAATTTAGTAAATTTTCGTTAAGTAGTCTCTTTTTTCTCTGAAATCCAAACAAATTATGCTTAGTCACGTGAAATGGAATGTGTTTTGCGTTTGTATCAATTTTGAACTAATAGAATTTCAAAGTTACTGCAATATCGCATGTTTTTGATTTCATTATATATGATTTCGCCCATTTTCACTATTAACCTACCTACCTTTTCGTTGAATTATCTCAATATTTACTCCAGCCATCTGGGACACGGAGAAACGGGCGCAGAGAAATATATGTTTATATTTAAACTGGATGCAATAGGCTGTTAGAAACAACCATCACGCGAACGATGTCATAATAGCCTGGGCACCAGTGGGCTCGGATGTAAAGAAATATCTACCTCACGTGGCACACCATTAAAAATTAACTCCATATCTCTAGCTTTTTTAAAATGCTGGAGTAATATTGTCTTTAGAATTCTCACGACGTTACAGCTTTTTAGATCTTCTACATCTCGGGTTTACTCTAACTCTGGTAGGCATACTTTTGTGTCAAACCTAACGGGGCCATTATTCTCTTAGATGCGGATGCAGAAAATTTTGTTAGAGATACGGAAAAAAGTTCAACTCCTTTGAAATCTACTTTTTTTAGGTCATGGGTTTTAATGGCTCAGTGACGCAAAAGTCTACAGCAAATGCAATTCGGACTATCTAAAATAAGCTACTGCTACACAAATTCAACACATAAATGCTTTGTTAAATATACAAATATGTGCATTGTGAAAATAAATATTTATATACTTCTTTTCTCAATCGCAGTGCTTTCTTGGTCTTTGGTTTGTAAATTGCACACGTAAACATCATAAAAATGCAGCATTGTGACCTCATTGTTGGCATATAATACCAAAATCATGCCCGCTCTCACACTCCTACTTTCATCTAGTAGCGCAAACAAAGAACCAGGTGCAACACAACTTAAAGTTCTTTAATGAGCTTTTAATTTGCGATTTTAAGGATGAAATAGATACAAAACTTCATGTATTATATTTCAACTTTAAATTCCCAAATATGCAGGAAAATAATAGCATAACTAAGGCTCATTGGCGCACCCAAAGGAGTGATTTTAAAAAAAATATATCAAAAACCTACATATATAATATCGCTCAACGCTAATAATAACTCTGGCTCAAACAAAAACAACAACGAAGCGAAGCATTTTATTATATGATTAGTTGATTCACAAGGTGTCATAATATGTCACAAATCATAAAGTCATAAAATTTTAGATTTAAGAAGTTATATTTTTGGATTGCATTGAAACAAATAATTAAGACTAAGCAATTTTTTTTAATTTTCTTAGTTTTATGACTTTATGGCTTATGACACCTTGCGAATCTCCCAATAGAATTTGATTTATGTGTCATAAATCATAAAGTCATAAAATTGTAGATGTCAAAAGTTATGTCTTTGGATTGCATTGAAACAAATAATTAAAACTAAGTAATTTTGTATTTTTTAAATTTTATGACTTTATGACCTTGCGAATTACCCCATTATATGTTTTTTTACTATTATATTTTATTTCACTTAATTTCCTTTTGTTTTATTTTGTTAATTTAATTTTATTTATTTTTTTTAATTTAACCTTCTTCCCTTTTATTTTGTTTTTAAATTTTGTTAATTATTTCTTTATTTGTATTTTTTTACATATATTTTTAATTTTGTATTATTTATTAATTATACATGAATAATCACGTACTTTGCTTCTATACACTTACTGACTCTCTCTCGCTGTCCTTTCTTTCTCCCTTCTATACAACCATGTCCTCTCTCTGTATACGAATTCACCATGTTTCCCCTTCAACGTCAAACACTTCTCTCATTTCTGTAGCAATATGCATTTTTTGACATTTGTATAAGTGGCATTTTGAAATTGATTTCTGCGTTTTATATTCAACTATTTTGATTTATTTTCTTCCCTTCAGCATCAAAATACCTTTCGAAGGATATATAATTCTTTATAGATAAGAAATACAACTTAGTCGGAAAAGAATATGTTTGCCTATTTATATGTACATATATATGTATGATATTTTTCCATATTTGCCTTTTATATTTTACACAAATATTTACCTTTACAATAATATTATTCCATATTTTCCATTTATTCCATTACTCAAAATAAAACTTTTCTTATTAATAAAATCTTCTTTCACTGCAGAACCGCTGACGATTTGGCAGCTTACACAAATTCACTTAAAGAAAAGGTGCGGACACTTTAGGGTAAGTGAGAAACGCAATTTCGGCAAACCGCCGCTTCGCTTAAATATTATATCCTCCTTCTTACATTTCTCAATGGTAAATAAATCCACCAAGATCTGAACAAAATTTGGCGGCCAAAAATTGTCTTTTCTAGCAAAACTGATGTAGCATCATTGCGATTTAAATGGAATTCTGCGGTCAAGCATGATTTAAATGGTGCGTATAAAAAAATATAAACCAATGCAAATAAAGAAAAGGATAGACAGTAGCAGATCAATCTGAACCTAAAATGGAGCAAATGTTAACATCCCAAAATGAATATATGTACAGTATTCTATTAACCTTAAATTCTATCATTGTTCTATTTGTACGTTACAAAGCTTTTAACTTTCTTTTTATGCAATAAGACAAACAATGAAGTATTTTTTTTTGTTTCTCAAATCCTCTGTGGTCAAATTGGTTTGAACGTTTTGAACAGGTACTTTCTTACAAAAATATTTTCACAGTTATGCAAAAAGTCGACGAGTGATTGGTTTGGGTAGTAATTTGAATAGGCAAACATTACCAAATTGAAATTTAATCTTAAGAGTAGGTGTAAAATAAGTAAATAACTAAATTTCTAGGTGCACGAACTTGAAATATTTCTGTAAGGGAAAGAGTAAGGCTCTGTACTATGTGTGTGTTAACATCTCGGCAGGAAATTGCAGGAATAGAACTAGTAAAACTTAATTTTGATCATTTTCATAATTTTCAATTTAATAATGGATTGAAGTAATGAATACTGCCTCCGGCGTGCGGCAGTGTTAGAAAAACTTTAAAAGAATTTTTCTTTAGCCTAGTGCAATATTTTTTTCTTCACTAAGATTAGTGATACACAGACAATTTTACTACTGCTGTTATGAAATTTTATTCACTAAGAAAAATTTAAACTAAAAATGATAAAACCCCAATCAGTAAGAGAGTAAAATTCTAAATAAAGAAAAGAGTACAAACCCCTAGCAATTGTTTCCTTTAAGTAAAACTAGAACTAGAGATCTCTGTCAATGAGTGTTAAACACTCTATTGGTCAATTACATTAGCGGTAGTAAATTTTTGAAAATAAAATGACAAAAAACAATAATTGTCAATATTATTGGTAAAATTTTATTTTTTTTTAAATCCCTCAAAGTAAATTTTTTGAATCGGAAATACTATCCAAAAAAGTAGTTATCAATTGCAAATGAATTTTGAACGATTGCGAGTGGCCCGTTTGAGAAATTCTGACTCAGCTTCTCGAAGTTGGAATCGCTGATATTATTCTTTTAAGGAGAGTCCACCATTCTACTAAAAAAAACCGCCACTCTATTTAAGCAGGAGAAGCCTAAGATGTGTTGCATTTTAAAAGCAATAAGTTGAACTTTAATTAATATTAATAGTATTCACATTAAATAGATGCTGATGCAGCTTTGGTTGGAAGGTGCAAAAGATGATTCGGAATAGTCATTTGGTGAGAAATATTTTTTGACATTGCATTACAATTATCATGAGGAAGTCATATTTTTATTTATAATAATAATAATAATATTATACTTTTCATTAAATCATCACAGCTTGATGTTTGGCCGAACTTCTCCTACAGTTTGTGGTGTGTCTTGATGCTATAAAACAGTTTTACGTCGACTCCGAACGGCAAATAATTTTTTTGATAAGTTTTTTCATGGCAGAAAATACACTCGGACCCAACGAAGTGCGCATACGGTGCATACTCTGCTACGGCGGCCACATTTTTACTCAAATTCTGTTGGATCGAATTGATATTATGTTCAAGTTTTTTTTTCTGTGGTGAACTTGCATAGTAGAGGCAAGAGGAGCTTCAATGCTACTTTTTGGTTTCATTCCGTTCATTTGATTATGGCCACTAATTTCTAAAAGTCGACTAAATCTATTTTTAATTAAAATTTTAGTTATATAATAGATGTTGCCAGAGACTCGGAAAAATAATTTCACGGTTGCATTTTTATGCCCTAAACTTTTTTTAAGTCATCAATAATGCTTATATTATAAAGTCTGGGCGTTGAAGGAACCTTGCTTGTTTTATAGTCGCCCAGCAGAAGATTCACTCCCTGTTTTTAGTATTGCAAATATTTACATATGTGTAAAATACAAATCTAATCAAAGAACGCTCAGTGCGCATTGGCGCGCCGACTAGTGTTGGGCAATAATAGATATTGCACACATTCTATAGTTTTAAAACTAGGCCCATTTCTTTGCACCCGAGTTGCAAAAGAACTTTCCAACTCGGCTAAAATTTCCCTTAGTTGAGAAAGCAACCCTGTTAGGCTCTTTTATGAAAGTTGCGATTTGTTTAGTGCTATTTAGGAAGGGAAAATAGTTATGCCGGCAAATTTTTCGGTTTATGTGGTTATATATTTACAAATACTATGCAAATGAAAACGAATTAGGTCTTAAACTGAAATTTCTTAAGTATTTTCTTAGGGCTCATTCACAATAAGCAGTTTTTTCATTTCCTAACACTACATATGAGGTCGAATATAATTTTACCGAGTTGGCTCAACTCGCATATTTTTCAGAGTTAGTGTTGTTGCTTTACATGCAATTTGTTATCCTACCTAGCGTTATTTTGCAACTAGGTTACAAAGAAACGAGCCCAATATTTGAGTGGCAAATAATGTTGTAAACTACCACATTGCCTCTTTGGATAATAACAGTTAACAAGAAATTTCGTTCTTAAATAAACCAGGTCCCAACTAGGAAAATTATAAATAATGGTTTTATAATCAAAAAAAAGTTTCCATTATTTTTAAGATATTTCAAGTGGCTGCAAAATTAAACCATCGTTACTGTCGACAGTTCCTTCGACAATTTCCATTACTACTGCCGATGTCAAAACTAGTCTCGAACTGGCCCAGAACTGGCTTGAGCCAAGAAATACCACCTTATTTCAGAACTTAACAAATTTTTTCTCGCTCATAATTATACACTGCGTTACTATGAACCAAATATACTTTTTCGGAAAGGAGAGAAAAAATAAAAATACATGTGTATCGGCGATTTTCATGTACACGTCAGAATTTTTTTTTTTTATGTATAAAGTATAAAGCTCGTAGTGTCCATCTGTCCGCCTGTGTGAAAGACTTTGGATCGATTTTTAACCCTTTTTCCGTGATCTAATCGAGCTGAATTTTTGCAGGCAGACTCGTGGAAATGTCTTTATCATATTTTTTTTTGACTTTTTTCGGCATAACTTGAAGGGACTCCAAATTTTTACGCTACTAAAGTGTTCCGAAAAAAAAATTGCTTTTCGACCCATCCTACTCCATATATTTGTAGTTTATCAATAGTAACTTTCTAACACTAAAGTGTTTATGTATTTTACAACACTTAAAACGTATTTTTATATATTTAATCTGAGAAAAAATGCAGTACCCGACTGAAATAACTTTTGTTACGTTTGTGGCTTATTCGCACTAAGTAAAAATTTTAAAAATATTACGAAAACAGTGATTAATTCGTTTCAGAAAATATTCAAGACTGCTTATGTTCCTTACTTGTGGTATACTCCGGAAGTCGTGTGCGACTATTGCTATAGAAATGTATGCAAGTTTACTGATGGAAGGTCAACAAGTACGCTGTACCAACAATTTGGCTACCACGTACGGAGCACTGCAATGAATTGTGCTACTTTTGCGTAACTTTTACGCAAACTAAAGGGTACCAATACTTTCGCCGCAACAAAATTCGCCACGCTAATGTAGAATCGGTTATTCCAGCGGCAGAAGAACGTATAGCGGCTTCAATGGAGATTTTTGATGATGTAGTAGTACCAACAATGCTATCAACATTTCTTGCATCGAATGCGAGATGCGAGATTCCAGAAGTATCGGAATTTGTACCAACACCCAGTGAACTTGGGACTGCAGTGCCGCATTTAGTAACGCAAACCGACTTCAATGACAGCGGAACTCTTTGCATCACGCTTTAAGCAGTGGAATATAGTGGCGGCTGATTTTAAAATAACAGCCGCTCGTGATCGACGAACATAGCACTACTCCATATGACGAATTTTTTAAATTGCACGAAGATCGGGGAAAAAAACCTGGCTTATTGTTATGATATTGGTTCGATGTTTGCAAAAATTCGTTACCCTCATATTTCAGAGGAGTGACGGCTTTTCGTCGATCCATCGGTCAACAGCCTTAAAGTCCAGCGTGCATGGAAAGGCACAGTTGCCGTTATTGAGCAGTTTCTTGGCAACAAACGAGCTGCCAATTATAAAAATATTGTTGCAGAAATAATTTCGGCATATGGCGAAAAGGGCATATTAATGTCGCTAAAGATCCATTTCCTTCACAATCATTTAGATTTTTTCCCTGATGATTTAGGAGCTTGTAGCGATGAGCATGGCGAAAGTTTCTATCAGGACATTGCAGCTATTGAAAAGCGATTTAAAGGGCAAGACATTACGCATATGCTTGGCGAATACTGTTGGTCTATTTGTCGCGAAACTGACAAAAATGCTTACAAACGCAAAAATAAAAGGCTCTTTAAAAGCATTGAAATTTTTAATGTAACAATTTTTAATTTTAATATAATAAAATTAATAAAAAAATTCGGTTTTTTAATGAGCTGAAACCGTTACACAGGCGGACAGACGGACACTACGAGCTTTATACTTTGTACATAAAAAAAAAATTCTGACGTGTACATGAAAATCGCCGATACACATGTATTTTTATTTTTTCTCTCCTTTCCGAAAAAGTATATTTGGTTCATAGGACAGAATGTGTGTAACGCGGTGTTATGAAAAAACTTCCACAATATAAGTCTCAAGGCACAAGTCTTTCGAAGACTTAAATGAATTATCTCACTCCTAATTTCATATTATAAAAAGACTTATAATTTATAGGACGACTTAAAAAGTTTCTCTGATATTTATTAACCAACAACTTTTATGATTTTGATCTCAAAATAATTGTTATCGATGACTTAAAAACCGTTTCTCAATCATAATTCTTATCGAAAATGTTTAAATATTTCAGTTTTAAAATATAAGTTATGTCGCTGATTTTTGAGTATACGTAAATTCTTTTGTTTATGCCGTCTTCAGATTCAGTTATGAGCTTACCGTTTCCGCTAATAAATAGGTCTGTGGAAAAAATTAACTTAGAAGTAATGCCGCTTAAAATTAAATAGATATCAAGCAATTATAATGATCTGATAGAAGATCCACTTTCTATCTGGGGAATAGCAGTTATAAGTTGTATCGCAAAATGTTGCTCTTTAACTGTTATTAGATGATAAATGCTGTTTACTTCACCGCCAAGATGTATATCCTAAATTTTATTACATTGTTTGATAATTGTTATGTAAGAGAAATATCTATTCTGCTGCCAATAACAGTTATTTTTTAACGTTTATCTTTACGTCATACGGACATGTAGAAGAACAACGGTAAAGTTAAAGTAAAAGGGAAAGTAACAGATAAGGGGCGAGATGAAACGTTAGACAATAACGGTTAACAAGCAACTTACAAAATGCACATGGCGAAATAGCTCTTATTACCAACGGAAACCCCTTTCTCCTGTCTAACAGCTGTATAACTATGGGATATAACTATTATTGGCCAAATAAAAACTATTTATTATCTAACAGCTGTTACGAAATAACCTTTTGATTAAATTTCACAAATTTTAAAATTATAAATCTGAGAATTTCCTCATCGATATTGGTATAGTTATCGTAATTTATATAAATAATTTCATTTTAAAGATATTCGATTGGTTAACTCAACTTAACCAAAAATTTTAACGACCCTGCTATTCAGCAACCATTTTTTAACGATTTTCGCATTCGCCATATCAGCTGTTGATGTTAGCTAGTCGATGACCGAAAACTAAACGACAACCAATTTGATGTTGTTAACTAAATCGAGAAAAGAAAAATTCGTGATTTCAACTTAAATAAATGATAAATTTAAAATTCTTTGATTTGTTTTCTTGTAATTAAAAAAAAAACACTAAATAATAACGTTTGAATATTCCGCATATGATTTATCCCGAGGTGACGAATTTTAAAGTTTACTTTTATATTGGTAGGTTCTAGTGGCTTTGAGGTTCTTCGCAACTGGTATCAATGCTATCAATGACCCGCAGGCGAGCAAAAGGGAATATCCATGAGCCAGTTATCCGTAAGCCGGCATTCATCGGGTAACGGATGCAATCAATTATTCATTGTTTCACCAGAAAGTGAGCTTTTCTATGGCCCAAGTGGAACGCCAATCTGCTAAAGAATTGTTTGCTTCGGCGTCGTCCCCCTTCGTGGGAGGCTCTATTGGAGCCGTCGTTTCCACGCATATATCAATTTTACCACCAAGCAATCATGAGGAGGCTTATGCCAACCACCACATCTACTATTCAATTATGCAAATGGTAAAAGCAAACTATTACAAGGATCCATGTATAAAAACAGAAATATAGTTTAGTTTTAATATATAGATAAATGATAATAATTTAAAAGAAAGTTAAATATATGTATGTAAACCCTAAATACGCTGGAGCACAACGCGAAGTTTGAAAACGATAACCATGGCATATTTGTAGGTGATTCCGCATATTCCTTGGAGTCGAGTTGATTACTATTCTAACAAAACACTCAGAGAAGAGTCCGGAATTCTGCTACAATGGAACATTGCAATATATATAAAGAATTTTAAGTGATTGTAGTTTGAAACAAACTAATATCTATTTCACTTTAAGGATATATAATGAAAACGTTCAAATTTATATTTGGCAGCAGGCATTCGTTTGTTTTTTCTCTATTCCTCTTTGTGCTTTTCACTTATTTTGACATTTAGTTTGACAGAGGTGCCACTCTTTATCACCTTGAATAAATACAACGAAACAGCTGTTAAGTGTCGTTAAGAATAAGTTAGTGAATCGCACAATCGTTAGTGCAAACGGCAAATATTGCCGCTAAAAATAACAATTAACGTACCGTTTAAAGTTAGTGAATCGCACTACAGGTGTTGCTCAAGTATTTAATTTTGGTAATGAACAATTTTCCGTTGGTTCATTTTTGAATCTTTTTTTGGGAGTTTTTGAGGGGCTATCAAAAATAATTAACACTAAAAAATGGTTAAATGTACAACCGGCTATTATTTCATGGAGTTCTATACCATTTAGTAGAGGAAAAAATCAGCGTATCGGTTTCGATATGGAACAAAATTTCGGTCAGGAAAACACAAATATGGCGACGACTAAATTAGCCGAAAACGGCTTTGCTAATATAACATTTTACAAATAACAAAATTAATACCTTAAAAATAAAATAATATATGATTTTTCAATCTCGATTTAAAACCCTAAGTACTGTACTATATTAAGTAATTTGCCTCTGCCGCCAGTGACGACAATAGAAATAAATCTATCATCGCTAAATTCGACGTTCGCCAGTATTGTGTTTCAAACATAAATTTGGAGACTGATATCCTTCGCGACTGAATTTCGATGATAAATATAAATAAAAATTACTTGTTAATAAAATAAAAAATCGCGTAAAAACAGTTAAAAGAGGTTGTAATAAAACATAATTATAAATTTTCAAATATAAATAAAAAAAAATTTATGAGCACCCCCGCCAACTATTAGTCCCAGAACCTCAAAATTGCAAATGCGGTCATCCAAACGTTCTTAACTGCAAAACGCCAAAATTTTAATCTGACCGAAACAAGCTGCAACCCTGCTTCTCTGTCTAAGAAACCAAGTATATGGATAATCCCCTTGCATTATATTCTAGCACTCTGCCTTAACGACGGATTTTAGTTTCCTTCACAATGGTCCAGTTAGATTTCCCTACAGGGATAGAACGAATCAACAAACACTCAACCACCACTTTTAACATTTGACGCTTTTCAAATTTTCATTTGACGCACGTGACAAAGTTTCTGGTTAAAAGCCTCTTTGAATTTTTTCAGTTAAAAAATTTTAAGTGCTTGTTGAAGCAGACAGCTGCTTAAGGTAAGCAGAAAACTAAATACTTTTTTCCGACTGTGCAAAATAATGAATGAAAGTGAGGGTTTACCTCTCAACTTTTATAAATGCAAAATTTCAGCACGCGCAGAAATATAAAGAATGCTCACTCATTTCTTATTAATAATGGTGGTTGGTAGGTAAAGAGAGTTTCTTAATCCTAATACTGTGTACTTAGCCTGTGTATTTATATTATAAAATTCGTACTTATTTTAATTTGAATTCCGTTTTCCATTTCGGATTATGATTTGCATTTTTTTGTTTGGCTAGGAAATTATTAATGTATTACCTACCATTAGAGTGTTTTAAACAGATTCTATTGAATTTCTTCATTTAAGAATTGTTGTTTTTGCTGAATTTTAACAGATTTGTAGCTTTGGATTTGCTTTCTGACGCACTCTACTCAATCCATAGGAGTTTTTCATAAAGCATAAATAAACCACCAACGATTGAGAATAGTTTGACTTTGACCTTAAAATTATACTTTTACCCTGATACTATAGGAATATAACATCAAACACCTTATTCGAAACTCTTTTACAATAAAAACACATAATGTATTTTTTGTAAGTGGTAAAATTCCTACACATTCTGCTTAAAAAATATGAATGATTATATTATACATACTGTACAACTCGAAAAACTGAATATCCGAGGCATCTATCCGAAAAAGCTAATTCGGCCATGCTGAATTCAGTGATTTAGTTTACATTTCTGGGCCAAGCTGGTTTCTTCAAGTTCAATTTCTTGTCTAGCTCAATTTTGAAGTCATGAGAGTGATGTTTTACTTCACGCAACGATCGCGTGTTTATATCGCGTAACGAAGGAAGTGCTCATCAGTACATACACACACACATATGTAGCTTGGAACCATTTTAGGACAAGTTCTGGACTGTTTAACTAATATTTTCGGATCAAATATTTCTAGACAATTTCAGGCCCTTTCAGTTCGTGAGTGGTTCACTACTACAACTACTACTACTCCTACTTCTACTATAGCTACTAATTACTATTACTACTAATACTAGCTACTACCACTACGCATACTAATTTCTTGTACTACTACTACTCATCCAACTTCTACTACTACTACCAACGGCTACTACTAATTTCTTCCACTATCTTTACTAATTTTTACTACTATTTTTACTAATACTACTACTAGTTTCCACGACTAGTTTTACTAATGCTACTACCAATTTCTACAACTAGCTTTTATTAATAGTTTTACTACTAAAATATAATAGTATTGCTGTGAAACGAAAGTGTTTGTACGAAAATATTTGTGTCACCTTTTAAAGATCGTCGATTCAATTTCATTGGTAAGGTAACTGAAATTCTACTATTGTATATTGGTGTCAAATGCAAGGGGCTTAAGGAAGCTTTTTTTTAGAAAAAAATCTAAACTATTAGAAAAAACAAGCATTACAACCTATGTAGATGTGAACTGATAGAGGCTAAGGAAAGCTAGAACATTAATTTATATTCGATTTAACGTATTATAATTTTAACTAATATTTATATAGGTGGCAATCCTCTTCAAAACGATGTTCGAAATTAAGGTTTTGCAACTTTTTTTTTTTGATTTGACACTCATATGGTTGTATTTGATTTAAATTAACCTAATAGGTCTTTAAAGAGTTGCTCAACTTCTTTCAAAACACTGTAGCTTTATTAATCACTTTCCGCTTGATACTCTTATTCTTTTAAAAAATTTACTTATTGCAACCATAATGTTCATAAATGTATATATAAAATCTCTCCAGTCGCCAAATAGCAATATGTGATTTAAATTGTTTATTTAATTAGCTAGAACTTTTTAACAACTCTCTTGAAAATACACTCTATGTATTAACAAAGCTTAAGAGCTACATACATATATGCCAAATTATTATTAAATACACTCACAAACCAGCTTTCACATTTATAATGTTAGTAAGATTAAATTCATTTTGGAAAAGTGGCAGTTATTTTATGAGCTGCTTTCAAAAAACGTACAAAGTGTATAAATATCAAAATATTTCGAGGCTAAGTTTTCCTAAACCCCTTTCAGTTTGAACCAACATTGTTACCTTTAATTTACGTAATAGATTTAGTAAGATTAAAAAATTTTAAACACCTTTTTTGTTTGACACGATGGTAATGGAATTTCTGTTATATTACTGATTAATTTGAATCAACAGAATTTAAAAGGTGTCATCCCGCTTCATAAAAAAAGTTGTCCCATTTTCTAGCGACAAAAAAATTTTAAATGCCATAAATATTTGTTTCCTTGCCACGCCGAAACGAAACTATACATTTGTATAAGGTTTGGCACATAAATAGCATATAATCTTGATTAAAATTACAGGTATACTTTAAAGACGGCTTTGTTTTTTGTAAATCGAATATTGCCATATGACGACTTGATAGATTTAATAAAGCGTCATTTAAAATATTTTAAAATTAACATTAACATTTCCACCTCTTTCGATGTGAATTGAACAAAATTAATAAATTGAATGACAAATTTATTTTACTTTTAGTCAGTCAAACTAAAAGTTTTTTTAATTTAACAATTTTGTAGAGCGGTGAGATTTGATAAAAAATTAATTAAAATTATAATAAGTTAAGTCCAATACTGAAATACCGGTCACAACCGAAAGAGGTTAAAGAAAGCTGGTTCGAGAAATACTATCGAAAGGGTTGCCGCCTACTTAAAAAAGTAAATTCAATATAATTATTAAATTATAGAAAAATAGTTTTCAAACTAATTATTGTTAAGAAATGTAATCATGAAAATGCGTTTGTTTAAAAATATTTATACAAAAATAAATTTGTTGGCCTATATTATGTCAACAATAATTTTGTATGAGCTGAATGCCATTTTTAATATAAAATTATGGAAAAAACAACAATGATAGAAATTAAATCTATTTCGGAGTTCAACACATCTCCTCATCAGACTTCTTCCGAGGATCGAACTCACGTCCTACTCAGCCAACTCCTTAAGGCAACGCATTAACTACTTGAGGTTAGATTTTCTGTTTAGATAAAAACTAAAAATTAATTCAAAGTTATTACATCAGCTGAAATTATTTATTTACTTTACTGTTAGTCTTCAATTTACAACGTTAAACCAAATGACATTCCAACAAAACCGCGGGTTGCTAGTAGTACATAAATATCGGCTTTTTTTATTTTTGTAATTTACGGGTATATGAGACGTAAGCATGGTTTTTGTACGACTTATTTAAGATTCAAAACTGTTCTTACTGAGATGAAATTCAAAGGGTTTGCCAAATTTGATAGAGTTTGATGAAGTGATTTCGAAGACATATCTTTTGCTCTATAGTGGGCGGGGCCTCGTCTATTTACAAAAAATTTTACTATCGCTTATTTCGTCGCTCAACCTCATTCGATATTTGAAATAAGAGCAATTTGTATTTAAAACATCGCATTTTTTGATTTTTTATAAATTACCGTTATATGACGATTTGCTCATTTTTCGAAAATTTGTTTATTAACTTAACATCAAGGATGTATAAATAAATGTGTAAATTTTGTAGGGTTTAAGGCAGCTTCGGAAAGAGTTTATTTGTGTGTTCCTTTACTTTTTGACGTATTGAGTTTAATTTCAAAAAAGAGTTTTCCACATATTGTAGTTTCGTCACGGACATTTAGGCTAACGACTTGAAGAGAATGCACTTGAGCTTTCGCTGTTTATTGGTACACCAATTTTAGATTAAGTTAATATTTGCGTGAAGCTGGAAAGAATGGAAAAATGGAAAAAATGTCAGTACTTAGAATTAAAAATTAGTTTTCTAGGATATGAAATACGAAAGGGAATGATTAAGCCATCTACAGAAAATATTAAGGCAGTTTGGAACTATTATTTAGCACTTGACAAGAAAGGCTTAGAGTAGCTTTTGTTCATATTTGTCAGATTTACTAAAGTAAAGGGTAGTGAGTTCAAAATAGGTAATGAAAAATAAGGTACAGGTCAGCTTGTTACGCACAGTGTCGCGAGCTGGACAAAATAGAAAAAAGTTGATTTTGGATTTTCAGAAAAATGGCAATGTGCAGTGGATACTTTCGCTTGGTCAAGTTTAAAATATTTTTGAAAAATATGAATGTTTACTTGTAGTATGGAGTGCTCAAGGCGCAAACTTCAAAACAGATGGTACTTTTGTTAAAAATATACTAGTTTTATTTAGATTATATAAACTGTCGTATTTTTGGTGTTTTTTCACGTATTTCATAGATCGATAAGTTTTCTGAAAGTTTAACATAAGTACATATTTCCTGCTGGGCACTTTTTGTTTTGTTTCACTGTGTTTAACATTAACAAAATACCGTTATAAAGAACAAAACATTAAAGCAAAATTAACAAAATTAGCGATTTTAAATGTAGAGAATTTTTAATAAAAGTATATAGGAAAAAGTATGCACAATCAAAATCAATAAGATTTTCCTGCAACTTTCTGTAATCAAATTTTTCTCGTTGGTTTTTGTAGTGAGGCCTTTAATAAAAATTAGCGAATTATTCGATGCTTGGTGTGCAGCGGACACTACAAATAAGCAAACAGCAGTGCAAAAATTTGTGGAAAACAAAATATTTAGGGAATTGAGTAATGAAGAATTGAACAAAACTCAAAACATTTGTTCTAATTTTCAAAAACAGTGGAAAAAGTGCCATCGTTCGAAAATATATTTTGAAAAAAAAAACATTTTACATGGCTTCAAACCAATTTTATACTTTGTGAGGAAGATGAGTCCATGCAAGAACGAGAATGCGTGAGTTCACATTACTTAGCTAAAAAAAAAATTAAAATAATAACAACAGTTCTTTTATAATTAACATACATATGTATGTAGGTACCAAGTACAAGCAAAGGAAGAAGAAAATTAGAATACGAGGAAGGTTGTGAGCGTACAAAAAAACGTAGAGTTAACGAGCTTATGGCCAATACTTCAGCTGGGGAAATACAACGTGTTACCCACGCTTTAAACAAATTAAACGAAGCTCTAAGTATTAAGTGTTTGTCAAATAACAGAACACTTGCATTATTTTACGATCTTGGTATATCTGTGAGAAAATATAGTATGCTCGCCCGTTTATTGTTTCCGAAATATCAGCAGGAGTACCTTTACAAGAACTTTTAAACAAAACTGCTGAAAGCTTATTGCAATTATGTTGTATTACTGACAATATTGAAGTTACTTTGTATTGCAAATGGGGATTCGATGGCAGTTCTGGTCGCAGCATGTGACATAAAATAAAATGACACGTTTTTATTTACAGCACAATGTGCGTTTCTTGAGCTTTATTTCAAAACTGCCCTCTTAATTCCATTGTTCCTCCTTATTAACTAAACTCAAGCCCGATAAACGCCATGTCATCAAAATTAGGTTTGCGCGTGTTTCGCTCACCTGCTTAATATTTGGGAGAGCGGATGGGCGTGTAGCGCATTCCATTAAGTCCCAAATGTAATAGGACTAGGACTCTTAACTCGAGGTAAGTGCACGTACAATGCAATTGGACGTAAGTCGAAATAAGTTGAAACCTGACTCCCAATTATGCAGACATTGTTGTCAGCGAAATAGTGTGGGAATGCAATTTATGTCGTGTTAACTCCTCCCACCGAAATTCCAATCGTCCTCGATTGGTCTTTAGAAATATGGTGTGTCGTTCAGACTTTTATGCCTTACGACTTTCCTTGCCGGCATATGAGTGTACTCGGAATTTTGAATAGTAATTTTGGTTGTTTTGCGTGTCCTAAACTTAAGGACTATAATCATGATTTTAACAAAGGCCAAATGTCCGAAATGAGTTAACATGCTAGACTTGGCTGGTAAATTTAGGGAGCTAATTTTTTTTATATTTCCGACATTAAGCTCTCTCGTAAACTTTAAAGAGAGTACTTCTTCATACTCGGATCGAGAGTCCGAATGTTGGATTAACGCAGGCAGTGTGGTCTCAGGCTGTGACCTTCTAATGTAGTAAAGCTTAGATTGTTAATTTTTATTGTTTCATTCGAAAATTTTATTCAATTTGTTGTTCCATTTACATTTCTCGTTACATTAGTAGCAACAGTTAAATTTCCTTGGAAGTTATTTAGCAAAATTAATCCTGTTTTTAATTCTTCGATATTTTTGACATGTTCAGTGTTTGTTACAATACAATCAAAAGGTTTTTTTCCTAATCAAACTTCAATTTGATCTTGTTTTCATATTTTTACATCATTTATTTGTTATAATCTTTTGTTCCACCTTAATATTTTTCATTACATTTCAAGACATTTCCAAATTTTAATTTCAAAATTCTTTCATCTTTGCTTATTGGTTTCATTAAAATGCCGTTACAAATTCCATTTTCAGTTTTTGGTACTCTTATTACATAAATTAGTAAACTTCCTTTCAAAGCGATTTGAATATCTGCGAAATTTAATGATTCTTCTAAAGAATTAAACGCCATGTTTTCTTCAATAAATATATCGTTTATTTTGTGAGCTTCTTGATTGGATATTATGAACCTATTTAAAATGTTAGCCTTAGTAAGATGTATTGCTCTGTTAATGTTTTCAATTTCTTCTTTGATTATATCAATTTTAAATTTATACTGGAGTATTAGTGAGTTTTGAAGTTCATTGCTATTTTGTAGTGTTTTTAATATACTGTTGCTCACTTTAGTAATATTTTTTATTCTGTCAATAATATTTCTATTAATTATTACCTGTTGATTATTATTCTCTGCAATTGCTTCAAACTTATTATTGATTGCAACAAGATCATCATAGTCGGGATTTCCAGCTACCCATTTCCATGTTGAACCTATAAGATTTATTGATCGCTTTGCTCTGTTTTTTGGTATCATATTATTGATGGTAATGTTTATTATTTTAATTTCTTCTGCAATGAATGGGTGTAAAGGATGGGGCGGTGGAATATTTCTTGTGAAGTGAGTATCAATTTCTTCAAGGATAATGAGGTAATCGGTAAGGTTGACGAAGTGAAGGATCCTGTAAGTTCCAGTCTGCACTTTTCCGATGTCTTTCCCGTTGGTAACGATTTCGGACTGAGAATAATCAAGTACTTCAACCGAAGCGTAACAAATGATATGGAGGGTTAGGAAAGTTAGAGATCTAAAAGGAAGATATGATTTAATTGGTTTCTAATACGGTCTATGTGGACTTTTTTTGCCAGATTCTGCTTTTACTGTGGAATGTCTGCATTCTTTAACTATTTCTTCTTTGTATCTTTTCGAAAGTTTGGTTCTCAATCTTTTATTTTGTTTAACAAAAATTGTAGCAGGAGACTTTATAGTCGATAGCTTCCTGTCTTCGTTTGTTATGCTATTGCAAGTATTTTTCCTGTTTTGCTATTAATTTTCCTAAAATGTTCCTTCTATTTTCTTCTTTGTTATTGGGATTTGAGGTAGGACTGCCAAAAAATATGTCAACGGGTTTTTTTGCTGTAACGGAATGGACTGAATGATTGTATTCATATACGGACCATTCCATTAATTCATCAAAATTTTTATCAGAGTGTTCCCGTTTTACACATCTCATAATTTCTGATATTGTTGAATGGACTCGTTCTATTTGCCCATTCACCTCGCTTTTATAGGGTGGTGCAGTGAATATTTTCATATTGAATTCGTTTTCTAGCGTGAATTTTATAGGTTGGGAGTTAAATGCTTTTTCATTGTCAAAAACTATTGCTTTCGAAACTCCAAAATAAAATATAATTTTTCTTAAGGGCCTTTTAATACTTTCTATACTTTTTCCGTCTATTTTCTTTATAACAGCTAATTTGGAGGATTTATCAAAAGAAGTCAGTACTTTATGTGTGTCTGTTGAGAAAATGTCTATATGGATAGTAGGACCTGGATATTCTGGTAGGGGTGAATCGCTTAATTTTGCAACATTTCCATACATACTTATTTTCCTTACAAATTTTACATAATTTTGTTTTTTTTTCTTTTTCGCCAAAGCGGAGAAATAGTATTTTTCCATAATCTGTAGCTTATTTTGTTTATCAATTCTATGGGCACGGTTATGTTCTTCGATTACAATTCTATCTTGGGCTTAGATATTGGTAATATCTTCGACTATTATTTGTGTGAAACGAATTTTGTAACTTGCGAAATGTTGCGGATATATTGACTGGATTTTTAGCATAATAGGCTCCGTTGTTTTTATACCATTGATTACCGGTGGATTAAGATGTTCTTTTAGAATCGATTTTAGCAATTCTTCTGAGTAGGTTGTTTCAGTTATTATGTGTCTATGATACGTAGAAAAAACTAGTAAATAATTTCATGATTATATTCTTTTCATTTTTGAATTTGTATTTTTGTTGCTGAGAGCAAAGGTCAATGGTTGGTGGTCAGTGTGAATCTTAACCTTTTTTGATCCGTATAGGAAGCATTTTAGAGACTGTAAAGCCCAAATTATTACCAACATATCTTTTTCATTGACTGCAAAAGTTTCCTCTGCTCTGCTTAAAGTTCTTGGAAGAAAGGATATTGGTCTGCCGTCTTGGGAGAGTACGGCTCCTAAGGCGTAATTAGAAGCATCCGTGGTTAACTCGAAGGCTTTTTTGAAATCTGGATAGTGAAGTATAACATCATCTGATGTCAAGCAATTTTTCAATTCTTTTAAAGCTTCTAATTGTAGTGCTGTTAAATTTAAAAGTGTCTTTTTAGACTGATTTTTGGAAGCTCTTTCCATCTATCTATCTTCTATCTTTTTTGGTCTAGTGCAAATACCATTTTGGCCAACTATTATACAATTCAAGCGTATCAAATATAATTTTAAGATTTGAAATTCTCTTCTTTGCTTTTGCTGAAAATTATAATGTCGTCGACGTAGACGTAGAGTAGCACCGAACGCCGATGTGTTTTCGTAGCACATCATCCAAGGTGCGTTGGAAAATTGCAAGGGCATTTCTTAGGTCGAATGGAAGTCGAGTAAATTCGAATTTTCCATTGGCAATGGAGAAGGCGGTCTTTTTAAAATCTGCTTCATTGAGAGCAATCTGGTGGTTACCTACTTTTAACGTCAATTGTAGAAAAATACTTATTCGATCCTAGATTAGTTAGAATGGTTGTAATATCTGGAGTGGGATATTTATCTGGTATGGTATCCTAATTTAATTTGGGGTACGGTCGATTACCATACGAAATTTTTTCAACCCTGAGGCGTCTTCTTTTTTCGCTACGACCCATACCGGGGAATTGTAGGGAGATTTAGATGGGCGAATAATGTCATCTTTAAGTAATTCCTCAATTCGTTTGTCTATATCTTTTTTTAGAGGCATAGGATAAGGGTACGTTTGGGAATATATTGGCCTATCGTTTTTAGTTCTTATCTCGGCTCTAACATTTGTGACATATGTTAATTTTTTATCCGGTTCAGCAAATAACGTTGAGCAAGAGTTAAATAGTTGTTTTAAATTTTCGTTGTCTTCAAGACTCAGACGATTTAGCTTTAATGTAATGTGTGCTATAGAATTTATTGCTAATTGGTGAATTGGGTATTGGTATTTATTTAGTAAAGTAAAGTAGTTTTCTTTAGTAAAAATTATCGCGTCTAAACATTTAAGTGTATCTTAAGCCTATTATGGTTTAGGTAAAATGTGAAATTTCAATTTGCCTATTTCATCGCCGAAAATATTGATATTTGCATGATGAGTAATTTTGACTGGCCCAGCAAAGGAATTTGCAGAGAAGAATTTATTTCGAATGGGGTGTCTAATATAAGTTGAGCTAATATAATTTCTATTCGATCCAGTATCTAATAAAAATTTTAGCTCATTGCCGTTTTTCATTTTGAACCGATAGTATGGCAATGAAAAGTTTAGTCTAAAAAAATTATATTGTCGCTAGGGGTTGTTTCGATATCTTCTTGTTTCTCGCTGTACTCAGATTGGTAGTCCTGCAAGGACTCGTAGTATTCTTCCGGATACTACGCAATTTCGTTGTCGTATTCTGTTGGTGTAGTTTCTATAGCTTCGGGTTTGTAAACCCTTTGAATTTTATTGGGAGTCTGTATCATATGTGAGGGTGGTCTCTTGTTAGCTTGATTATTACTAACCTGTGTTGGTTCATTATTAAATGCCTGTGGTCTGTTATTAAATTGAATGTTTTGGTACTGGGGTCTGTTTTGGTAATTGACTTGCCTCGTTTGAAGCGAACGGTCAACTTCCATCAGTATTGGAGGTTTAGGTGGAAGAGGTGGTCGAAAGTTTGGTTGCGATGTGACATAGGGGCGGGTTTATCCATATTGCTGGTAAGCATTTGTTCTTGGAAATTGGTTGTGGGCATTTGTAAGTTCTGGAAAATAGTTTCGAACTTGCAGTTTGGAACGGAATGATCTTGATTGATATGGATTAGTAGGTTTAGTATTGATCGGCAAGCCACTAATACCGTTCGCATGATTTGCCCTGTAATTCATGTTCCCTAATTTGAGGCACATGTGGAGAGCCTGCGGTAAACTAGTTGGTTCCCGTACACTTAACAGGCTTGGTAAAGTTCCATTCAGACCTCGTATAAATGTGTCAAGAGTCTCGTCTCTATGCGTTGCTGTCATAGCAGATAGAGGTTCTTTACCTAGCTCTGGGCAATCAATTTTGTCCAAAATAAGCGACTTGTTGGTAAAACTCTTCAACAGTACTACCTCGTTGAGCAAATGTTGTCATTTGATACTCTAGGGTACTGACATCTCGCTTGTCTGAGTAATGTAGCGTCAGACATTTTTTGATCCTACCCCAATTTAGTGGAGTGCGGTAAGATTCAAGGGCTGTGTCAGCTTTGCCAGCTTTGCTTTGCTTTGCTTGTGTGAAGGATAGCAAAATATTTGGGGGTGTCTGTATTCTGTCCGTACATTAACAATATTCTAACTACGGATTTCCGCCAGGAACTACAATAAATTCCACGTTTTTTGTCTGAAAACTCTCTTAAACATTTTACTACATCCGGAACTCTTTCGAATGTGTCCAAATTTCTACTAAAATCTACAGGGTGTTCATCTTCCTCTTCGGTTCGTGGGTGTAATATGGAAGAAACTGTTTCCGATATTAATGATGCCAATTCTCTTTTTTGGTTAGGTGTAAAAGTGGATGGGATGTTAGACGAGGAACTGTTAGTTGTGGAGGAGTGCAGATTTAATCTCGACAATATCGATGCTATTTGTTCTTCCTGACTCTTTTTTAATTATCTTATTTTCTATAATGCTTGCAAATGAAAAATGCTTTATTATTTATTAATTCATGTAATATTATAATGTTCTAAGATTTTCTACTGGTTACAAAGTTAAATAAACTTTCCTTAACAATGGTCTTATATTATTTATTAAATAATAAAATATTTCTTCACTAAAACATTTTGCTGGAAAGTGACTTACATGACTTACATTAATGCTAAGTGCTGCATTCCGCTAGATTAAAGGTTGATTATGCTGAGTGATGGGATTGATGGTTGACCTCTCTCTTCCTATCTACTCTGTATTGGTGACGTTGTCGTTAATTTGGACGATTTGTGATTTTCGATTCGTTCGTTGCTTGGTAAAGTTTTTTTATTGTATATTTCGATTTTTGGAACTTATTTGCGTTGGTTTGTTCGTTAGTCCTTAATTATTAGTTTCCTTTCGCTATTTAATGGGTAAATTTGTTACTGTCTAGTCCCAAGTATTTTTAGCGCTTCTTTAAAGTACCTTTGCTGTTTCATATTTTATACTGGTTAAATTTTTTGTTTCGTAAATTCGATTGTAAATTTAAATGCTTGCTAAATTTTTTCCAACACTCTAATATTCTGCTGTTTCCATTTTTTACTTGTTTTTTTTCTCACCACTTTAATGTTTCTTTCACCATTTATTTAATTCCATTTTATTTTCAATTGTTTGCGGCTCACCAATTTAATGGTTTGCTGTTTTAATGTTCTTTAAGTTTCCTTCACCAATTATTTATATTTATTTATTTCAATTTCAACTTGAAATGTTAGTTCTTATTTTCTCCCACAAGTTCCTTTTAGCACAATTCGAATTATATTTTTATCGATTTGAATCTTAATGATTTTTTCCGTTCTGGTGGGCTGGTCCGTACGAACCGTTTTTTTTGTTATTTAACTACTTAGGGGTCACTACCTGAAATTTTCCATTTTAATATTTGCCGCGAAACCATTTAATAATTTTCGCGGTCCCTGCTCGGGCGCTACATAAAATAAAACGACACGTTTTTATTTACAGCACTGTGCTTTTCTTGAGCTTTATTTCAAAAACTGACTTCTTAATTCTATTGCTCCTCCTTATTAAGCGATTTTGGCCGAACTCTCCTACAACTTGTGGGTGCGTCTTGATTTTGTAACACATATTGAGGGACCCACAGTTATCCGCCAACTCCGACCGGCGAATGTGGTTTTTTTTGTGAGAACTTTTTGTTTTTTCATGGCAGAAATACACTCGCACAATCCAGAAGTCGCTCCCACGATTATTGAGGCTAGGCCGCCACTTATTTACATATATCCGTGAACAAAATTCAACTGTTCTGGTAAAAAACTAAACTTGTGGTGAAAACACTTTTCGCATAAGGTCACCAACCAAGGGTAATATTTGCAAGATAAAACTACACGGAAGAACATTAATGGCTGGTATCGAAATACCTAAGCGACAATAAAATTAAATTTTATACATACCAGCTTAAAAGCAAAAATACCCTACAAGTCGTCATTAAAGACAACTTGCAGAATTCTTAAATGCCCTGATATTCAAAAAGTTCAATGCAAAGGCTGTTATGAATATAACCAATAGAAATAAGATACCACAGCCTATGTTCAAAGTTCTGGTCAAAAAACAAAACTAGTGCAGATAATTTTCACATAAGGTCACTAGCCAAGGGCAATATTCACGAAACAAAACTGCAGGTATACATGGAAGAGCATTACAGTCTGGTACCAAAATATCTAAACGAGAATAAAATTAAATTTTATACATACCAGCTTAAAAGCGCAAAGGGCCTACAAGTCGTCATTAAAGGCATCGAGCTCACTGTAGGACCTGCAGAGATCTTTAATGCCCTGAAACTCAAAAAGTTCAATGCAAATACTGTTATAAATATAACCAATAGAAATAAGATACCACAGCGTATGTTAAAAGATGAGCTATAGCCTGAAAATAAGCCTCTTGGAAACGATGCTGTTCACCCCATTTACAACCTGCAATACTTATTACACCGCATAGTTACCGTTGAAGAGCCCCTTAAACGAAACTAGTCCAGAGCACCAATTCCCAAGAATTTGGACACACACAAAAAGGAATTGCACCCTACGTGCCGTTTGCGTGGCTTGTAGAGGTCTTCATGTTACATCAATTTCACAGCCAACATACATATGTACAAGCCGTCAATTGGGTGGCAAATGTAGGAAGTGATCGAGAACCAATTGAAATCACAACTATTGAGTTACGATTTCGTTTGGGCAGCAATAGCTTAAACATAATAAACACATAAACCAATTGACTCATAAACAATGTATTCAATACAGAACTTACATATGTGAAATGCCAAATTGCAACTTATAGTAATAAGTCAATTTTGGATAAGTTCTGAAGAACCAATAAAGAAACCAACAGCAAAGAATTTGGATTTGGTTTATTTTATTTTTCAAAATCAATTCAACATAAATTGATGGTGATAATTGGCGCAGTCGGGGAGTTAATTTCAGGAGTAAATCAATTAAAAGAATAAAAGGATCCTAAAACTAAAAAAATACACCTTTAAACTGAGTGATTCTAACTAAAGCTAAGTGTTATTAAACAAAATTTTGATTTAAAAGTAAAAAGATCTTAAAACTAAGTGAAAAACTAACTAAATTTGAAACAAAATAAAACATTTAATTAACTTTTTATTAATCAAAAATTGAGTGACAAAAGCAAAGGTCCCAATAATCCAACAAATAACTCACCCAATAATTCAACAAATAATCCACCGATTAATCCCATAATACCAGCAACAGAGTTGTTAAAGGAAGCCAAAAGGATAAAAGAATTTAGAGGCAATGGCGACTACGACCTTATGTCCGTCATACGAGAAGTTGAAATATGCCACTCTTCGAGAACACCCCATTCAGAGAATACGTATTTCAGAGATGTGTAATCAACAAATTGCATCACTGACATGGGGAGCAATAAAAAAGGAACTCATAGCAAATTTTGGCATCAGGAAGTCCTACCATCAATTATATTTCAGAGCAATTAACGCTAAAAATAACAATGTAAGTTATTATTAGAATTATCCTAAGAATATTTTAGACCGGTTAAATATTAAATATGAGCAGGATGGCCTTAAGCCACAGGAATTCTGTCAAGCTTTAAATCAATCAATGATACTTAAAACTTTCCTAACCAACACACTTATCGAACATAATACCACAGCAGGAACATAAAAACACTTAGGGAAGCATATTACACACTTGAAGAAACAGGACTGGTGAAACCAGCTAGGAAGCAAGAAAGATATATTTTTACGAAAAATACGACATAATACATAGGGCAATCAAATCAGAACGGTAATATCCGCCATTTGAAATGGACAGAACCAACAAAAGCCAATAACCTCAGGAGTAAATAGATCTACATTTTCAAGGCAAAACCACCTCAACTAACAAAAAACTACACAGTCCAGACGTTACGAACCTATGGAAGTAGATCACCTACAGGAGGAAAGCGACCAAGAAGTAAATTTTCTATTGGCCACAGGCAGGGAGATATTCCGCTAGTTGAGTTAACGATACATAAATTAATATGTTTATTGACACAGGATTGACGACATTACTCCTGGACAAAGACGCACTTCCGAATTACAAAAAATTAAAATTACAAATACCAATCAAATTTAATACATTAAATGGACAGAGCTATACACAATATGAGGTTATTTCGGAAATACCAAAATAATTCAATAACAAAAATCTAATGGCTTGGAAACTCACTACATTTACAAATAAAAGCTTCCAAGGACTTATAGGCCAAAATATCTTAAGAAACTTAGGCGTAATAATCAACTTGGAAGAAAATTATTTGGAAATAAACAAAAATAAAAAAAGTTGTTTAAATCCTTGCCCCTACAAATACGAAAGTATTCATGCATTAGAAGCTCAGGAAATCGGCCCTGAAGTACTAGGTAAACTCATAAGAGTTGACATGAATAAAAAAGAGTAAGATGAACTCAATAAAATTATAGAAAACAATTGATTTATTTTTCAAAGAAGGTGAACTTTTAACCCATGCCCACGAAGTACAACATGAAATTATCACCACAACGAATAATCCTGTATATCCCAAGATATACAGATATCCAAAAATTCATGAGGAGGAAATCAACAATCAAATTGATGATATGTTGAAACAAATTATTATTGTAGAAAGTACGTCCTCATACAATTCGTTTTTATGGATTGTCCCAAAAAAAATGGACAATTCAGGCAAGATTGGCGTGTTTTGATCGACTATAGGAAACTTAACGAAATCACTGTAAAGGACAAGTTTCCACTCCAAATATTGAAAATATTTTAGACAAACAAGGTAAAGCCCAATTATTTACAACCCTTGATCTAGCTAAAGGTTTCCACCAAATACTAGTCAAGGAAGAAGATAGGAAAAAACAGCATTTTCCACACCTTTAGGCCATTATGATTTTGTTCGAATGCCCTTCTGACTAAAAAATTCACCCGCCACATTCGTTTACCTTGACGACATATTGATCCTTAGCACAAGCTTCAAAGAACATATTCATAGTATTAATAAAATACTTAATAAATTAAGGGAACACAATCTAAAAATTCAAATCGACAAATGCAATTTCTTTTCAAAAAAAACTGGCCTGAGACCATATTCTTTCACTAGAAGAAATTAAGCCCAATCCAAGTAAAAGTAAAACAATTCAATCATTAAAACTGCAGGAAACGCAGAAACAAATCAAGCAATTCCTGGGAATCACTGGTTACCATAGAAATTTCATAAAGGATTATGCTGAAGTAGCACATGGATTAACAAAATATCTCAGGAAAAATTCGAAAGTTAACAAAAATTATCCACTTTACATTGATGCCTTCCTTAAATTAAAAAGGATGCTTACAAACCCTCCAATCCTAAATAATCCAGATTTCTTAAAGAAATTTAAGTTGGTAACGGATGTAAGTGACTTTGCTATAGGAGCAGTCCTCATGCAGAATGACCGTGCTATTAGCTACGCAAGTAGAACCCTTAATGATCATGAAAGGAACTACGCAACAGTAGAAAAAGAATTGCTCGACATAGTGTGGAGAGTTACCTACCTTAGGCCGTATCTTTACGGGAAAGAATTTGATCTTTCAACTGACCACCGACCACTAGTCTCGCTGTACTACAAGCATAAAGGAAGAATATCAACCCCAGGCAGCAGCGATGGCTACTTCATCGCTTCAGCTGCTAATGACGCAACCTTTTCATAACTTTATGTTAAATAGAAATAAATAAATGTTTTGCGATATTTTTTTTTTATTAAATAAAGTACAGATGGAAATTAATTTTATTATTTATTGTCAAAAATGTAATTTTTGAGGAGGTCTCGTGCATCAAACGCACTTCGCTTTGCATTTGCACTTGACCAAATCGAAGTCTGCTCCAAAGGCGTAACAGATTCTCTCCATTGTCCTTCTACTAATAGGCCGTTTTCATTTAAGTGGTCAACAAAATTTGAGGGACAATATTTAGTTGGACTATAAACTTTTTCAAAATTATGTAATATAACCGTTGCTTTTACTATTGTATTAGCATTTTCGGGAAACACATTCAGAGGATTGTTCAGCAATCGCCATCTAGCTACCAATATACCAAATGTATTTTCGATTATCCCTCGCGCTTTAGATAAGGTTTTATTAAAATAATCCTTGCTCGGCTCCAAACACCTTCCAGGATATGGCCTCATCAAATGTTTCATCAACGGAAAAGCAGCATCTCCCACATAGTAAAATGGATATTTCATCTGACTACGTGGAAGATTTTCTGCTTCTGGCAAATTCATTGTGCCGTTTAATATTCGTTTGCCAAAACCACTGATTTTTAAGACTCCGCCGTCACTTTGACTACCGTATGCACCGTGTCCACTGCGGTAAATATATACTTGCTGTCACATACCGCTAGTAATATAATGCTAAAGTAGCCTTTATAATTATAGAAAATTGATCCTGACTTTCTTGGGCACTTTAAGTGTATATGTTTGCCGTCAACAGCTCCTACAACATGCGGCATTCCCGATTTTTGGTAGTATGCATCTGCTATTTCTCGCCATTCATTTTCATTTGGTTGTGCTAAATATATTCCTGAAAGTTCATCCCAAATGGCTGCGCATGTTTCTAAAATAATTTCTCCAACCGTCGATACACCTACTCTGAAAGACCAGGCTAACATTTGGCGACAAACGCCATTAACCAAATATCTAAAAGTTAATGAATACATTTTATTATTAATTTTTATATAGTTTCATTTATGATCAAGCTTACACTAATGTTATTGCCAGCCGACATTCTGGTGGTATTGAACGCCTTATACAATGTTGCTTTGTAATGCGCTTTTTAATTAATGTCAGTAGTAAGTTAAATTCATTGACCCCCATTCGCGCTGCTTTTCGGAACTCCGCACAGTTGTTGTTTTTAATGTGTTTGAATAATTTATTGAAAAATTCATGAATTTCCCTTTCATTTTCAGTATATATGGAAAGTGTCCATATTCGGGATCGTCTTTCTTCAGTTAACGCACAAATTGTCAATAAATCAATATATTTCTTTTGGACTGCCATAAGAAGAAGCAGCTTTTGGATTTTTCTCTTTTTCTCGATTTCCATTTTTATTCACTCTAACTTTTTATAATAAAATAAAACACACAACTGAATCATCAACTAAATGCCAAATAATCTACTGCATGTCAAAAATTACTATATGCAAGCAGATTATCTGCACATGTATTTCCAGCATTAGCCTTAGCAACAAAACTTGGAGGTTTGTCAGATACAACAGCAACAGACATCGGCAAAATCAAAGAACGTAGATTACTAAGAAGTTGCACATTTTCACCGGATATCCTAACAGAATATATTAGAGTATTTCACCAGAACGAAATTTACATTCACTGATTGATATTAGAATCTGATTGGATTCAATTGGTTTGTGGTGTGGGGAATTAAGCTAACAATTGTTACCACAGGATAATTTCACTGCTGCAACTTCTTTGTAATCTAAGCTCTTTGGGCAAGACATTCTCAGCAGGCACTGCAGAGCACGAAGGTGGCATATCAGCATGGAGCGTGCACCCAAAGCTCGTATCGCCAATCGCAGTTTTTGTCGACAATATTTGTCTTTTCCAGTAACGATTGCGAAATTCACTAACACGTTCATACCGACAACTATTAGGTGTCGCTTTATATTAATTCAAATTGATAAAAAGTGAAACCTCTGTCAAATTTAATGTCGAAGTAAGCGAAAAGCACAAATGAGAGTAGACAAAAATAAAAAAAAACACGTGCTAGCCTAGTGGATGAATAAAATTGTTATTATATTTGATCAAAGTAAGTAAAATAAAACATTAATAATATTTAATTTACAAATATTTAAAAGTCTTAATTTTTGCATTACATAGAAAGAATCATGTTGCCATAACCGCTTAACTAAACTCAAGCCCGATAAACGCCATGTCATCAAAATAAGGTTTGCGCGTGTTTCGCTCACTGCTTAATAATTAGGAGAGCGGATGTGCGTGTAGCGCATTGCATTAAGCCCCAAATGTAAGTAATAGGACTAGGACTCTTAACTCAAGGTAAGTGCACGTACGAGTACAATGCAATTGGACGTTAGTCGAAATAAGTTGAAAGCTGAGTCCCAATTATGCAGACATTGTTGTCAGCGAAATAGTGTGGGAATGCAATTTATGTTGTGTTCACTTCCACATGGCAATAGTTATAAAAAATGTTAAAATTGTCGATATTATTGGCAGGCTAAGGACATCAATTTGTTCATTAAATACATTATTGTAAAATACTATTTTAACAAATACTCTATCAATCATGTTTCGAATTCAACTGGTGTCTTTCCTGCAGTTGTGATATCTTTTTATATACACACACTTTCTCGTTTGTACTATTGCGAAATTAATCATAGTACGTAAACTTTCTTGATGTTGTATACGTCGTTATCTATACATTTTTTATTTTCTTACTTAATCGGCGCTATAACCGCTTAAGCGGTTTTGGCCGAACTTCTCCTACAATTTGAGGTGTGCGTCTTGATGTTGTAACACAAATTGAAGGTCGACAGTTTTACGCCGAGTCTCCACGGCGAATGTTTTTGTGAGAAGTTTTTTATGGCAGATATTCTCTCGGAGGTTTGCCGTTGCCTGCCGAGGTGCGACCGCTATTAGAAAAAACTTTTTCTATAATTTTTGGATGTTACTTACCCCGAGCTGGATTCGAACCTGGAACCCACCGAATGAAGCGTGCACACGCTATACACTCGGCTACGTCGGATTATTGCTTATCACTGTTTTTGTAAGTAAAACGATTACGACGACTAGTGTTAGTGTTGTTGTTGTTGTGAGAAATTTCATTTTTATATATTTCCTCATAATAATAACACCACTTTAGTTACAATAAAATAATTCTATTTGAAACTAGTTTTAATAATGAGTGCGGCAGCGGTATTTCTTCTTTCGACAATTCTATTAATACTTTTATTTTTATCCTATAGTGATCTTGTGATAGATAACAATAACGCATTCGGAGATGGACAAATCGCATTTTCAATTGCATTCCGTGGTCAAACTCGAGTGCAATCCGTTTCAATTGCCGCTAATTTAATTACCATCTATTTCAATAATGAGCGTGATGTATCCATTGATACTGGATTCAATGGTTCCGTCATGGGGTGTATTGTCGATTTAGGCAATCTATTATGCTCGGTCAATGTAGACCAGCAATTGGAAGTCGATTTCAGTAAAAGTGCATTTAGCGCCACAAAATGCAATCGTATCATCCAAAATAACGGAGGTTATTCCTGTAATTTGTCCAACACCAAAGCTACTGCCAATTATGAAGGATCGATTATTTTTACACCTATGACGAATATAGGAGGACTAACTCTACAACCCAAATTAATTTCAATTCTCTCGAATTAAAAACATGTCATCTATTTTGTACAAAATATTTTCCATTATATCCACGATCTTGTAATATCATTTCATGTAAATAATTATTAAACAACGATCATAAGCAAAAAAAGTCTCGATTATTTTTATGCATGTTCAATTTATTGTATTATCATCAAGAAAGTTAACGTATTATGATTAATTTCGCAATAGTATAAAAAAGAAAGTGTGTGTATATAAAAAGATATCACAACTGTAGGAAAGACATCAGTTGAATTCGAAACATGATTGATAGAGTATTTGTTAAAATATTATTTTGCAATAATGTATTGTATTTAAAGCGCAAATTGTTGACCTTAGCCTGCCAATAATATCGACAATTTTAACATCGTTCGACGATAGTTGCCATCAAGAATATCTTAAATATGAGCGTGGTTCTGACTCTCCTTTTAATTTCCGCAATACCTACTTATGAACAACAAGGATTACAATATGAATTGTTTGAGGATAATGGTACCAATTCGGTAAAACATTCAATAGTTCACCAACACCGTTTATTTTTGTCAGATTGATTGTTGTCGTATAGCCAATTTTTAGGTCACGTTTTTTAACAGTAGCAATGATTTCGTTATCTCGTTTACGAAATTCAGAAATCTCATTCAATAATTTCCCCAATTTCGTGTCATATGTATTCTGTAACGGCATAGCCGCATGTCCCGTCCCCGCTTTAATATGTAATCCAAATTGCCAGATTGTGCGTTCTGAGTAAACTAACTAAAAATAATGCTGAAACGGCGATGCACTACTTTCGTCTATCACAAATTCCACATTCAATAAACGAAATTCCATGGTTTTTACAAAGTCAGCTAGGCCACCGCCCAATCCACCAATCTCTTCATTGGGAACAAAGGCGGCATGTATGGTATATTTGGTTGTTGTATTTTTGAGATTTTTCAATACAGCCAAATATTGTGTAGCCTGTGATTTCATATCTTGCGTACCGCGACCATAAATACGATCGTTAGATGGATCATAGTGCCCGGAAAAATGTTAGGAAAAAATAGATTTTTATGGCGGTGTATTTATTGTTTTTTTTTTTATCAAACCATATAATGAAAGAATTTTACTTTTCTCATATACATATATACACACAAAATTTTTAAAACATATACTTTCTTATATTTATATTAAACTCCTGCACAAGCCCATTCACTTTTCTTTGCACAAAGCAAACAACAAATATGCAGACTAAATGGTATTAACTTAAGTTATGTAGAGGAAATTTTGAAACTATTAGAGGTTTTCGTGGAATCTTCGAAGGAGCTGGAAGGTGAAGAGTATCCAACGCTGCATTTGGTATTACCCCACATACATATATAGACTAAAAAATATTTGTTCAATTAGTGAAAGTGACTTAACTTTCATAAATAACTTTAAAGAAAAGCTAACTGCTTTATTGGGCACTATTGTTTTGGAAAATCTTACCTTATATCACAAACTTGCTGTATTTGTGTTCCCACAAACGAACAAGTTAGTATTTTTCAACGAAGATGATAAGCTTATCATAAGAAATGAATGCAAAACTCTTATGTCTAGCTACCTCAACGATACGGGCCGCCAAGACCATCAAAACACACCTGCAAACCCTCTCCTCACTCGGAAATCGGAGCTTTTCACAGCATTCTTACAACCAGCTCAAGTTTCAAATGAAGAAGATTATGTCAATAACTAGATTATTAAATACGAATCGACTAGCGTCATATATTATGACGAATTCGATGTCCTCCAGTGGTGGCACTTGCATCAATTAGAATTTCCTTTGCTTTACAAAGTAGCCAACAGTCTGTTAGCGGTTCCAGCCAGTAGTGATGCTTCAGAAAGAGTTTTCTCAAAAGCTAGAAAGTTAATATCAGAGAAGCGGAGTGCAATCGGTTCCAATTCATTTTCTGTGCATCAAATAATGTTTTTACATTATAATATGGATATCAACATTTTAAATTAGTAAAAGTTAAAAATTTACATATGTTCTTTACTTAACCTATTTTTATGAATTAAATTTACTTTCATTATAAAGAATAAAAAAATCTTTAAATATTGGAAATTTTGCCGATTTAATTTACATACTTAATGTATATTCTAAGTACTAGTTGCACGCTTCCAGTATAATTTTTTTGTTTAAATTAAATTCTATTGCTTTTCGAATCAATTGTCTATTGCTTATCAAGTTATGAATAAAATAGAGACTAGTAAAGTGAACGTGCAACTCTCTTCAGTGCAGTGTATGTAGTGCGAATCACTCTGCTCTTTGTTAACAAGCTCTTTCGCTCCAATGCTGAGCAAACGTTATGCCGATCAGTGGTGCGATTCACTAACTTTAAACGGTACGACAATTGTTATTTTTAGCGGCAATATTTGCCGTTTGCACTAACGATTGTGCGATTCACTAACTTATTCTTAACGACACTTAACAGCTGTTTCGTTGTATTTATTCAAGGTGATAAAGAGTGGCACCTCTGTCAAACTAAATGTCAAAATAAGTGAAAAGCACAAAGAGGAATAGAGAAAAAACAAACGAATGCCTCCTGCCAAATATAAATTTGAACGTTTTTATTATATATCATTAAAGTGAAATAGATATTAGTTTGTTTTAAACTACAAACACTTAAAATTCTTTATATATATTGCAATGTTCCATTGTAGCAGAATTCCGGACTCTTCTCTGAGTGTTTTGTTAGAATAGTAATCAACTCGACTCCAAGGAATATGCGGAATCACCTACAAATATGCCATGGTTATCGTTTTCAAACTTCGCGTTGTGCTCCAGCGTATTTAGGGTTTACATACATATATTTAATTTTTTTTAAATTATAATCATTTATCTATATATTAAAACTAAACTATATTTCTGTTTTTATACATGGATCTTTGTAAAAGTTTGCTTTTACCATTAGCATATTAATTGAATGGTAGATGTGGTGGTTGGCATAAGCCTCCTCATGATTGCTTGCTGGTAAAATTGATATATGCGTGGAATCGACGGCTCCAATAGAGCCTCCCATGAAGGGGACGACGCCGAAGCAAACAATTCTTTAGCAGATTGTCGTTCCACTTCGGCCATAGGAAACCTCACTTTCTGGTGAAACAATGAATAATTGATTGCATCCGTTACCCGATGAATGCCGGCTTACGGAAAACTGGCTCATGGATATTCCCCATTGTTCACCTACGAGTCGTTGATAGCAACCAATTGCGAAGAACCTTAACGCCGCTAGAGCCTACCAATATAAAAGTAAAATTTAAAATTGCATACAGGCTTAAAGATTACACGAGCTACCTGTTTCTCAGATGATATTGCTGTTATTCTGGATCCTCTTATTTGGTTATCAAGCTGATAAATTAGGTATTCAGCCAAGTCTGGAGTTAACCGATACAGTGTTTGAAAGTCTGTTGCATTTAGATGAAAGGGATTGTCCACATCTCGGAGTAAACGTCGATCCACTGTTGGAGCGCTTACTTCTTCATCACCTCGTGATAAATCATATGTCAAATATTTAAACGACATTATTTAATGTTCCTTTTTTAATTACAAGAAAACAAATCTCTGAATTTAAATTTTTTCTTTTATTTAAATTGAAATCACGAATTTCACTTTTCTCGATTGAGTTAACAACATAAAATTTGTTGTCGTTTAGTTGTCGGTCATCGACTAGCTAACATCAACAGCTGATTCGGCGAATGCGAAAATCGTTAAAAAAATGGCTACTGAATAGCAGGGTCGCTAAAATTTTGGTTAAGTTGAGTTAACCAAACGAATATCTTTAAAATAAGTTAGTGAGTCGCACTACAGGTCGCTAAGTTTTATTCGAGTGACTTAGAGCGGCAAATGAGTGAATCGTTGCAGGGGTTTAATTTACATATATACATATATATTTACAACTTTTTACCCTGTATTATCAATTTTAAAAATTTTTATCTCAAATATAAATGAATAAACAATTAAATTTTGGCTAGGTGATTTACGCATATAATATATGCGGCTTTTTCGTCGTATCGATTTTGTAAAAATGGACAGGTATAATCTACAGTTTTTTCGAATATATTTTACAGCTATTCTTTATATTGATTATCAGCTCTTGTTTTATTTGAAAGTCACATGTCAACATCAAGCTATTGCAACTGATTTTACAATTTACTATACTGTTATTAATGTCAGACTCAAAAGCTACGTTGAATATTACTATTAGTAGAAGTATTAACGGCGTCGTTATCTATACATTTTTTTATCATCAATGGGATTATTGCTTATCACTCTCTTATTGTAAGTAAAACGATTACGACGACTAGTGTTATTTCTGTGCTTGTTGTGAGTAATTTCATTTTTATATTGTATATTTCCTTCTAATAATAAGACCACTTTAGTTACAATGAAATATTTCTATTTGAAACAAGTTTTAATACTGAGTGCGGCAGCTATATTTCTTCTTTCGACAATTCTATTAATATTTTTATTTTTATCATCATCATCATCATCAACAACAACATTATCTATTTGCAATGGGACTCTAACAACAACAACCACAATAAATTTAACATCTTTAAGAGGATCGTCATCGTCATTAGGTCGACAAGTTTTACAATTTTTCGAATTGGGACAAAATAATCAATATACAATAATAACGGGAGAAAATCCAAGAACAACAATATCAATTACAGGAATGTTTAACGCCGATATACATGTCTATTCAAATTCAGATAAAGGTCTCACCAATAAATGTTTCAATAGGTATCGTGTAATTAGTTGTAAAATGTCAACACCGATAAACTATGATTCTGTTATGGTGTACGCACAAAATAGCCTCATCTACAAAGTGTCTGTGTTTAAATGTGTTTTCAACGGCAATGGCATCAATATCGTTCAATGCAATATAATGTATGATAATCTTATCGATTCCAATTATGTTTTTTCTCTGCTATTTGACACACCAGAAAATACTGTAATAAAATTTGATATTCTTGACAAAAATAAACAATTAATTACTTATATTTTTCAATAATAATAATGCTTTTTTTTTTTTTTTGTTTGGTACGCTGCCATATTTTTTTAACATGGAAAAGAAATAAATGAGTCTTTTGAGACAAAATGATTTCAAATTTGTAAAATTTTAATTGTTGCTATTTCTAATAAGCCTCTCTTCGAGACGACCTAGTCTTATGCGCACACACACACACGTACACATACAATTTAAAATTTTGTTTCTTCAATATCTGCTTAGACTATGTTCAGACAGGGAAACTTTTGTCGCGGCAACTCGTTACTTGTTGGAGAGAGAGGGACGGGGAAAGGGGAAGGGCGCCGAGTTGCTCGTGCTCGGGCGACACGCTTTGAAATTGACATTCCTTTTCATTTATAAATTCTTTCAGTGGTTGCAGTTTTGTTGAGTTTTAAGTGAATACATACGGTAGGTTGGGAAATGAAATTTTGTTATTTTTTTGCGATTAAATACATACACATGTGTATGCATATACTATACATATTAACGTAAATTATGTTAAAACTTCATTTTTCAACTCACCTTTTACTTATAATCACAAAATTCAGAATGTGTAAATGCCGCTTAAGCGATGCGTACACAAATTTGCGAAAATGATATAAAATGAAATGGCAAAAAATTGCCTGAACAGAGTTGCCCTGTGTGAACGCGACGAGCAACACCAAAAGGGAAATCGCCGATAATAAGCAACAAAAGTTTCCCTGTCTGAACATTGTCTTATAGAATGAGTAGAACACAACAGTAGAGTATACATATGTCACACATACACATATGATTTCATATTGAGAAGTTTGTTTGTACACACAAATACACACATGATTTCATATTAAAAAGTTTATTTCTTCAATATCTGCTTTTAAAATGAGTAGACGACAAGAGAATACGAGTACACGCGCATACATGAATTTCATATTAAAAAGTTTGTTACTACAACATTTTTTTGTTTGACAGAATAAACCACAAAAATAATATGTATAATTTGATTTATATTTCTTTTTTAGACCTGTACAAATATATACGCACTATTTCATATGAAAGGGTTTGTCTTATATGGCTTTGAACTGAGGAGTAAATCACAAAAATAAAGACCACAAATATACTCTACTTTTTGTTATTATTTATTTTATTATTTATCAATAGGAATCATATGTTTTTGAAAATTTTTAAATATATTATTACATACACACATTATATGATCTCTAACATTATAAATACAAGAGTCACTTTGTGTCACATTGACAACGAACGATTCAATTTTGTAGCCAGGATTTTTTTCTCTTATCAAATTTGCATACGTATGCAATTGACATGCATAGTCCATGAGCCGCATTGTTTGTTTGTTATTCCGACGAAAATTATTAAAAATCTTTTTGCACGTCGTCCAATCATACATGAACAACCGATGTGGATCATGACGTGAACGCATAGTTAAATCCACCGTACCGGCCAAACCATGTTCCTCGCTAAAGACAATATATTCGGGTCGTATGTCACAGCATTCATGTAATGGCAAATGTATTAGAACACTTTTAAAACGATTCAAATGAAAATTTAAATCACTCAAATATGTACCAACATTAAAGTGGTGATTAATGACCCGATCAATGGACAATTTAAAGGGTTTATCTTTCCATAGATCACGATAACGCTTCACAGCAGGTACCAGTGGTGGTGATTTAATTGTAATAAAAGCATCTTCCATAGTCTTGAGTAGATCGTCTTTGTGGCATTTTGCATCAATATTATATTCATAATTGTTTTTGAAAAATTCCACAAAATTATCATTCTCTGTAATGACTCTCACAAAAGTGTCAAAATATTTCAACGAGTATATGCATGGCATCTGAGTTTTTTCGGGAGAGTCTTCATGTGTATCCATCACCTGACTTGAATAGCCCCACGAGAGTGAATAGGAATTGGTATTGTCGATTTGAAGTTTCTTATAGGCATCATGGTTGTACGGTTGCATTTTGCATACATCATGTTTACATCCGTTGACGATAGCTTTGAAAAAATACTCAATAATGGCATGAAATAGTGAACCGAAAAGTGAAGAATATTTCCATTCGATAGCCTTCCACACATGCATATCATATTCCGAATCATTTTCATCCATTCGCAGTTTTCGTATCAATTTCGCACCATTAAATTCGCCGCTATGTTGAATTTCGTTCTTACAAAATCCCGTTACAGATATGGGAAACTGCAGTGACTTATTTGGCAGGAGGTATATATGTTTGCCCTCCTCAAAAACAATTTCACAATCACTTGGTGACCCAAGGATTTGTTGTTTTTTCAATTTCTGATTAAAATTACATTGTGTAAAATCTTTTTGTAATTTCGATACAATAAAATGTTCAACATCAGCATCATCAATTTTAGCTAAAACAATTGAATACAAGTTTTATTTAATTATTTATTTATATAATTTTTTAAAAACAAACCTGTCTTACTTGTTGTTGACATTTTGATTAGCAATATAAGACTAAACTTAATATACTTGACGATTCTACTACTTATATACATTTTTTTTGACATCATTATCGTTGTCATGTCGACATCTTGGTCATACATAACGTGCATATAATGTTTAAAAAAAATGTCGGCATAGAAAGCTAGGCGATAGAAGTGAAACTTCATGGATCTCGATGTGCACTTGAAATGAAAATACTCACCCTAGCCAGCAAGTTTTATGAGATAGAAATATTTCCCCGTTAGCAGAAGCCACTATTCATTATTCTGGAATTTTTAAGGGTGTTGGTTAATGAAAAAAGATAGTTGATGTTTTCGCCTTCATTTATAAAAAATCTATTCATTCACTTCCATACTTTCATGTTCAAGAAAAGATACAATTGGTTTGTGGTATGAAAAATATGAAATGAAAACTCATGATTGTAAATAATTTAAATACCTTGAGAAAATTGCATCTATTGTCGTGCCTGATCTGGTTGTTGAGTCTTTGGGATTATTATTCATTTTTAAATTAAATTTACTTTCTAAAAATTGTACAAGTGGTTGAGCTTCTTCCAAGGCAAAATTGACATTAAACCCAGCGCTTAAAATCATTGGCATAATGTGCAAATCTTCTCCTAATTCTGCTGCACCAGAGGGAGTATATGCCAATAATGCTCTATGTATCAATTTTATTATATCGTTAATTTTCTGGTTCGGAGTGATGTAGAGAACAATCATTGCCACACTCTGTCCGCCTCTTCACGCATGCTACCCCTCTCTCGTATTTTCCTACTCCGAATCTGTCGCGTTTTCGTTTCTCTCCCATGTCTCTTTCCGTCCGACTGCCCCACCACGCGCGCCATCCCCTCCTCCTGTAGCTTTTTCGTTTCGATATTGGAATTACAGCCCAACGAGCGCAAAGAAGTTTCACTTAAAAAATATTTCTACATGAAATTTTTTTTACATTACTTCTTTATTGTGGCTGTGTTTGAAAAAATTGTTTAAAATCAACTCACAAACAGCTCACAACTGTGAAATTGTTTACATATATTTCATGTTTACTCACTCACGACTTAAACACACATATACTATATACACAATATATATAATATATATATATATAAGAAGATATACTACCCAGTCATAGGAAAAATAAAAAATTTACTTAATTTTGATATTATATGGGGCAATGACGTCATCGTGTAATTTTAGTTTTTGTAGACTGTACTTCGTGAGACTTGCAAAATTGAGACTTGCAAAATTTGCCAAGCTATGTGGGGCGATGACGTCATCGGTGTTTAGTTAGTTAGTAAGTTGTATGTGGTGGGACTTGTAAAAAAAAATTAAGTTTAGTAAATTTTGATATTATATGGGGCGATGACGTCATCAAGTGGCAGTCATTTGAAAAATTTAGACTATTTGTACGTTATACTTGGTGAAATTTTGATAAAATTAAACTTAAGAAAGACTAACGTCAGGGATGGAATCACTAAACATTACACCTCGACTGCGAAATAATGCACTATATATATATGTATGCATATATGTACATATGCAACTGATCGTATGGCGTTTGCTGCTTGTTCACATTTTTTGTGCCGTAAATGTGTTAACAATTTATTAATTGCCGAGTGTCCAATGTGCATGATTAAGATACCTATATGCAGGGCCGGGTTAAGAATGTGGGGGCCCCGGGGCCTGGATACGTGTGGGGCCCTTCTTTTATATCTATCTATAAACAAATTCAAACACATTTTCACTGCCGACTTTTATAACTAAAAATACTATTTCGAAGCAATTCACATTCAAACTGTCAACATGAATAATGATATGATAATCATAGAACCTGACTATATGGAGTTTTTTAAAATTTAAAAAAAAATTTTGTATTTCTAATAAGAATTAAAACCACAAATATAATTCTACAAATTGATATATATATTTTCACGTTCTAAAATGATTAAATCATATCATTGACACCACAAATCAATATTTTATTAGAAACTATTTAAATTTAAATTCTAAATATAAAAATATCTCTCTTTAAAATTAATAAATTTAAAGGAAAGCAAGAAAGAAATTTGTTTAATTTTGTAGATTGAACAATCCTTATGTTATGCCAAGACCGTGTCTGTGCGAAATGGACGATTACGGAGTGCCTGACATTTTATATTCGATAAATGAAAATTGTGGAATTTCCTTGGGCCTACCCGTGCCTAAGGCAAACTGAAAACAATGTATATACAGTCGAACTCCTCTATAACGAAGTCGTCGGGACCGGTGAAAAAGTTCGTTATACGAAAAATGTATGTTCAAGGCCTATTTAATGAAACATTGATTCATTTTATTTGTTTTATTTGTTTTTATTTCTTACATTTTAAAAAGAAGACCTTAATAAAAAGTCAAAAAGATTATAAGGATTATTCAGGTATGAAAAAATTGTCGACTGTAGTTTGTTTAGCTGTTTGAGCCTTTTCCTTATCAATAAATGCTTCTAAGGAATTAATTTTATTAAATATAATGTCGGGTACATCGCTCCGTGATTCAACAAATTTTAATAGAGTTTGTAATGCTGCACGCGTTTCGGAGAATGATGGAACTCTAATATATTTTTGTGTATTATAACAACTACTTTTTAGCTCTTCGCTAAATTCGTTATAGAGGAGTTATTTGCTATGGAAAATTCCATTTATGTATAACAAAAGAATTCGTTACAGAGAGGAATTCGCTATAGAGGAGTT
The DNA here is from genome assembly GCA_951828415.1 of Anomoia purmunda. Classification (NCBI taxonomy): domain Eukaryota; kingdom Metazoa; phylum Arthropoda; class Insecta; order Diptera; family Tephritidae; genus Anomoia; species Anomoia purmunda. Next base: position 79,680,090 of record OX639995.1, on the reverse strand, counting down.
CGTTATAGAGGAGTTCGACTGTATATAGTCACTAACGCAGCTGCTTGAACACAACTAATTTTTTATTATTCAAACGCTGTGCACTTTAGATTAATAAGTTTGTTAATGTAAGTAAGGTTATAATAGTTATGATTCGATTATTTTTGAATAATCAAACTTGGATTGTATTTTTATGTCAAGGCTAACTCAGTTACAATGCAGGTGAGTAAGGTTATTTTTTACGAATGACAATCAAAAAATAAAATTAAAGCTCTTGAAAAGCTAATTTTACACATTTAATTTTGGCAAATTAAAAATAAATCACATTTCATGAATTATGTTAGCAAAACGTGCAGATATATCTAGCGAATGCGTTATTAACTAGTTATATTGATACATTTATTTTTCTAGCTGACGTTAATTAATCGAACAAACTCGAAACAAACAGTTCAGAGACAATAATATCGTTAATGAGATTCATTTTACAGCAATTAACACAGTAAGACAAGTGAGACAAATTTTCCTTTAAGTGTAACCTCGTTATTTCAACTGACTTTTGTTTACTCTCGATTTTCTCGATATGAATCGATAGTTCAACTGCGTTGCTCACACTGAGAGGTGGAGGGAAAATTGAACTAAATATGACCTAACCAATATCGCGTTACCTATTTGTAACACGATTTTAACCAAAAATTTCGTTATATCAGGTTAAAATAAAATGATAAGATCAACTGTGTCGAGTAATATAATAAAATTTTATTCAAATCAACTGAGTAACAAAAATTAAATTAAATAAAATGGAATAAAAATGTCAAAGCAAAAAAAAAATCGTTTGTACTGATGAAAAAAATTATTTTGTTCTTTCATTTTGTGGGGGCCTCCAAAATGTGGGGGCCCCGGGCCGTGGCCCCGTCGGCCCTGCCTATATGTATAGGGTCTTTTTATAGGGACCCCACAAAAGTAGGCCGATAGTGACAGCAAACGACGCCATATTTTTTCCCGTTCTTTTGATATTTCTCTTTAGTAAGGTTTGCCATTTCAATATGGAAAGATATACGATCCTACAACGAGTCGAAATTATTAAAATTTACTACCGAAATTTGGAGTCACTGGCCTCAACTTTAAGAGCGCTAAGTCCAATTTATGGTCGTCGTCATTTCTGGCTGAATGGTTTCGTCAATAAGCAAAATATGCGTTACTGGACAGGCAGCAATCCACACGTACTCCATGAGTCAACATTGCTCCCCGAAAAAATTACGGTTTGGTGCGGATTATGGGCCGGCGGCGTCATTGGGCCGTACTTCTTCCGTGATGATCAAGACCGGCACGTTACTGTGAATGGGAAGCGCTACCGCTCAATGATAACCGAATATTTTTGGGCCGAATTGGATGATATGGACTTGGACAATATGTGGTTCCAACAGGACGGCACCACAAGCCACACAGCGAATGTCACAATCGATTTATTGAAAACCAAGTTTGGTGAACGTGTTATCTCCCAAAATGGCCCAGTCAATTGGCCGCCTCGGTCGTGCGATTTGACGCCGTTAGACTATTTCCTGTGGAGCTATGTCAAGTCTATGGTCTACGAGTATGCCATACAAGCCGGCGACGATTGATGATGATATTCGTACGAATATCGAACATGAAATTGCAGCAGTATCGGGCGATTTATGCTTGAAAACCGTCGAAAATCGGGTTCAGCGTCTGGACTTCTGCAAGCGTGCCCGTGGTGTCCATGCAAAAGAAATCGAGTTCCATACATAATGGCATCGAATGTACTTTCACAGGAATAAAGAATCTAATTCATAATCCAAACCGTGTTTGTTTTATTTAAAAAAACTTTTGTAGCGTTTCTTTTGCAAGACCCAATGTATATCACCACAAACATATGTACATACTAACTGACTAAGAAAAAGTGATTTTACTTGAGCACAAAACGTTCAACTGGAAGCAACTTTTTATTCTTATCGACACAAACATACAATTACAAATACAGCTCCTATAGATAATACATAATGAAAATGAGCTACAACATAATAAGTGTCATGTAAAATAATATCAACTGATGAATTAGCTAGAACAACTCCAGTTAAGCCACCAAATGTAAATAAGAACACAAATCCCAAGGCTCATAATAAGGTCGGGGAGTAATTTAGTTGTGTTCCATGTAAAGTTGCTAATCAACTAAAAATTTTAATTCCAGTTGGGACAGCAATAATTATAGTAGTTGAGGTAAAATAAGCTCGTGTGTCTACATCTATCCCAACAGTAAATATGTATGTGGTGAGCTCATACAATAAATCCTAATAATTCAACTGCTTTTATTGCATAAATTATTCCTAATGAACCAAATGTTTCCTTCTTACCTGACTCTTGGCTAATAATATGAGAGATTCTTCCAAATCCAGGTAAAATTAAAATGTACACTCCTGGATGACCAAAAAGTCAAAATAAATGTTGGTATAAAATTGGGTCTCCACCACCGGCAGGGTCGAAGAAAGGAGTATTTAAATTTGAATCTGTTAATAATATAGTACGAGTAATAGCACCGGCTAATACTGGTAATAATACTAATAGTAATAAGGATGTTAAGACTTCCGCTCATACAAATAAAATTGTTCGGTTAAATGTAATTCCAGTTGATCGTATACTAATTACTGCTCCTAAGATTGATGAAATTCCTGCTAAATGAAGAGAGAAAGTTGCTAGATCAACAGATGCCCGTCCATGTGCAATGACAGATGATAAAGGAGGGTCAACAGTTCATCCAGTTCCGGCTCCATTTTCTAATATACTTCTTACTAATAATAAAGTTAATTAAGGAGGTAATAATCAAAAACTTATATTATTTATTCGAGGGAAGGCTATATCTGGAGCACCAAGTATTAAAGGCGCTAGTCATTTTCCAAACTCTATGAAAAAAATTATAACAAAAGCATGAGCTGTAACAATTACGTTATAAATCTCCAATCATCACCAATTAAAGCACCGGGGTGACCTAATTCTGTTCAAATTAAAATACTTAGGGAAGTTCCTACTATACCTGCTACCTGCTAGATTAAATGGCTGAAATTTGGTCGATAGACTGTAAATCTATTTATAAGAATCCATTCTTTTCAATCAAAGCTAACAGTGAATATTTAATTTAATACGGCTTTATAGTCAATAATGACATTAGACTGCAACTCTAAAGGAGTAAATAAAAGTACAAAGGCTTAAAAGATTTATCTTATATTTTAAAAATTTTGAAGAATATTAGCTTATTTAACTTAAAGCCTTATAAATATTAAGATTAATTAGAATAATAGGTAAATTATTGACACTAAAATTAGACTAAATGTTGAAATAAAAGATGAAAATAATATACATTTACTGAAAAATTGTTAATAGATACACTATTTAACCAATTACTTTCACGGTAATTTAGTATAAAAGCAGCAAAACATAAACGTAAATAAAAAAATAAGGTGAATAATGTTATTATTATTATAATGGTTATAAGGATGTATTGATTGTCAAGAATTAACACTTGAACAACAAATCATATTTTCTTAAAAAAATGGATTAACTTTTATATTATTGAAACTTTGCTATTATATAAAAATTTTTAATTTATATGTACATAAATTTTAAAACAAATTATTTTATTATGTGCTTCAAAAATAATATCATTGTAAATATTATTAAAATTTAAACACATAAATATTTTTTTAAAATTATAATTTTTTATAACAAATTAAAATTAGGTGTAATATATTAAAATAAAATAAACCATTATTTTTATATTAATTGAATATTAATTAATTAGTAGTTATTTAAATAATAAATTTAAACCTTATAGCAGAAATAATCCTTTTATTTAAATGTATTTTAAGTAATATAAATTATTTTTTATTAATTGAATATTAATTAATAAATATTTAAATCTAATGAATTTGAAAAATAAATTTTATAATATAAAAAGATCATTTTTTATATATTAAATAAAAAAAATGGGCTATTATTTTTGTATTAATTATATATTAATTAATAAATATTTTAAAATCCTCCTAAGAATAATAAGTTAATAAATAAAAATCCTCCCAATGCTCCAATAATTGTTGATAAAACAATCACTTTGATAATTAAAATATTTTGTGAAATACATATATGAAATTAATATAAGAGGGGCAATTTTTTGTCATGTTATTATCAAGAGTGCATTTATTCAGGATAATCCTTCTATAACATTTGAAAATCGAAAATGCAGCTCCACTTTTTAATAATAATGGAGAAGAAATAATTAAATTAATATATGTATGTCGTGTCATGTGTTATTATTGGAAAATTATTTAAATAAATTATAATAATAGCAAATAATAACACAGAGGATGCTAAAGCTTGAGTCAAGAAGTATTTAATAGACGCATCTGTTGATATTAAATTATTGTCTCTTATTAGGGGGATAATAGATAATTAATTAATTTTTAGACCTATCCAAGCTCTTAATCAGAGTTAGCTGACACTGTAGTTAATGTACCTGTAATTAAAATTAAAAAAATATAATTTTAGCAGAGTTATTTATAATTAAAAAGAAAAGGATTATAACCTTTATAAATGGGGTATGAACCCAGTAGCTTCATTAGCTTATCTTTTTATAGTTTAGTGTATGATGCACAAAAGTTTTTGATACTTTTAGAAATAGTTTAGTTCTGTTAAATATAATATTAATTTAATTTTAAATAATAAGCTATTTGTATTAATGAATACAAATTTATTATATTGTATAATTTACCCTATCAAGGTAACCCTTTTAATCAGGCAATTCATTTTTTTGACACTTTTTCATGCACATTTATGGAAAGAAGTTTGATCATTTTCAAATTTAATTGATAATAACCCTTGCTAAATTTTTTGTTTGTTTTTTTTTTTTGTAATATCTACTATTTTATTATTGTAAAGAAATACATATTTAATTAGTTAAATTATTAAAATAGATAATTTAAGATAGTAGTTTTAAAATTAAGTACTTTAATGAAATTAATAATTAAAAATTCCAATGTAGACATTTCCGAGAGTTAAAATCACAACTTTAATATAAATATATAGATGAATACAAAACAGTTATTTTTAACATGTATTTATACCAATTTCAAACGTCATATCATATAATATACATGGGTCATTCCCTGCAAAATTTACACTCAAAATTTTTTTTAGAAAAACATATTTTTTTCGCGTTCTATATTGAAAAATAATCGACCCGTATTTTTTATTTGAATATGATACTTAAAATTTTGGTTACGCGACTCGCGCTAAATGTCCGTGCAGGTCCAAGCAAGTTCAGCCTCGGAGTGAGATCGCTCGTTAGCTAGCGGCGAAGTTTTCATTTCTACATAGCAAATTTTTCACAGGTTATATAATAATCACAGGCAATCATATTAAAATAAAAAAAGTAAAAAAAATTAGTCCCAAATTTGGAAAAAGTTTAATTGTTTAGAAAAAAATACTAATTTGTTATAAAAAAAGACTCACAGTACGTCTACTTAGCTGTGTAGCGAAGATAGGGAAATAACGCAAATTTTTAGTACAGAAAGAGTTTTTTATGAATAAACTTTTATACTGAGGAATACTGAAAAAACGTCTTTTTCAAGATTTAAAAAATTCGAAAACTCATTCCCGAAAATTTTAAGTATCATATTAAAATAAAAAAATACTGGTCGATTATTTTTCAATATAGAACGCGAAAAAAATATGTATTCCAAAAAAAATTTGGAGCGTAAATTGTGCATGGAATAACCCACATATAAATCTAATAAACTGGATCTATGAATCTTACGGGTTTTCTATGAAACTATATAAATTTATTAATTAATTAAATATTTATATGCATATGCATATATAACCTGGTATATTTGTAAATTATATATATAAAAAAAAATCGTATATAATTAAAGTTTAAATTAATCTTAATATATTTAATTTAAGGTTATTTTTATTATAAAACTAATTTTTGAAACTTATTATTATATAAAATATATTATAATTTATAATTAATTTATATTAAAAATAATAAACCATTTTTTTATTTTTATATTAAAATAAACTATTAAAAAAAATGAATTTTAATTTTTTCAAATTTAGTTGAATGTTCAAGTTTTAACAAGATTACAAATAATACCATTGTTTTTGAAAAATATAATAAAATAAAAAGTATTTTTAAGAAATTATAAATAAATAATTTTTTTATTTTTTTAAATTTTATACAATACTAAAGTTTCAGTAAGATAAAAAATAACACCATACTTTTTTTTTTGAATATAATAAAATAAAAAATATTTTTAATATAAAAATATAAAAATAAGATTGATTTATCAAATTTAACTAAATTAAAATAATAGGGGTATTTTATTACTTTAGTGTTTAATGAATAAATATAAAAATTACTATATTGGTTAATATTTATTTGCATAAATTATTAATTAATATTTTTTATATTTTGTGTATAGAGAGAGAGAGAAAGGAGAGTAATATACACACTAGATATTTAGATATTTATGAAACGTACAATATAAATAGTTTAAATTTAATAAATTTATTATATAATTCATTAAAATATGAATTTAAAGGTTAAATAATAGGGGTTATTTTAACTTAAGTTAATAATTATTAAATTAAAAATTAATTTTATAGTAAGGACCGTACGAAGACTTTTACTTAGCTTATAGCATTATATGTATGTCTAACCAGACATAAGCAGGCATGACCAAATATATTTTTTAAGACTACGCTTGTGACTTACGAAAATTACTAACCAACGTTTTCTTAACAAAAATAGTACCGATATGCACACTTCGTAATTGTAATGCAAATCTTTCCATTGACCGTTTCCTTTGTCCGGCAGCAAGCTTTAATCGACAAGCGTTTTTTGGAAATACTATACTGTCACTTAGTCTATCAAACATTGACAAGAATAATATCACAACGCTTATGAAATTCTTAAAATTGATTACCATATACTATGAAATTTAAAGGAACTATTTGACGGAAAACGATCAGTTTCTAATAAGATCTATATATTTTAGCATTATGATAGTAAGAAAAATACATAAATACATACATATGTAACGCAAGAGGTTTTCATAAACAATGAATGATTATATAAAAAAATATCCTAAATTTCCTATATTAATTCTTAAATGAAGTAATTTATTTATAACCATAAGTAACAAATAAATAATAATATAATAAAAAAAAAATAAATAAAATATGAAGATGGGTGTGTAGGATTTCAATTTGTTTAGTTAATACCGTACTTTGCTTATTTAAACTATATTTTAATAGTAAGATTTTAAATTGAAGTGTTAGAATTTTCTTTTCAAAATTTTTAAATGTTGTTAGGAAATTTTCGTTCAGAATTTTTGTATGTCAACTGTTAAAATACATTCAGAAAATAAATTCAAAACTTTGTTTCTTAACTTTAGAAAACATTTATTTATATTTCTGGAAACAAAAGTAACCACAGTGCATCCTTCATTTTACAATTATAAAGGCATTTACTAAACCATAATCAAAACATACATACATATATAATTTTTCAGCATTCACGCTTGTTATTGGGCACAAATATTCGATCGTTCACTATCCGATTTATCATTTAAGTCAGTTTTCTGGTTACCAAAGCTGTCGCTTTGCATTATTGCTCTTACGAATTTTCTCCTGCTATTCATTGTGAGGGAATTTATATCTAATATCGTAAGAGTAAGTGACAGTTTAGATATTATGCAACTGAGGAGAAACAAGTTTTCTCTTCTTATGGGCCCCTATTATATTTATTTTCGCTAGTGTGAAAGGCATCGTCCGCATTTACATTTTCATGGTGTGGTTACGAGAATTTTAATGCAATTTAAAAATGACAAGGATTATGTTAATTGATGAAAATTACATAAATATGGGTATTAATGACTTGCTGAACTACGAGGATATAAATATATTACTTTTTATCGTATATATCTACATATACATACATATATGTATATACTTTTTTGGTACTTTCAGCGTAAGCCAATCGTGTTGAGAAGAAACTTTTACATAAAATAAATAACAGTTTTTGCAATATTCATAACATTCATATTTACATATACTCTTTAGACCGGGTCTATCCCCATGTGAAAAAAAGCTCGCAATTACTCCACCTAGTTTGAAAGCTTACTTTAAGAGAATATTATGGTCGGGAAAATTTGTGTCCTTGACGTGTCGAAAAAACAGCCAAATCAACTTTTAAAAATAGTTACTTTTGAGTACTATATATGTACATTTAGTCGGTAGTCGTGTACGAACGACTCTCCTCAACACTTCTGCCTCGTACAGGAAAAATCTTTTCACCAGTTGCAGATTTGTACGGAATATTTAAAATTTATCTTAAAAGGCTTCTTAGGAAAGGAAAATCTGTGGTCTTTTCACCAAATTTTAGAATAGCGTCACATTTGGTTTTGGTTTAAAAAAAAACCCCTTTTTCCCCATATTGCTGTGGTTGAGGATGAAGGTTCGAATTTCATTCTTAGTCTAATAGGAATATTAGCTACAACTTCTACCTCTGTAATTGTTGTTTTTTCAATAATTTCCTAATGAGCTCATACAGATTATTGACATTCTACATAACATTTAAAAAAAAAGTTTCACCAACAGTTGTGAATATTTCTCTAGACCCAATACATTCTCACATTTTCTTCCTTTGATAATTGCTGTAGATATGTACTGTATACTACTTATGTACATTCACATCATTTGCATTAACTAAAATTAATTTGTATGTTATGAGAAAAAATGCGCGCACTTAGGTAAAACCACATATTTCTCAAACCGCTCAGTTTATTTGTTGTTAGTCCTGAACATAATTGTTCTTCTTTTCTCTAAGCTAAGATTGCCTATTGTTTGGAAATTCTTCTTGTGAAATTTACTAATTTTTCATTTTTTTAAACTTTAACCGTCATATGGTGTCACTCATTACTGTCAGGATTCATTTTGCTCTTTTCTCATTATCTTGAATACGTTTCATTTTTATCTGAACAATCACTTCCAAAAACACGGACTGATGCATTTTCTATTCTTCTCTGCATTTTCTATTCCAACTGAAGCGATTGTTGTTGTATTTTCATCACTTTACATAGTCCTATCGCTCTTGTTTAAGTGGAATAATTTTGCGCTAACGAAAAGCGGTGACGTCATCGCCCCGCATAGCTTGGCAAATTTTGCAAGTCTCACGAAGTACAGTCTACAAAAACTAAAATTACACGATGACGTCATCGCCCCATCTAATATCAAAATTAACTAAATTTTATTTTTCCTTTGGCTGGGTAGTATATCTTCTTTTATGGCGCGATGGCATCATCAAATTAAATGTTTATGTAATTTTTATGAATGAAGAATACATTGTGTATATATTTGGTTGTTTCGTTGTATTGTAAAGATATTAACACTGTGGTTAATGCTTAACAACCAATTTATTGATAAAAAGAACTTAAACTACCAAATTCAAAATGATTATTTTAGTTGTGCCGCCTAAGTCCGCTAATTACAAAAGTCGAGAGAATATGAATACTGTTTTAGAATAATTGTGAAAAAGGAATGTCAAATAAATGTGTTACCAGACATCAGTTCTCTTTTAATGTATGTGTGAAAGCTGATGCATAGATGGCGCTTTATTGACTTGGGTCCGCTACATATATACTCGTATATATATGTTTGAGTCGTGAGTGAGTAAAAATAAAGTATACATATGTAAACAATTTCACAATAAATTTCGACAAGGTTGTGAGCTGTTTGTGAGTTGATTTTAAACAATTTTTTCAAACACAGCCTTGGAAGTAATGTAAAAAAAATTTGATGTAGAAATATTTTTTAAGTGAAACTTCTTGCGCTCGTTGGGCTGTAATTCCAATATCGAAACGAAAAAGCTACAGGAGGAGGGGATGGCGCGCGTGGTGGGGCAGTCGGACGGATAGAGACATGGGGGAGAAACGAAAACGCGACAGATTCGGAGTAGGAAAAAACGAGAGAGGGGTAGCATGCGTGGAGGGGCGGACAGAGTGTGGCAATGATTGTTCTCTACATCACTCCGAACCAGAAAATTAACGATATAATAAAATTGATACATAGAGCATTATTGGCATATACTCCCTCTGGTGCAGCAGAATTAGGAGAAGATTTGCACATTATGCCAATGATTTTAAGCGCTGGGTTTAATGTCAATTTTGCCTTGGAAGAAGCTCAACCACTTGTACAATTTTTAGAAAGTAAATTTAATTTAAAAATGAATAATAATCCCAAAGACTCAACAACCAGATCAGGCACGACAATAGATGCAATTTTCTCAAGATATTTAAATAATTTACAATTACGAGTTTCCATTTCATATTTTTCATACCACAAACCAATTGTATCTTTTCTTGAACATGAAAGTATGGAAGTGAATGAATAGATTTTTTATAAATGGAGGCGAAAACATCAACTATCTCTTTTTATTAACCTAGCACCCTTAAAAATTCCAGAATAATGAATAGTGGCTTCTGCTAACGGGGAAATATTTCTATCTCATAAAACTTGCTGGCTAGGGTGAGTATTTTCATTTCAAGTGCCCATCGAGATCCATGAAGTTTCACTTCTATCGCTTAACTTTCTAGGCTGACAATTTTTTTAAATATTATATGCACGTTATGTATGACCAAGATGTCGACATGACAACGATAATGATGCCAAAAAAAATTGATATAAGTAGTAGAATCGTCAAGTATATTAAGTTTAGTCTTATATTGCTAATCAAAATGTCAACAACAAGTAAGAGAGGTTTGTTTTTAAAAAATTGTATAAATAAATAATTAAATAAAACTTGTATTCAATTGTTTTAGCTAAAATTGATGATGCTGATGTTGAACATTCTATTGTTTCGAAATTACAAAAAGATTTTACACAATGTAATTTTAATCAGAAATTGAAAAAACAACAAATCCATGGGTCACCAAGTGATTGTGAAATTGTTTTAGAGGAGGGCAAACATATATACCTCCTGCCAAATAAGTCACTGCAGTTTCCCATATCTGTAACGGGATTTTGTAAGAACGAAATTCAACATAGCGGCGAATTTAATGGTGCAAAATTGATACGAAAACTGCGAATGGATGAAAATGATTCGGAATATGATATGCATGTGTGGAAGGCTATCGAATGGAAATATTCTTCACTTTTCGGTTCACTATTTCATGCCATTATTGAGTATTTTTTCAAAGCTATCGTCAACGGATGTAAACATGATGTATGCAAAATGCAACCGTACAACCATGATGCGTATAAGAAACTTCAAATCGACATTACCAATTCCTATTCACTCTCTTTGGGCTATTCAAGTCAGGTGATGGATACACATGAAGACGCTCCCGAAAAACCTCAGATGCCATGCATATACTCGTTGAAATATTTTGACACATTTGTGAGAGTCATTACAGAGACTGATAATTTTGTGGAATTTTTCAAAAACAATTATCAATATAATATCGATGCAAAATGCCACAAAGACGATCTACTCAAGGCTATGGAAGATGCTTTTATTTCAATTAAATCACCACCATTGGTACCGGCTGTGAAGCGTTATCGTGATCTATGGAATGATAAACCCTTTAAATTGTCCATTGATCGGATCATTAATCACCACTTTAATGTTGGTACATATTTGAGTGATTTAAATTTTCATTTGAATCGTTTTAAAAGTGTTCTAATACATTTGCCATTACATGAATGCTGTGACATACGACCCGAATATATTGTCTTTAGCGAGGAACATGGTTTGGCCGGTACGGTGGATTTAACTATGCGTTCACGTCATGATCCACATCGGTTGTTCATGTATGATTGGACGACGTGCAAGAAGATTTTTAATAATTTTCGTCGCAATAACAAACAAACAATGCGGCTCATGGACTATGCATGTCAATTGCATACGTATGCAAATTTGATAAGAGAAAAAAATCTTGGCTACAAAATTGAATCGTTCGTTGTCAATGTGACACAAAGTGACTCTTGTATTTATAATGTTAGAGATCATATTATGTGTGTATGTAATAATATATTTAAAAATTTTCAAAAACATATGATTCCTATTGATAAATAATAAAATAAATAATAACAATATCTACTCTACTTTTGTGGTCTCTATTTTGGTGATTCACTCCTCAGTTCAAAGCCATAAAAGACAAACTTTTTCATATGAAATAGTGCGTATATATTTGTACTGGTTTAAAAAAAAAATATAAATCAAATTATACATTTTATTTTTGTGGTTTATTCTGTCAAAAAAAAAAAGTGTTGTAGCAACAAATTTTTTAGAATGAAATTCATGTATGCGTGTGTACTCAAGAATGATAGAATACAAGATTGCGCCTTCCCGCGGTGAAATGGCAGATCTCGCCTTTAGTAAACAAGAATACGGGAGAGAGAAAATTGAACAACTTCCAATATTTCATTGAAAAACGTGTTCTAATTGTTCTAAAGTGTAAAAGTATGAATTTATAGGCAGACATTTAATAAATAAATTCGCAAAATACTAAAAAAAGTGTCTCTTTTTCTTAATTTGTGAAAAAAGCTTTGTCTAGTTGAAGTTGAGAATTGTCAAACCCGGCAAAACCAAAGTAGCGGTACTTCTAAAGGCGTCACCTTCAGTATTCAGTACACCGTAGTGTGTACTCGTATTCTCTTGTTGTCGTCTACTCATTTTAAAAGCAGATATTGAAGAAATAAACATTTTAATATGAAATCATGAGTGTATTTTTGTGTACAAACAAACTTCTCAATATGAAATATTTAACTTTAACTTTAATTGATTTCATATTGCATAAAACAAAGATATACTGTTGAATTGATAAAATATTTGTATGCCGCGCTTTAATTCTCGATCGATTTGATTTACATATATAAAAAAAGGATGTTATCAATATTTTTTTTTAAAAAGTGTCCTTTTTCATGTTGGTATATATTAGAAATTCTTTAAGCTATTAGCCTCTAGCAACCAACATTGCCGTAGCTTTGTATACGTAAAAGAGTTTGCATAATCGGTTTCGTAATTGCGAAGATGGCTCGACATATACAAACAAACAAATCCTCCTCGTGATAAAATAGTATAGATAGAATAAAAGAAATTTTATTCAGTTTCTTACATAAAGGTGGTGCAGAGGGATGCGCGGAATGGCACTCTCTTTCCATACCGTTTGGCATTATTGGATGATTCCCTATTATTTGTATCCATTTTCCTTCGCAGATCGTACTAATATACCTTTACTGTATTTCAGAGGAACGAAAATGTATTTAATATAGATCTATTTCACGAAAAGTTAAATGTATTTCAGATAAATGAAAATGTATTATTTAAGACCCAAATATATTTCGCAAACATTTAAATTTATTTCCAAAAACCACAAATATATTTCGGCAAACCTTGGATTGACATACTTAAAAACTTAAGCAATTATAAATTACAAGAAATGCGATCTCAATTAACATTCGAATGTAAGTTTGTGTTAAAGGAGGTTAGCGAGTTATATGACATCAAATGCCAATTGCCCGATTTGCATAATGGATCAGTGCAGTAAACCAATTGCTTCCATGTATACATTTATTGCATTTAAAATGTGTCCCTCATGCCGAGGAGACTGCCAATTAGCAAAAAGATTGACGCAATTTAGTAGGTTCTTTATATATAACTTATACAGCTGATGACACATGGGTACAATCCGGCAGACGACTCGCTACCCCAAAACAGAGCAAAGGAAGTGACTGGTGGCGAAATAGGTGTAATGGTTCATTGGTTGAAGAAAAGGCAGTGTTGTCGAGGGAAAGAGACGCGATTAATTTCGAAAAGAAAGTGTCATATATCTTTTAAGAAAATAATAGTATACGTAAAAGCATACATAGCACTTGTTAATACGCAAAGCAAAAATTGCTACAGCCGATTGTAATGAATATAATTTTTTTTTAAATTATCAATGTTTTGCTATTGTTCATATTTTTCTGAAATGCATTCTCGATATTCTGAATTAAATTTGAGATTTTCTGAAATACCTTTATATTGTTCTGCAACAGATTTACAGTTTTCTGAAATACATTTTCGTTTCTCTGAAATACACTCAGGAAAGGTGCAGTTAACGACTAAAACCAATTATTTTCTAAACGAAGGGTTAAGTACCCAAATTTGTGTTAATCCTTTTTGAAGTAAAACTCTTGAAGTAAAACTTCTTACTACTACTACTACTAATTTCTGCTACTATTTTTACTAACTTCCGCTATTATTTTTACTAATGCTGGTACTAATTACTACTTTTATTTTTACTAAGCTCTAGTACTATTTGTTCTAATGCTACTACTAAATATTGCTATTGTTTTCAATACTTTTTACTGCTATTTTAATTATTTATACTACTTTTTTAATAATGCTAGTAATAAATACTACTACTACTTTTACTTATTTCTACTACTATTTTTACTAATTCTACTACCACATCCTTTTAATTACTATTACTACAACTAAAGGGGGTTTCAATAGGAACGCTACAAAAGTTTTTTTAAATATGTAAAACAAAAACGGTTTGGAATATGAATTAAATTCTTTATTCCTGTGAAAGTACATTCGATGCCATTATGTATGGAACTCGATTTCTTTTGCATGGACACCACCGGCACGCTTGCAGAAGTCCAGACGCGGAATCCAATTTTCGACGGTTTTCAAGCATAAATCGGCCGATACTCCTGCAATTTCACGTTCGATATTCGTACGAAGTTCATCATCAATCGTCGCTGGCTTGTTGGCATAGACCATAGACTTGACGTAGCCCCACAGTAAATATTCTAACGGCGTCAAATCGCACGACCGAGGCGGCCAATTGACTGGACCATGTCGGTGAGATAATACGTTCACCAAACTTGGTTTTCATTAAATCGATTGTGACATTCGCTGTGTGGCTTGTGGCGCCGTCCTGTTGGAACCACACATTGTCCAAGTCCATATCATCCAATTCGGGCCAACAAGATTCGGTTATCATTGAGCAGTAGCGATTCCCATTCACAGTAACGTGCCAGTCTTGATCATCACGGAAGAAGTACTGCCCAATGACGCCGCCGGCCCATAAACCACACCAAACTGTAATTTTTTCGGGATGCAATGTTGACTCATGGAGTACATGTGGATTGCTGCCTGTCCAATAACGCATATTTGGCTTATTGAAGAAGCCATTCAGCCAGAAATGACGACGACCATAAATTGGACTTAGCGCTCTTAAAGTTGAGGCCATTGACTCCGAATTTCGGTAGTAAATTTTAATAAATTCCACTCGTTGTTGGATCGTATATCTTTCCATGATGAAATGGCAAACCTTACTGAAGAGAAATGTCAAAAGAGCGGGAAAAGATATGGTCTCGTTTGCTGTCACTATCGGTCTACTTTGTGCGTCCCTATTGCAAGACCGTATACATATATACTTGCCCTGTTTCTATACGCAGCTCTTCTCGGCTTTTGGTAACCATACATACATAAATATTAACGTATGAATGAAGCGGTGAAAGAAACCAATTTTACACTTCCGTTTACTCCCATCTCTGGAGTTGACTACGAAAAATATGAAATGATGATGAGCTGGCCAATTTAACAAAAAGGTTGATCTTTCTATTTGTCATCACCATATAAATACATACATATTCCATTTGCCTATCACGTTCTGTAGTGGAATGCAAATATTAACTTGGAGATCGGTGGAAATCAAATTAATTTCACAGATTTGGAATTTCTATTTAAATGTTAGCGGAACTCAAAATCACGTTGCTGTGACTCAGTTTAATTAAATGTGAAAGAGTGTTTTCAATTTCTCAATGTTTGCAAATAAAAAGTATTTTGCAGATTGAGAGAGGTACTATTTGAACTAAAGTTTTACGTGCCACAATGTGTCACGACTTTTCACGCGTGAACGTGAGGAGTTTCAATAAAAAAAGTTTTGTGCCAATCACGAGATTTTTTGTAAGAAAAAAAGCGGAGCTAACATTTTAAGTTTTCATGAGGATATTATTTAAGACTTTCAAGTTGAAGATTAACTTCCTATCGGTTGGGATAATGACTAATAATGGCTGCCTTTAAAAATTATGAGAGGCTTTCATGTGCTTGCCATATACATATGATTTGGAAAACCAAGATGTTATTGAATTAAAAGGAACTTGTAGTTTATTTAAACATTCTGAGTTGAACAACCAGCAATCGAAATCTTTAAAATAACATGTGGAAACGAGGCGAAACTCATTGCTCATAATTCTGTCAAACATAAATGAAATATAAAAAGAAGTTACGCAGCTTTTAATAGAATTTCAATAATCAACAAAAATTGCATGTAAATTTTTTTTGCTTTTTTATTCCTTTCCAAAAACTGTTCAGAGACTGTAAGTTCGGAACTTAACACAAAAATACAAGAGTACATTTTGTGGTGCAAAAAATTACTACGGCACTGCGAAATGAATACTCGTATGTCTGATTCAGAAGTTATATCGTATTTAAAGGCAACTACAGTTGTTGCTTCACTTTTTAATCCTCAAAAAAAAAAAAAGATTACTAGCTTTAACCCCAGAGGAGGGTGAGCATGTAAATGAAGCAATGCTTGAAAACAACATAGATAAACAAGACCTTATTCTTATTTTAAAGACTTTCAGAACCATTAATGGAGAAATACAGCTTTACTTTAAATCAAAAATCAAATGTGACGAAGGATTTCGGCAAAAGGCTACAGATTTTTCCCTTCTAAGAATAAGTGTAAGTAAATTTCTGGATACCATAATGAAGTAAAATATGGAAGTAAAATATGATTATACACCTAACCGAATGCTCCGTGAAACTACATGTTGAAACATCGTGCATACCTGCACTGTTCTTTCCCGTAAGGATTGGGGCAAGCTTACCTTTGCTCGCAAATTTGGCCACCTTGTAGTTACCCTCAATAATTCGATGTCTAACCACACATATCATATTGTATTATGTAAATGCTGACGTTTAGATATCTGCGGCATTCCGTAAGAAACTTTTGGACTGCCAACGCATGGGTTTAATGTTTTCAACGCTTGGCAATCTATGTTTTCTTTTTCACCTTTTTACTAGGTGCCGAGAGGCTCCTGGATAGCCAGAACACCCGCCAGGTATATACTAGAGCGGCCAGGTAGCCGGAAAGATATCTCTAGCTCCAGCTATAGAGGCAAAACTTCTCCTGTGACCTTCCAGTAGAATTTGGAGCCATCAATGTGTATGTTTATAGCGTTTAGTATGTGTTTAGTCCTTTCGAGTTTATGGTGAAGAAATTTGATGGTATACGGTAGCCAGTATCAATGCTGAGTGCTGTTGCGGTTTTTTCATGAGTTCCGTTGTATTGTCACCCCAAGTAGCTTACCGCAGAGAATTATTCCAAGATTTTGTATTCTACAAGATGAAATAAGGTTGTAGTTTCCCAAGTATGATTATACACTTAGCAAAATATGTCCCACCCATTTGGCATAACGTCTCAACCCAATAAATAATCTTTTTCCCTTTTCTGGTATACCAGTACTACGGTTAAAATATTTTGTTTAGTTTTAAATGAAATAAATTTCGATTAAATATTAAAAAATGTGCGCTTTGATAGAAATCAAATCCCTATTTCGTCTTATGGAATTTTTGTCTAGCCGCCTATTTTTAATATTGTGGTAGAAAAGGTTGGCACGCTTAATCATTTTATGAGCAATTTTCACAGCAGTGTTGAAACCAAAAGTGTCAGACTTAGATGTATACGTCGATCATGTGTGTCTGACTAGGTATGTGCATAATGAATCAAGGGAGAAAATTTGATATAGGTAAAAGTTTGCACAACTTTCACAGTGGCACCCCATTGATTTTTGCAAGCGTGAGGCAAATAAATAAATTTAATATTAATTTGTAAGGTGTTTTAAAAGACCCAGTAGGAAGTAAACACAACAAAAGGAGCTGAATGACGAAGTTTGGTAAAAATATGTGTGTATGTATATAAAAAGACACGCGTGTACCTAAGTGCGCGAGCAAGAAGAAACTATTGTGACGGTTCAACAAAGAGATAGAGAGTTAAATATGGAAGTAGTAGTGGTAGTAATCGTTGTGGTAGTAGCAGTAATAGTAATAGTAATTGTGGCTAGTAGAACTAAGAGAGTAGTTAGTAGTACTTAGTACTAGCATTATTAAAAATAGTAATATGATATTTCTTCGCTTAGTTCGTTTATTATTTTTTTTTTCGTTTATTATTTATTAGTTATTCGTTTACAATAAGGCTTAAAATACTTAAATGCAGCCCGCGAAGCAGCAGTGGTTATCTGCAGGTTTATATAATTTTAAATTCTAACTGAAATTAAATTATTTCATACATATTAATCAATTTTTAACTTTCCATTATAAATTTGTTTAGAAATGTATTACAAAAAGCTTTAGATATGACTTTTAGTTAAATATTTTATTTTCGTTGTATTAGGTAGTTTCGTTAAATTAATTGTGAGTTCAGTAAAAAGTGTTGAGAGCGAAGCTGAATGCGAAAACTAGTATAGTTGTTTAAAAACTTTGGCACTACTAGCCTATTCTCTAGACATCTTCGTGCCCCATGTGTAT